>OZ010588.1:92062637-92195137 GCA_963932145.1 Acanthosepion lycidas | reverse complement strand
AAAAAAAAGAAAAAAAAGAAAAAAAAGAAAAAAAAAGAAAAAAAAGAAAAAAAAAGAAAGAAAAGAAAGAAAAGAAAAAAGAAAGAAAAGAAAAAAGAAAGAAAAGAAAAAAGAAAGAAAAGAAAAAAGAAAGAAAAGAAAAAAGAAAGAAAAGAAAAAAGAAAGAAAAGAAAAAAGAAAGAAAAGAAAAAAGAAAGAAAAGAAAAAAGAAAGAAAAGAAAAAAGAAAGAAAAGAAAGAAAAGAAAAAAAAAAGAGAAAAGAAAAAAGAAAAAAAAGAAAAAAGAAAAAAAAGAAAAAAGAAAAAAAAGAAAAAAGAAAAAAAAGAAAAAAGAAAAAAAAGAAAAAAGAAAAAAAAGAAAAAAGAAAAAAAAAAGAAAAAAGAAAAAAAAGAAAAAAAAAAAGAAGAGAAAAGAAAAAGAAAAAGAAAGGAAAGAAAAGAGGACAACAAATAACCCACACTAACCAAACCCACCTGTAATTGCAGAGAAAAGCACAATTGTCCCTTATACAGCTATTGCCTGTAAAGTAATGTAATATACCAAGCTAATGTAAAAACATCAGATCACAAAGAAAATAATATATACATAGGAGTTACTCAATGAGTCCGGAAACTGAAATTGCACAAAACATCTTTTAACAGTAAATACATGAAGAACACACTCTAAAAACATGGGAATAACCAAAATAAACCAAAAATATCACAGAAAAAAAGAAAGAAAAAAAAGAGCACTAATCTATAACATGACTAAATCAGAACTTATTTTGAAATGTAGACATGAAAACAAATTTTTAACTTTGTTACTAAAAAGCTAACCTGATATCTTGTAAAATATTACCAAGAAAATACAAATATATGTATTCTATACAATACAGATAACGTAATATACTTATAAACAAAAATTAGATAACCCTACAAAATAAAGGAAATAATAAAACTGTAAGATGTTGGTTGATTTTGTTTAGCAGCATGCCAAAATCTAAACATTTGGAACAATTTTATGGCTTCAAGTAAATATATTTTGAATGGAATTGTATGCATACTACTAAAAATGTATTGTTGATCATTTTGCTATAAAATGTATTTTTATACATTCATAGTTCCTGGGAACAACAGCAATTGTGAGGTGGTTCCATGCCCCTCAAAATCTCCAATTAGAGGCCTTGCTGCTGGATGTAGTTTATCGTCATACCCAGGACTTAAGCTGTAAGATAACAAATACCTACAACTTATAAATTCAATAATAATCTGTATTGAATAATGAATAAATAAATACAAAATATACTGGAGTAATAAATAAAAGCAATTTAAATATTAATAAACAACTGTATACAACAAATAAAAAAAAATCACTTTTCAGCCCCTAATTAGTTGTAATCAAAAGTACTTAGAATAATTTAAAATAATCCCCCCCCACCTATTCAATAGTCATTAGAGTAACGAACTGGGAATATATGACCCCACCCATGATTAACATATATAAATTATCAAGTTACTATCCAACTTGCATGACATGGTCTGAAGATTGCATTCACACATGAAAAACTTGCCATTTGGCAAGTGAGCAGACTACTCACACACACACAAGGCTGCCAATGGAGAAAAGCAGTGTACAACAATGAAATGGACTTTGAACAGAATCAGGTTACATATGAAAAACAGAGAGATATTTGTAAAGACCTGAATGTTAATTTGCCTGAAAATGTTGCTACAAAATTTGAAACCATTGAAGAAGCCACATACAGAGAGAAGACATTCATTACATGTTATGCCAAATTTGAAGAAACAAGCAACTGAAATCAAAAGAAAAATGTCCGATTATAAATTGTTTAAAATTATTTCGGTCGGGCAGAAGCAAACCTAATGTATCTGGAGCAGTTGGTGCTAAATGTCCCCATTCTAGAGTTCTCTCTAAAATTTCCAATCGATCTTCCATTCGGCTGTATCTGGCAATGTCATCCTGAGGTTGACCACTGGTTACTAAAAATCTGAAAAAACACAAAAAAATTTTTTCCATAAAAGGGTAAAAATACAGAAAATGTTTGTTAATTCTGAATGTCTCCATCTATTTACAAAGTACAGGTGAATATTTATTTACAGCAATTTTGTGAAACCTTAAAAAAAAAAAAAAAAAAAGAAAAGAAAAGAAAAAAGTGGAACTAAATTCCACAAGATAAAAAAATGGTTGAGTATTTGTTAGAGGTTAGTATTTGTTGGATGGGAAATGCTAAATTTGAAGATATTTATGAATGTCTTGGTTGGGCAAAGAACTTATCAGCAGTTTCATCTCATGGCTGTTTTACCTTCTTCAAATCTTGTCAATGTACTTGGTAACTTGCTTTGGATCTTGAATTGAATCCTTCATTCAATCCATGGGGACCGAATATTTGTATTCTGCTTTTCAAGCTTAGTGGAGATAACCCTTATCAATTAATGCTCTCTATAATCTATTTTGCTTTTGTGTCACTTGGCAGTTTCATCCATTAAACTAGATCATGTGACTCTTCAGCACCGTCATCTATCCCTAAAGCTACCAAGTATGACAGGTCATAAGGTAGAATGTTTGAATATCCACATAGCAATGAAAATAAATATGCTGGTCCCAATTATTAAGGCAACTAATGATAATAATTGCTAAATTCAAAAATGAAAAGGTCAACAGTCAGTGCAGCTCTCATTGTTTATGAGATTATCTTTTTGGCACTGTTTTTCCTTTGTGAAAAAAAAGCATGTCAAAAGGATGTTTATTCCCTCAACACTGCTATTACTCCCTCAGCAATGTTCGATTTAAAAAGAGATGATTAGAATTTTAATAAAACCTAAACATATTAAAGTGGATTTATACATTTTCTTTATTGTTGAGATTTGACAAAAATAGTCCATTGATATTTTTATAAAATTATATATATATATATATATATATATATATATATATATATATATATATATATATAAAAAAAAAACAAACAAAAAACAAACAAAAAAAAAAAAATGGTTTTCATAGTTATTTATAAAATGGTAAATAAATAATAAATATTGTATTGTAATTGGTTTACATATTTGGATAATTTTGTAATTTTATAATAAATTTTTGAATTATAGTTTTCAAATTTATTTTTTTTTTTTTTTTAATAAAAAGGTAAATAATAAATCTTGCATTGTACTTGGTTCACATCTTTTGAATCTTGTAAATAAACATTGTTGTGGGAGTCAAAAGTGTATACAGTAATACTGATGTTAAGGGAATAACTGTCCTTTTGACACACTTTTTCTGAGTGGTGGTGGAAGGATACAATGATTAAACATTACTAACTTTTAAAGACTTTAATTTTGATTCACAACAATGAACTTTTATTTAAAGTCTTTAAACCATTGAAACATTTCTATTTAATAGAAATGTAAGATTTTTACTTATCTAGTTAAATTGGAATGACACAAGTAATTTGTGGGAGTGAGACTGTCCATATGCAACTTGCCTGATATTTTGACTACTTTCCACCATATTGGCCTTCATTTAAGGACATCAACAAGTTTATGACAACTGGGTTTATGTCAAAGGTTAATAAGCAGATTAAAACAGATTAATTTCTTCCATATTTTTCAGCATTTAAATTTGAAATGACATTATGCATCTTCATTAAATTTAAGTCTGATGCCAGGCTGAAAATGTTGTGCATCCAACAAGGATGTAGCAAAGATGTGAGAACACTCTACAGCAGCAATGGTGGCAGTGGGCAAGATGAATCCATTAACCATTATGTCATCAGACAGCCATATTGTTTCCCCCCAGAAAACAGATATAAAGGGTTAAAAAAAAAAAAAAACTTTAAAAAATATTGCCACTAGCCACCCACCCTTACTTACTACCATCAGTCTAACATGAGAGAGAGAGAGAGAGAGAGAGAGAGAAGAAAAAAAAAAAAAAAAAAAAAAAAAAAAAAAAAAAGAAAAGAAAAAAAGTAACACAAACCGAACTCCATCAATATTGCAGTCATAAGGGTTGGGTACACACTGCAATGTCTGATAGGTGCCTGCCTTTGGAAACATACAGTGGTGGAATGGTTGCTGAGGCATTATGTAATTGGCAGGATCAAACTCTCCGGGCATAACATCAACATTAACACTTGACTGGAAAAAAAAAAAAAAAAAAAAAAAAAAAAAGAGAACCAATTTTAACAATTTTGCCTTTATCTACTTTATTTTATGTAACATATTTTTATAAATGATAAAAATTAACTCTTAAAAACCATGTCAGTCAGTCGGTAGGTAGGTAGGTAATGTTACCACAAAAGGAAAAAGAAAAATTGTTCTTGCGATGTCACTTGTCTCCCACTGAACCATTATATTTAACTTTTTTCTTTTAACACTACCTGACACAGGAATTGAACATATGCCCCCCTCCCCACACTTGACCTGCTTATTACCTTTACCTACTACACCATATGCTTTGTAAAAATGTTATGACTACAATAATCAAAATGAGGGTACAAGTCTGAGCAAATCAGTACATAATAATGAAATATTGATTAAGCATATTTTGGGGGTGGGGAGAGAAGGTACTTTTAACTTATTTTAAAAGTATTTATTACATGAGGTCACCATTTTTCTAAGTTGTTTTATATCAGAAACTTAGCTTTGGTAAAAGAATGGCATGTTGAATTTATTAAAGATTGTTTCAAAAAAATATTTTTTTAATGCTAAGAGTACCGTTAGCTTTAGTACAAAAAGAATAAATAGAAAAAAAAAAAAAATTTGTATAAAGATCAAGGGACGTAACTCAGTGCAAGGATGAATGAAGGATAAAATATGATATTGTGCTTGTCCCTTCCTTGGCTAGTTCCTTAGTTTGCATAACTGTTACACCCTACCAATACCTCATAAATAATAGACTACTCAGTTTTGATTGCATGGAAAGAAAGGAAAGACACTACTTGGTTTCAGTGAGAGAAAAAAAGAAAAGAAAGGAAGATAAAATGTTTAACGCCTTCTGCAAATAATTGATAAAGGACTATTCAGTTTTGATCAGTGAGATGACAAAATGATATCAAAAATACTACTTGGTTTCAGTCAAAAAAAAAAAAAAAAAAAAAAAAAAAAAATGAAAGAAAGTAAAGGAAGAAAGTGTTTGATGGCTGTTTCAGTGAAATGGAAAAGTTGCCAATTTCAAATGTCATTGTACCCACTTCTTAAAATAGTGACCAGCATTCATATTTATGATTGTTATTACAATATTTTGTTAAAGTTCTTAAGCTCAAATATTGAATTATATTATAAGGGAATTTCTACGGATATTTTATTATCATAGAACTCGCCATGAGCTTATTCAATCATTAACTTAAGAATTAAGATTCATCAGAAAATTCAAATAGGAAAGCCATTAAATTTTCATGTGTCTTTCTAGTAAGTAATAATAAACAAACAAGTTTATATTTTTGACTGTTTTTTTTAAACATGTTAATAAATAAAACATGTAAGCATAAAAAAGAAAATTCCTCTTTTTTGTTAAACTATCAAACAATTTATGACTTAGACGAATGAACCTCAACACTATATAATAATTACTGTTGTGTATTTATTTATATCTTTCAAGTCACGCTCTAAAGTAGTAAATTTACAAGGGGGTTACTTCCCTTAGTCATTTTAATAATCAATACAAATAGAATATTTATCTGCATTTAGACAAAAATTAGTTTGGTAGGTTATGAATTCTGAATGTTCATTATGTAATATGAAAAATCTTGTTAAGAAACCTATTAGTAAAGAAAGATTAATTAAAAAGGTTTATTAGCTTATATTTTACCTGTGAATAAACATGATTTTATTGCAGCTCAGTATTATAATTTTCTAACAATTGTCATAATTTTTGATAGCACAGGTACACTAGTTTTTAGATGAGAAGCCAAAATCATTTAAAAAATTGCAAGTAACTGAAGGTGTTTGACAAGGTGAATAAACAAATAACAAAGACACTGTGTGGGGGAGTTTGTGGCATTTTAAAATATAGATCAAATACTATTCAATGCATCAACAGACATTTCTATTTGTAAATGTGTGTATGTGCACACATCTGTCCAGTTGAGATTTTCAAATCAAAATTAATTTTGTAAAACAATTTATGGAATTGATGTCCAAAGATGATTAAATAACACTTTCACTTGAATATGACAATTGCTTCTGTTATCATTTTTTTCATTTTTTTTTTGTAGCTTTGTATGCTCAACAGTGCTGCTGAAGAAAAAATTTTTTTGTTATCTTTTAGTAGTGAAATACAATTGCTAACAGAACCAAATACATAAAATAAAAAAATCAGCAAGTGAAAAGTGTCAGACAGAAAAAAGTAAAAAATTCACACCTCTGGCTACCAACTGTTTCTTAATATCTGATATCTCCAATTTTTTTGTGCTACATACAAGCAAACATTGGTAAACTTGTTCATTCTCGGGACAGATATTCCCTATTTTCATACCACAGTATTTGATAAATTCACCTTCAACAAAAGGTTTGCAGTATTTAGCAACCAGCATCACCACATCGTACCTCATGTTTGTAGCACTCATTGGATTCATCGCAGTCACTCTGCTAGCTTGCTGTATACGCTAGCAGGTTTCTACTGGTAGGGCCTGTAGACATTAAATTCCTTAAAAAAAAAAAAAAAGTCAGTCTCTTGGCAAATTAGGCGAACACAGTTTCAGTGAAAAAGTACTCCAATGTCCACCTGTTTTGGAAGTGGCGACCCTCAGAGTCAATTTCCATTTTTTATTTAGTCACCATTTTATATTTTTAGGTAGAATGTGCTGGAAAGAGGCTGGGCCTCTTTTCCTAGAAAAGGTTAATTTTTTTTAAAGGAAAATTAGAAGAAAAAAAACTAAAAGAGATGTTTTTTTTAAAAATCAGAAAAGTAAAAAAAAAAAAAAGTAAAACTTCAGGAAAATGAAAAAAAGAAAAAAAAAAAGAAAGAAAAAAAAAGAAAAAAAAAGAAAGAAAATACAAATTGTAAAAAATAAAATGAACAAAAACAGAAGAATGAAAAAAAAAAAAAAAAAAAAAAGGAATGTAATCTTAAACAAAAATTATGAAACCAATTTAGATTTCTAAAAATTACTTGTTTTATAATCCCTATAATATTTTAAAAAGATTCAGTTTGGATTTAAGAATAAAAAAGAACCCCCCCCCACCTTTTGTATTAGGTTGGTGCAAAAATAATGACGGTTTTTGACGTTAAAAATACATCAAAAACAGACATTATTTTTGTGCCAACCTAATATTATTCAATTTTTATTTTATTCTTTTTTTTTAATCTAATATTTTCTACTGTTTATCTTCTATTTTTTTTTTTTTATATAGCTGATTTTTAAATTATATAAAAAGAATTCTTGAAAGTGGTGACCCTCACAGTCAACTTTTTTTTTTTTTTTTTTATATAATCGCCATTTTTAGAAAATGGCTGGATATATGTCTGTAAGACCTTTGATAAAAGCCTACTATGTTATTGTGCTGATTGATAATATATGAAAATACATAATATACGTATATACAGACCAACCTCTTTAATCTGGCAATCAAAAAAACTGTCAAAAGGATGGATTTTTACTTGACACTGCTACTATTTTAACTACCGCCTCTTCTCAACAATGTTCGTTTTAAAAAGCGATGATGAGACTTGTAATAAAATTTAAACAAGATGAAAGTGAATGGATATATATTTTTTGTTCTTGAGAATTAACAAAATAGTAAACATTATTTATTAGATTGTTTATTGGAATGTCTGGCAAAACATCAGATAATTTCCAATTCACGTGAACTTTATTAAATGGTAAATGAACAATAAAGAGTGTGAGACTCAACTTCGCAAGGACATTTCCAATTAGCGTCCATTTGACTGACAAAAATAAACAGAGTTCTAACTCAATAAAGTCACAGTGTGAATATTGTGCTGGATATTTAGTGAGCAAAATATCCACTCTGGAATCATCAGCCAATCAGAACCTACAGAATAGACTTGCCTGGGTAACAGAGTGGAGTCTCCCAGGCTGTTATATAATTCACCTACCAACTTGCCTAGCAGCCAGACTCAACTTCAATTACAGTTGAGTACTGTCTGTTGCTATTACCAAACTCTACAGTAAACAAACATTTCCTTATAGCTGATTCACATATTTTAATAATTTTGTAAATGTTTATAAATTTATGAATAAAAAAGTTGTTTCTATATTTATTTCTTTATAAATTGCTAAATGATAAATATTGCATTAGTTTTAACAAAGTTCTAAATATAAATTATTCTTGTAAAATACAATGTAATAAATAAATGTTTAATATTTTTATTGTAAATTCACTTTCATCATATTTAGACTTTATTAAATTGCTTTTTAAAGTAATAAACATTGCCAAACAGTGAAGGTAGTTAAAACAATAGCAGTATCAAGTATCCTTTTGACAGCCATTTTTTTTTTTTTTTTTTTTTTTATTATTTATTCATGAAGGTCCAAATTTGCAAAAAAAATTATTTTAAAACATAGGTATAATTCAGAGTAATTATTTTTTCCAAATCCAAACATTTTTTTTTTCTCGCAAGGCCTATTTTAATGTTTATAGTAAACAACTTTTAATGTATGCAAAAATATGCAACTTACAACCAGCTGCACCAAGATGTCGTCTAAACTTTTCATGGCCTCAACACTTCGAGCTGCAACATTCTTGGTCAAATATTTAGCCTGGAAATAAATAAAATCCGAATAAATTCACAAAAAGCAGGGCATACTCTCTAGTAAGGCAAACAGTATCATCACCAACAAAAATTATCTCAAACATCATATTAACACCATAATAAAATCAAATCGAGAGTAATTTGTCATGATGTGTCTTTCCTAGATATTTTTATGGTAATCGTCCCAAGGGGCTGTTATCCTAAGTGCCTCGACTATATGAATTTAAGCATACTACAAAATTGGCTGCTACGTCTCACTGTTGTACTGTTGATTTAGCTAGGTGCAACCATTATTTCTTTTCCTGTACTTCTCACCTCTGGAACTCCCAATTTCTTGTTTCCCTGCCACCTACAATCTTCAATAATTTAAATGCAAATTCAATTGCCATCTTCTATTAGGTTGGTGCAAAAATAATGACGTAATAATGTCGTTTTTTGATGTTAAAATCACGTCAAAAAACGGCATTATTACGTCATTATTTTTGCACCAACCTAATATCTTCCTGTTCCGTTATTGATTTCCCCCCCCCCCTCATTTCTCCCCAGTCAAATCTTCCCAATCTTTCACTCCCCATGACCCCTGTGTATCAATACCTTTCCAAATTACAGTGATTCTTACCAAACTGTCTAGACCCAGAATCTGATGAAGTATTTGTTTTCTCTTTGTGGAGTAATAGATATCGACTCTGAATAAGAACTCTGAGAGCTGAGTTTGAATTCCAGTTGAGTTTGTTATATTCACTTATGTACAAACACTCTTTGGAAAGGTATGAATATATCTCTTCTCCCCCCCCCCAGCTATGGGTTGAATAGTAGGACAGACTGGATTCTTTAGCCTTGGCTGGCAACCAGTCTACCACAGAAAGAAATGGAAACCTATTGTGGGAAATATCTTCTGCCTCTTCAGTCATGTACCGAAAGATACATTATCACCCAAGCGTGTCAACTGTGGCACGTAACTGAACTTATAAATACTTTATAAAACTGGCTATAAACATTAACTTAAAATTTTATCATCAATTCTATTTATAGCAGACTCCTCTTATCACCCCCAGGCCCCCTCCATACCTCTATCTGCATGCTCGAAATCATAGCAATCTTTGAGAAAGTTTAATTTATAAATTAGGCAAAATAAAAGATTAATAATAACTAGCAATAAAAATATAACAATTATGTGACTTTTCAGAAATATCAGAAACAGGGATTGAACTCACAACAACCAGGTAAAAAGATACCCTTTAATCCACTAGACCATATGCCTTTTTGACAATCGCTGGATCTGGTGCTGAAAGTCACTTATTTTAGCTCAGTAGAAGAGTCAAACAAAAAGTGAAAATGAGTCAACTCCCCTAACTGATAAAAGTTATCTTTCCTAAGTGTGAAAAAGCAGTATTGGAACTATTGAATCATATAAATTGAATAAAGTGCTCAGTTTGATATTCCAAGATTATTGAGTATGAAGACAACCATCTGAAGGCCAGAGAGTACAATAGCCAAAATGTGCATCTGAATAGCAAAGCATATAATAATTTAACTCATTTTATGTTGTTCATGCTTTTCAACAGATTCATTCTACATCCTTCTTCAGGTGTAAAAGTTTTTTTTAGTAGAGCAATGCAAGCAGAAACTCTAAACATTAACAGCATTAATTGTAAAATAACTTATTCTATCTTCAATAACGCATACAGTACAGCTTGTTCCATAATTTTTTTTTTTTTTAATAGAGAGAGAAACCTTCTTTTTATAAGGATAGTACATCCAATTATAAATTGTGGAAGTTTGAAGGATGATACAAAGAAACTGTTGCTCATAATCAGAAAGAGGCAGCTGAAGTTTTGGAAACACAAAATGGAAAGAGAGCTTAGTAAATTTAATACTCACAGAGAATATTTAAGTCAAGAGAAGCATGTGTGTGGGGGGGGAGAGAGGGGAAGGCGCAAAAAATTATTTACAGCAACAAGACAGGAAGTAATGGAGAGGCATGATTAGCTACATTCATAAAGGACATGGCACACAGAGTGAAAGAATATATCTGAAGAGGTTAATAAGACTGGTCAGCTGAAAGGTTTGGGAACAAAAATATCTCTTCAGATAATTCAGAGATTACAATGATCCCTCGCTAACTCGTGGTTCTACTATCATGGATTCACGACTTTGTGGATTTTTGAAATATATATATGGAAAATATATCGCGGAGTTTCTGGAAAATTCTAGAAAAATTGCAAAATATGAACCCCTAAAATTTTTCATTAAATCCATTAAAATATTAATACTAAATATTATTTCCTGGTCTAGGAACAACAAAACAAGCGTAAAATAGCAATAGAAAGGGCACCGCCGTCTGAAGAGACATAAAATGCAATTATTGGCTGCACAGTAGAAGTCATCATCAGCACCATCATTCAAATTCTACTTCAACTTCTTTCGTGTTGAATACAGTAACAATCTTTATTTTTCTTTTTAATCTAAAGTGTTATTTCTTAACAGTTGTCCCTGTTATTAGGTTGGTGCAAAAAATAATGTCGTTTTCTCACATATGTTACTATGTGAGAAAACGACATTTTTGCACCAACCTAATATTAATAGAGTACTGTAATGGGGGGGGGAAGGGGGGGTTAAAAAGTCCAAATACACGTTAAATAAATACTGTAAATATGGTGTCCCTACTTTGCGGAAATTCAGTTATCGCGGTCGATCTTGGAACAAATCTACCGCGATAAATGAGGGATTACTGTACTTCTATACATAAGTATCTCTGTATAATTTGGTCAATTCATTGGAGGAAAACTAAATTTTCTTTTAAATCTTAAAAAAAAAAAAAAAAAAAAAAAAAAAAAAAAAAAAGGATACTTTCAATTTGTGACTCCAATTGAAATAAAAAAGGCAAGAGAAAAAGAAAAAGACAAATGAAAATGTCCCATACCTTACTAATAGAATCTTTGTCTTGTGTATTATGACTCAGGGAATTTCCAGCCACAATAACTCTAACAATCTGAGCTGAATTCTCTTGTTGATCTTCACTTCCAAGCATTCCAGACAAAATATCTAATGCCATTTGCAGTTCAAACAGTTTTTCTGTCTTGCTGCCAATTTCCAAGCCACACAATATGGCCACATATCTGTCAGTGGGGAAAAAAAAAAAAAAAAAAAAAAAACTCATTATTTTTTGAAAAACTTACCAAATTTAAAACTAATGAGTAAAATTACAATCAGAAACACACACTTAATTCTAATAACAAAAAGAAAGCATCCTGACGGAAAGAAATGAACCAAAGTTTGGTTTAAAGGGATTATGTATCAAAGCATGCAATATAACTTTAACCCTTTAAGCAAGCTTATGGTCTAAGAGTGCCCGCAATCAGATAGCATAGTATTTCAATTACACAGCATTAACACCTGTTACATCATCAACTGCAGGTGCTGGAAATCTACAATGTATTTTGTAAATTTGTAACTTTTACAAAGTTGGAGATTTCTAAAAATATATCTTATAACCAGCAGTACCAAGAGGGTTAAAAAAAAAAAACAAAAAACAAAAAAAACAAAAAAAAAAAAAACAAAAAAAAAAAAAAAAAAAAAAAAAAACTGAATGGGAATTAAAACTCTGCTCTGATTAACAATTCTGAGCCATTATCCATTACACCACCCTCACATCCAAGCTAACAGCACCTGGTATTTGTAAGTGGGCACCCATCTAGCTACTGACCAGGTTCAATGTTACTTAGCTTCAGTAATTGTACGGGAAACAGTGTTTCAATGTGATATGTCTGTAAGCACAGGTCAAAAGTACGTTTCAGTTCAGCTTGAGTGGTTTGTTAGTAAATCAACACACAAGGGACCCCATTTAATACAGAAATTGTTTAGTACTGGAAATTAAAGGTTGGAATGTAATTTTTTGAAAAAGAAAAAAAAAAAAAAAAAAAAAGGTTATTCTTTGTCCTTGATGTTTTACAGAATTTAAATGCAATGTCAATTTGAATCCTGTTCTTTTTATTGTCCTTTCCTCACTAACCCCTTACTGTTGAAATTGCTAAGTGTAACCGTAAGTTTTATGCTGAATTGTTTAGTATTGGAAATTAATGGTTAGAATGCAATTTGGAATAAACAAAAAAGGATAAAAGAAAGAAGGAAAAGAAACGAGGGGAGGTTGGTTAGCCTTTGTCCTGGATGTTTTACAGATAATTTAAATGTAACATCAATAGTCATCAGTCTCCTTGAACCCTGTTCTTTTTATTGTCTTTAACCTCAGTACTGTTTTCTCAGTTTCCTTCACTCTTGGTAAGCCCTTGCATTTCAGTGGCTTTGCTTTCCTTGGGTGAAATCATTACCCCTCTCCATCTAATAATAATAATAATAATAATAAAAAAAAAAAAAAAAAAAAAAAAAAAGAGAAAGGGGGTTTATGATTTTAGGTTATTACATTTCTATGCACTGTTGGGTGTGTTTTTTTTATTTGATAGTTAAACTTTGAAGAGTACTTCGAAGTTGGTCGATACTATTTGATGCAATACATTTAACAGTCATTTTGTATTATCACTTTGTAGTAGAATAAATCACAATTATGATAATTAAATTAAAAAAAAAGAAAAAAAAAACAAGAAAAAAAAGACATGACTAAACCTGTGTACTAAACGCCACAAATAAGTAAAAATTTCTCTTCTTTCAATATTACCTTTCATGCTCTAAGACAGGTCGAGCTATCTGTGGAGGGAGCTCTTGGACACAGTAATCTTCTACATAAAATTTCCCAGGGCTCTCTTCTTTCTCAATACCATAAACGGCAATAATAAATCCTGTAATAAAGACAAAACAGTTACAAAAGATGCTGTCCTCACTTAAAAAAAACAAAAACAAACTTTTTTTTACACTTCTTGACGGTCTTAAAACTTACAAACTAACTTCCTTCCTTTACTGAGAAACATTACATTTAGACTGATACCCACCCTCTACTCAATAAAATGTTTTCAAATTAAACAAGGAAGAGGCAACTTTAACTCCCCCAAACCATCTAAAGCAGTGCTTCTTAAACTATGGGTCATGACCCCAAATGGGGTCACAAAGCGAAATGCTGAGGTTGTGAAAATTAAACTCAGACTTGAATTTCAATTTTTTATTTCAAAAACGCACAGTATTTAATGTGATGTGCCACACATGCGCTGTGGTAATAAAATGCATGTGCAGTGCCGTTGCAACTAGTGCAGTGACAACGTATGTATTTTCAGTGTACTTGGTTAATACCTAGCGTCACGAAAAATCTCAATGAAAAATGGGGTCAGGAATGAAAAAAGTTTAAGCACTGATCTAAAGCATAAATCAAAGTTTTCTAAAAATGATGTGCCAGTGTTTCAAGTGCAACTAATTACAATTTATATTAATTGCTTTTAATATATTTGGTAATAGAACAATATACTAACTTTTTCCTATAATAGGTGTTACATTTAGTGTATGAAATGTATATGCAAATGTACCAATTATTATGGGACGGAAATAGTAATAAAACAATTGGAATAAATTTTACTAATCTTCAACGCAATTGTTAATTTTGTCAGATTTTTTTGAGATTTCAAGAAGAAATGTAATTAATCTTGTTTTGGAAAGAAAAGATGAAAAAAAAAAAAAAAGATAGAGAAGAATATCAATTTTTTTTTTCTTTTTCACATTATAACAATTTCAAACAGTAACATTGAAAAAGGATAATATTTGCACAAATCATGAGTAATATAGGTGTGTGGGTAATGAGTTACTTACCACCCTACAACCTTTTTCCACACAGACAAAATGTTGCAAGCATCTTGTTACTATCGAACTTGACTGGAACTCGAACCCAGTTCTTCAGTTTCTCTCTATGAGCCATTACCTATTACATTCAAGCATAATGCACATGGTACTCTTAACGGTCACCCATCTAGGTATTGATCAGGCTCAATGTTGCTTAGCTTCAGTGATTGGACGAGAACAGGTGTTTCAATGTGATATGGCCATAAGCTTCTTATTAAATAAACATAAATACTAAGAGAAAACATTTTAAAGTAGTCGTGTGGGATAAAGGTAAGTTTAGGGGGATTGCCACTCTAGAATTTCAGATTGATATGTAAATAGCAAAATTAAATTTTTCTTTAACCTTTATTTAAAAATTGACTGACCTGTACAGCAATTATGCACATCTAATTTCCCGTGCAGTTGAATCCGTTGCAGCTCATCTTCAAGGATCAATTGGTCAGAATCACTTGTGAATTTGGTATTTACAGGTTGAGGCATCAGATTATGCTAAGGAGAAAAAAATTTGAATGAATGAATTTTTGAAAATGGGGTATTATTACTGTTGTAGAGTATCGGAAACCCCACTCCCCCAACAAGATGAACTGATTTAAAAAGATCAACAGCATGCTCTCTCTCTTACTGAGAGAGTGAAGTTGAACAGAACTGAGGTTTAGTTCATGATTAACTGTTATTCTAGTAGACTGTGTTCTCTACTGTTAGCACTGTATTATTCTTTGGAATAAATTACTACTACTTTTTATGTGCATTGACTTATCCATTTCATTTCATGATGCAACTTTTGGTAATGAGGGATTTGAAATTTACAGTGGATACCAACATTTGGCAATGAAAAATTTGAATGCTAAAAAAAAAAAAGAGGATTTGAGTAAAAATTATTGTTAGCCATATGCCAAGAAATCCTTTGGCAACTACTCAACCTGAGTACAGTCCTGAGGAGGAGGTAATTTTTATGGCATATTTTCATTATTATAAAGAGGTCTTTCACGGTCGGGCAAAAAGACAATACATCTCTTGCTTGGAAAATTTGGTCCAATTGAACACTAAAAGTATGTGAATTACATACTTCCAAGAAAGCCTGGCAAAGTGTCTTTCGAGGAAATTTTTTTCTCTCTTTTCAACACACGATGGCAATGTTTAAACTTTAAAAAGAAAAGTGGGGAAGATTACTCAATTTTGGCTGGGATTGTCAAAGCAGGTAGCCTGTAATAAGAAAGAGAACTAAGGAAGTACCTTGACGAAGGATTTAATAAACAGAGTAGTCTATGATGGGGCTAAGAGCAAATATGAATACATAGAATACAAGAAAAGGTGAATATATATATATATATATATATATATATATATATATATATATATAAAGCAAAAAGGATATGTATATATAGTACAGCAAAAAGGTAGATAATTCCAGAAGAGTCCAAATCGAGAGAAGTTAATGCTTATGACATTCTCACCTCCATACTTTCTTTTGTAATAATTTTTTATTTTTGTTTTTCATGTTCTGAATATTGTACTAGTTTACTTTAATTTCTGGAAGATCATTTAAGTGTCACTGAATCTTTGGGAATCAGAGTAAAATGTTCATCCTCAGAGTCAGAGGGCACCAGGGTTTACTCAGTGGTTTAGAATGGAAGACTCAGGTTCCACAACTTCTGTAATGCTCTTTTCCACAAGAGTATCATGTTCTCTAATTTTTGGTTCTCCCCAATTGTATTTGTTCCCAACAGGAGCCAAATCACGCACAGATTCAATAGACATGTTCAATATTAAATCTTATATGGGCATATTGGGGATTGTCTTCTAACAGGTGGACTAAAGGTTTGTACTTATTAGTGCAGACATTACAACATAAGAGAACTGGACCAGGAGCTGCTAGCCAAGTGGGCAAGGAATGATTGCTAGGTGACCAGCATTGATACGAAAATATTCTTTCTTGGGATGTAGTGTTCATTGTGGTACAGAGTAGAGATCTTATGGCATGCAGTACTGCAGGAAGAACCACTTCCCACTAAGATTCTCAGAGATTTCTTACAGCCAAGGCCAATGTGACATGCTCCCAGATAATTCCATTGCATCGTTCACATTGACCATTTCCTTTGGGGTTGTTTGATTTGTAGCTATACTCAGAAATAGTGAAGTACTCACGCAGTTCCTTAGATAGAAAAGAGGAACCCTGGTTAGAGTGGATGGAAGAAGGAATCCCAAACATAGTGAAAATAGGAGTTAAGCATTTAATTACTACACTAGTTGTCATATTGGGACAAGTAAAAGGAAACCGAGAGTACTCGCCTATTACCGTTAACATATAATGGTTCTGAGGGTTAGAAGGAAGAGGTCCTTCAAAATCCACGCCGATTTTTCCATTGCTTGTTTAGCCTTTTATCAGTTAAATTTTTTCAGGTTTGTAGAAACATGGTTTCCATCTTGCACAAATGGGACAGTCAGCACATTTTTTTTTTCCAATCTTCTATAGAGTAAGGTAGATTTCAGGCTTAGACAAAGTGGGCTAACCTAGTTATGAAAGGGAACAAAGACGATTGTGTGGCTCATATAACTTTTCTTTGTGTAGGATAGCCCCCACAATGAGACAGAGTTTATCAGCAGGCACATTATCCTTCCCTGGTCTACAAGTAATTTCATAATAGTTCCCTAATTCCATGCTCCATCTCTGGATGTTATCCTTTTTAATTTTTCCAGGTCTCTCAGTATTAAACATGAAGTTCACTGCCTGTTGGTCTGTAAAGTGTTGACAAGATAAGTAGTGAGACCATCTTTTTTACAGCTTCTATAATAGCTGAAGCCTCCTTTCCTGCTGAAACATACTTTCATTCAATTGGCGTCAGTAATCAGGAGAAGAAAAGCCATGGGACTGCTAGCCTGATTCAAAGCAGTGACAATTGTCATATCAGAAGAATCCATCTCGACCAGTAGGGGGATGTTTTCTTCAATAAGTAAGGCACTTTTGATTTCTTTAAGCTTTCAGCACGCTTCCACGGACTTGTGATTTAAAGAGACCGTGTTGGTCATGATTAAGGGTTTGATCTTACCCAAAAAAATTGATATCAATTGGGAATAATAAGAAAACACAACCAATGACCCTGTGAAGGGCAGCTTTATCTTTAGGGATAGGTAATTCTTTAAGTGGGTGTAGTTGGTCAGCATCAGGTTTAAGTATCCCATGAGATACTAGTATAGCCAAGAAAATTAATAGAAGTGGCTGATAGGGAAGACTTTTTTTTTTATTGTCATTCATGTACATTTGTGGCTAGTCTGTCTTCAATGTTTAACATGTATGGTAGGGAGTTAACTGAGAGATGTTTCGTTTAACATTCGCAGGATATTCATATCATGTGCAGACAGATTTGATTTTTACATACGGCCACATGAATGGTAATGGCTGCATGGCTGTAACAGATTGTATTTCCAGACTGATGGCATTCACATCATCCAACATTTACTGATGTTTATCACTGTTGCTGAGACAGGATCCATGGCACCACAAACTATGGATTGAGAAAGACAAAGATCCACTTGTATGCCTGACCACAAAGAACACATTCTACATGGCCTTTTGGACATATGTTTATATGGACCTTGTTTTATTTTGGTGTCAGGAATCCACACCTAAAGTCTGTAAAAGTATTTTTGATACACACACACAATATAATAATACACACACATATACTTTTGAGACATGGCAAATTCTGGTAGGGGTGAAAGAGAAATCTTACCTCTTCACTAATTTCTTTCAAGATGTTAGGCTGAAGTTCCATCTGTTTGAAGAGTGTTCCTATGACAACACATCTCTCATTTGTGTTGATTTCATGCAACTTATGAATCTTCACATTTTTATCTATCAAGACAAAACCAGGAAGTCAAATAAAAACAAAAGCATTTTTAACAGAAAATTAAGGGCATCCTGCACATCGATAACAAAGAAACCATGAGAAAATAAACAAACTCAATTGGACAATCATCTTAATGATCCCTATAAATAAATTTATTAGAATCTTTTTAAAAAGTCATTTCATTCCAAGCAAGGAAATGAAGTCTTCTACTAAGAAGCAAAGGATTACTGAGAATGAAAGAGACTGAGAAAATGTTATTGACGGGAGAGGATAATATAAGACCAAGATTCAAAAAGACAATTTATGCTGTATTTAAATTTTTGAAGATCGTTGTTGACAGGAAAGCAAGAAACAAGAAAAGAGTGTCACAGGTAAAAAGTGCAAAACATTCTAATGAATAGACATGCAACATAATTTGACCAGAAACAGGACAAGAATAGAGTGGCTTTGTGAGAGATACTGGGGAAAGAAATGCTCCTTTTAAGATCAAAATTCTATCAGAGTTTCTGCAATATAAATGCAGAAAAACCTATACTTATGTTTCATAGATCACACAAAAGCATTTGATTTACTTAAAATTCTAAGAAAGCCTGATTTATATGAGAAATAGAGTAATTCATAATCTCTACTGGGTGCAACAGGGCAGTCCATTGAGAAAAAATAGCTGATTTAAAGTTTAATCTGAATTGAAACAAATATTACTTTTTTTTTTTTTTTTTAAAGTTGGTGTTTTTTGACATGTCGAGTGATTTATTGACAACAGTGTTATTTTTATTTTATTTTATCGACTGCATGGTATAATAGTATCAGTTGGGCACCATTTGTCAGACAAAGAGCACCATGATGCAATTTCACTCTGCCAGTAATTTAGAAACAGCATGCTCTATTGCTTGCCATTTGCGCTGGATGCTCCAATACAACATTTCATGTTTGGGTGTCAATCTGAGAACACTGCAGAGGATTCTGAAAGAGTTGGAAGAGTCTAATGATGATTATGAAGGCGTTTGGATTGATCGCTAGTGAAGACGACGTTATACCTCCATTAATCTTTCCACAGGGTCTTAGACTCAACATGGAGTCCTACATCAAGTGTCTTGAGGCGGTAGTCCTGCCCTAGTTAAAGAGGGTGGCTGCTGGAAGACCCTGTGTCTGGCAACAGGACTCTGCACCATACCACACAAGCAGGAGAACCCAGTCATGGCTGTCAGACAATTTCTGTAACAACTTCACCCCTTACATCTGACCACTTAACTCTCCCGACTGCAACGCCCTTGATTATTATGCATGGGGTGCAGTTGAGCGAGAGATCAACAAAACTCCTTGTAACACCAAAGATAAACTGAAGGTAAGGATTATGACAGCATTCATCAACTTAAAAATGTAGACTATCCAGAAGAGTTGCAGGGGATTCTGAAGTCCTCTGGGAGCCATGGTTGAAGACCATGATGATTAAAAAAATGTTGAAGAGTAAATTTATTCAATAGAATAAATTTACTCTTCAATGTTTTTTTAAGCATTTCACCCCAAGCAATGCAGCAGTGCCACTAGCATGCAAGGGGTTACAAAGAGTGAAAGTAAGAGTAAAGAGGAGTGTCTGAGGAAAGGATAAAGAGAAGGACAGGAGTCAAAATCAAGGCATCAGAAGATGTCGATTAATATTACATTTAAATTTTTGAAGATTATAGGGAAGCAAGTAAGAGGAAGGGAGTTCCACTGTCGGGAAGTGCGAGAGAAGCTGTTGGAGTAGAAGAGGTGGTTACATTTAAATGTTTTGACAGTAAAAGGGTGGGACTGAGATGCCAACCTAGTAGCATGCTTAAATTTGTGCAGTTGGAGTACTTGTGTTGGATAAAAGAATGAAAGTAGCTCATCAGAGCAGTTGCCAGGAAAATATTTGTAAAAAAGATAGAGGGAAGCCACATCATGTCTGTGAGAAAGTTACTGAAGTCAAGATGCCAAGTCAGGACCTATCACAGTGCATATCCATCTTTGGATTTTGTTGAGAACCTAGAGATGAACAGCAAGGGCACCAGACCATATATGGCAACAGTATTCAATGCAATGACGAATGGTAGATTTGAAGGCTGGACTCGGATGAGAAAAACTTTCTGGAGCAACATAGAAAACCAACTTTCTTTGTGGTAGATGTAGCTATTGATTCAATGTAGTTGTTCCACTTCAGTTCAGTGGAAAACGCGAGACCAAGAAGGTGCAGTGAGGTGCTCTCGTGAAGTTGAGCATCAGCCATGCTTATAGGAGGCAGGGAGGTTTCTCTATGGTGGGTAAATGAGAGTAGTTTCGTATTGGAGGCAATAAAATCTACAAGCTATTTCCTACCCCAGTCAAGCACAGATTGGAGTCCTTTTCAAGATCAATGGTCAGGATTGGGACAAGAGTAAATGGTAGTGTCACCTATGTAGATGCCTACTTGAGAACTGATGACATCAGGAAGATCAGAAACAGTGTAGGACTCAAGATAGAGCCAGTATTTGTATGAAAGGAACTGGAGGAGAAACCATTTAGGATGACCTTCATTTCATGGTTTAACAGGAATGATTGGATTAAATCAAGTCATTGTCCTGTAATACTGTATCCTTGAAGCTCACATAGAAGGCTGGTATGCTAAACCCTACCAAATGCTTTAGAGTCATCTAGAGCCACAACTCAAGCTTTGCCGTTATTAAGAGCTTGGTATACAAATTCAGTTATGGCCGTAAGTAAGTCAGCAGTAGACCAGGCAAAGCGGAAACCATATTGTTCGTCAGAGAATAGATAATGGGATGTAAGGTGCTTAACCACTTCGGTGTTGATTGATGCCTTGAAAATTTTGCCAAAGAGTGATAGGAGACTGATAGGACAGTAGTTAGATGGGCCAGTAGGGTCTCCAGAGTTCTTAAAAAACAGAGACAACAAATGAGGACTTCCAAAAGGCTGGAAAGCAAGAGTCAGTGAGGCAATAGTTATATAGCCTGGAGAGAACTGGAGCCAGCTCAGAACATTTCTTTAGGACTACAGCTGGTATCTCGTCACCAGCACTTGCTTTATTAGTCTAATTTAGAGATGATGTCCAACAGCATCCATAGGGTTATGCTCATCTCACTCAATAGAGCCTCAGTTCTAAGGGAGAAAATCAGGTGTGGGCACTCCAGACAAGCCAAGTGTTACTGGATGAGACTTTCCAAGTAAGGCATCCAGTCTTATCAGCTGTGGAAGTTAGGACCTCGAATTGATTGAATAAAGGAGGGATTGCGGATTTGCTGTTGTTCAGCACACTTGCAGAACTGCTATAATCTTTAGAACCAAACTTGGGAGATGCAATACGTTGCTTCATTCTATCAACAAATAGTAAGTAACTTTGCTTCACTGAGGACATGCACGTACTCATTACAAGCAGAGGACATGCCACTCCAGTACAGATGGAAGAAGTGATTCCTATTGGCTATAGCAGATGAGCAAGCAGCCGAGAACCAAGGAGATTAGCGCATTTAACCTTGTAGTTTCTTTCTGGGATGAAAGCCTCAATATTGATCCAGGAGAAGACCTCAGACACACATTTTTGAACAGCAAGATTAAAAAGCACATTCCAAGAGATGTTGCAAAGGAAATCATGGAATGAGTCTCAGTCTGCATGTTGATAACAGAAAGATATTCTGTTGGTAGGAGGTTCTTGGCTGGAGGGGGAGTGGAAGGAGATGTTAATAGACACTACGGTGTGATCAGAGTTGCCAAGAGGGCAGAGCTACATAGGGCAACAAGTATCAGGGATGGAGGTAAAACAGAAATTGAAAAGGGAAGCATTGTCATCAAGGTTACTGTGGAAATGTGTATGAAAATCAACCACTTGTGTGAGGGATTGAGTGATTGAAAAGTTAAGGGTTTGGATGTCAGCGAGGTTAGTTAAAGAGTGTTTAAGTCACATAGTATGGTGGGTGTTGAAGTCACTGAACACAAATGTGTGCAAACAGATGTAGAGGGATGGTCTTGTCTATATTAGAAATGCTATCGAGTACACAACAGTTTTGAGAGGAAGGGGAATGATAGAAAAAGAGATAGCTTACTGAATTGAGGAAAGGTAGATGGAGACACATATACAAATGGTTTGGAGATTCCAAAGAGAGTTCCCTAACCAGTGGGAGATGATTGCAGACATAAATTCCCAGGCCATGCATGTGGATTTTAGAGTCATTTCTAAGGAGAGGAAGGTAGCCAGGAATCAAGAAATCAGAGGAAAGGGACCGACAAGTTAAGGTTAGTCTCACAGAGAGCTAGCATATCAGGAGACTTTTCAAAGAAGAACGTTTCCACACTGCAGAAGTTGGTACAAATACCATGGATATTGGAGAAGGAAATGTTAAAGGGTTTAGGTGATTTTGATTTTTTTTTGAGCTGATTTTGATCTTTTTTTTTGTTTTATATTTTTGGTTGTTTATGGTCATGTTATGTTGATAAGGAAAAGGCCTAATGTAATAGTAGCAGATGGTAATTGTATGTAACATGGGCAGAAAAGAACTGGTGCAGACTGCAACATAATGTGGCCTCAGGGTTGCCCAGTTTCCATGCGCGGCATGGCATTGCAAGAACCTTGATAGTATGCAACTATTGATCAGAGGACCAGTTGGGAACAGCAACCAGAAAACTACCAACCCAGTACCCTCAGTATGAAGAGACGTTGCCACAAATCGCAAGAGATTCATGACAGAACTACTACTGCAAAAAAGAAGGGATCTGAGAACCTCTTCCTAAATTTTTAAAGATATTTTGTGTAATCTTGGTAAATATTTCTGTTAAAATGTTATGTCTCTATTATTTTCTTTTTTGTGTAATTTAGATGACAATTTATCCATCGCACCCTGTATATTGATCTGGGTAACCTACAGAGAATTTTGAACTGAACCCTTTATTTAATCTACAGGCATAGACTGTTCTTGTTCCACTGCCAATGTCTAGGGATATTTTTTCTAGTTCTTATTTTTAGTACTGTGCCTCTATCTCTACCAAGTACACATATTCTTAAACTATTGGTTAAAGAAAATTTATTTTTAAAAGAAAACAAATTCTGGATTATTGAACTACTGGTCTTCTGTATTTATTTATTTTTGTTTTTAACTTTTTCATGCAACTTTTTGGATCAGGGTAGAATTACAGCGTTTTTATTTTGTTCTTAATTAAAAAAAAAAAAAAAAAAAAAAAAAAAAAAAACCTTATAACTAAATGTTTAAAATTAATCTTTAAAAATTAAAAAAAAAAAATCTTTCTTGAAGCTTTTATTTTAGTTTTAATTTCAAGCTAGATTATTTCCAAAATACTTTGAAACCGAATTTGAATTGATTGGAATGAGTTTGCTGTTTGCTTGCAGAAAAATCGCTAAAAAAAAATGGATATTTTTAAAAATTAAATCTTTCAAAAATAAAATATGCTTTTATGAAACTTTAAGGTAGATTAGCTGATTTAAAGTTTAATTAATCAGATTTGAAACAAATATTAATTACTTTAACGATCAACTAAAAAAATAATATAGTTTTACAATGCAAGTACTACGCTTAGTAAATTACTATATTTCTTTGAAGAGGAGTAAAACTTAAAAGTAAAACGAAACTGGACATCACTACTAAGAACAAAATAACGTTGTGAAATGTAACAATAACATCTATTTTTGACACGGCAGTAGGAAAGCAGAGTAAAAAAAAATCATTTGGTCAGCGATTTAAACTTTTTTTGTTACATGTTGGTTTGAATCCGAGTATACACGTGGCCAAGAGAAAAAAAAAAGTTAATATTTAGATTTAGTTCTCATATTGCCATTATTAATAATTAACAAAATTTAAAAACTGTTAGGCTTACAATAAAATTGTGTGTGTGTGTGTGTGTGTGTAGGGGGGGGGGTATCACAAGTAATTTACAGGAGCCTGAACTATTTTTTTTTTCTATCTTTTAAAAATGGCCAATCAATCAAGTGATTTAAAAAAAAAAAAAAAAAAAAAAAAAAAAAGATAAAAAAGGATTTAAAAAATTAGTATCTGTCTATATTTCTGAGATGAGGTATTAACGTTTTTTACTTTTTACATTATTCGGAATATTGTCATCTTTGTCGCCATATTTATTACAACTTTCCGGCCGTTTTACGCTCCGGCCTTCTTCAGGTGGTTGGAATGTCGAACTGAACCCTTTGGCTTTAATTCACTTCCCAGTCTACTCCAGTGAGCGAAATGAAGGGTTCAGTTCGACATTCCGACCACCTGAAGAAGGCCGGGGCGTAAAACGGCCGAAAAGTTGTCATAAATATGGCGACAAAGATGAGGACAATAGTCCAAATAATGTAAATTCGGTAAAAAATTAGCATTCTTTCCTCCCTAAAGTCGTGGCATTTATTTTTATTTGTCAGAATCGAAAGATATTTTTTTTATCGATTTAGTGGGGGTCTTGTTCATGATATCGATCCCTACAGTACCATTACATTACACTACAGACAGATATATATAAAAAAAATATAAAGAAAGATCTATCAATGATTCAATGACGTAAAGAAGCACTAGAATATAACAATTTGTAAACAAACAACTAATTTCCGATAACTCTGTAAATAAAATTGTCAGGGATTGATTTTTTTTTTTTACTAGTCTTTAGGATTCCTCTTTTTAATTAAATTATCAATATTTTTCGATTTTGACAAGTGTCTCGGTTTAAGGACGGTCAGTCAAAAAAAAAAATAATGTTTGTCCCTAAAAAAACAAAACAAAAAGCGACATACATAATTTCTAAATTTCATCATAGTATTCTAAAACCCTTTTTATCCATTCGTTGTTTTTTAAAAATTAAATTTACTCTTTAAAAACTGAAACCCGCATGCGCGCTCGTTTCTATCTGTGTGTGTGTGTGTGTGTGTGTGTGTGTGTGTGTTGGGGGGGGGTGAGATGGCCGTTTTTAGTCAAAGAATTAACACTTTATTCAGAAGAAACAAAAAAGTTCAGTAGCCCGCGCTTTGTAACTTTTCTTTATGATTTTCAACATAAAAATTTTTTTTTGAGTAAATTCAAAAACGCGAGTGATATTTTCATACACGTGCAACAATGTTTATAAAAACATAATAAAAATTTTGTACAAATATGAAACGGAAAACTAACTCATCTCAGAGTAGACTCGTAAATTATCACGGCTGTATCCGGATAGTTACAAAATATTACTAAAATTAAATAAAAACAAAAAAATTTTCAGTCTTTTTTTTTCCGGCAATATAGTTAAATAAGAAAAATATTTAAAGTAAACTAAGTTAATATATAATATGTATTTTTTTTATTATTCATATAATTTCGAAAAAACAAAAAAAAAGTTACTTTCAAAGACAAAAGAAAGCGGGTTCCCGATTAATAAAAAATAAAATAACCTCAAAAATATCTGACGTGTTTTACTTTTATAATCTATTTATTTACACTTTTAAAAAAAAAAAAAAAATCGATATTTGCTTCAAAATAGTATTTTTGTTGTTTTTTAACTGATCAAGGAAACGAAGTCAATAAAGTTTTTTTTTTTTCTTTTTAACAATAATACGTATTTAATAGGGTATGGTACTATATAGAAATACCTTAAATAAAATCACAAATTATCTTTCATATTATGGTCTGAATGAAACATTAAGTAAAAAAAAAAAAACCCAAAAAAAACTAACAGCAACTTACTCCATTTCTCGCGGGCTACTTTTTCCAGGTTTGGTCTCATAAATTGCAGACGAGCTGCATAGATATGAGCAAATTGTTGGCAAAAAGAACGTTCTTTTATACGAAATCGACTAGAATTGTTCTCATAGATGACTGTTTGTCTGGGAAAAGTACTTTGAGTATTTGTTGGCTCGGAAAGTAACGTTTCAGCCTGTGGGCTGCTTTGAGTTTTGCTGTAAATCATTATCACTATTCCAAGATACTATCTTCAGATGGTCAAAAACTTTCCCGCCATTAGAGTATTTGCGGTGATGAAGGAAATTAAATTCCTCGTGTTATTTTTTTTTTCCTTTTAAGAAAATCTAATTTGATCTACTTTCGCGTCTGTCCTTTACTTTTCTTTTTATTTCAATAAATAAAACAAAAATTCTATCAATTGATTTTTTTCTATTCTCACAATAAATAAATAACACAAAATACGATTCGTTTTAAGTTTAAAAAAAACAAAAATAGATGTTGAATGAAACGATAGGAGGAAAGATGGAAAACATTTTTTTTTCTAAACCATTTAAATGTGAAAACATTACAAATAATAATATTATTGTATTTATTTTTTTTAGTGAGGACAGATATTAAACCAATTAAGAATTTGATTTAACTATTTTCCACAATTTTTTTACATTCAGAGAAATCATATCCTATGGGAAATATAGGGTCGGATTATCATTTAAGCTAGTAGACTACAGCCTCAAGCCCCTAAAAAGTTGTTCAACAAAGTAATGGTTTTAATTTTCTAGATGTTATACCTTCTATTAGTTTCATAAACTGAAATGATATCAATATGGCAAACACAAACTCATAATTTTTTCGATTGTTTTATGCTGGTTATAAAAATCTGTTATGTTGAAAATATATGCTTGTAGAAATGTAGGGGTATTGAACGACCTTAATTCAATCCGTACATTTTTTACTTTACAACTGTGTCAGCAAACAAGAGAAACACAAAAACAGCTTTTATAATAACAAACAATCTTCCTTTTAAATGACATACAAAGAAGCAATCAAGTATGTGATTTTTAAGAGTTGTAATAGCAGGAGTTATTTCCCTTTAACTATTATTTGAATTAGTAAAACTTTAAGAAAGATTTATTTTTTATCTGGACTCACAGAAAAGATTTCAGTTCATGAAATAATATTAGGCTGGTGCAAAAATAATGACGTAATAATGTCGTTTTTTGAGGTTAAAAAATACGTCAAAAAAGCCCTTATTACGTCATTATTTTTGCACCAACCTAATAGTAAGTTTCAAAACTTTCAATGGAAAGAATGTTTTTCGATACGAAGGTGTTGTAGACTAAAATTCGGTGTAAGATGAGTTCAAAGAAACTTGTTGATTGAGAGAAAATGTAATCTTCAATTGAATATCGAAAAGTGGAATTATTAGGTTGGTGCAAAAATAATGACGTAATAATGTCGTTTTTTGACGTAACGTCAAAAAACGACATTATTACGTCATTATTTTTGCACCAACCTAATAACTTGCTGCTTATGTTGTACACCGAAGACTGAGAGTTGAATTATGATGAGTGAGAGAATTCTGGAAAGCTGAGAAAATGTTGAATCATAACTTAAAGCTCTAGAAGATTTTGAAGTAAATAAGTTTCTGTTGTTTGTAGTTGATGAGTTAAGAAATGTTCAATGTTTGTTTTGTACATACGCGTGTGTGTGTGTGTGTGTGTGTGTGATAGTGTTTGCCCAAAAGGGTAAAATGTAATTTCTCTAACGTTACATCTTGTGTGTGAGAGAAGGCAAAAAAAGAGGAGAAGTTGAAATTGTCACTTGGTGTTTATAATGTTGTATGTCACGCGATAGGCTTGAAACACATAAACAGATTTTTTAGTGGAATTGTATTTTTGTTTAGGTTAGAAACTAGGTTGACACAATTCGGACGTAATTGAAAACATGATATTAGTATTAATTGACCAATCAGGAGTCAGAGAAATATCAAAGCTCTGTGATCTACTTTTTGCACAAAATTGAACAAGTTATTTTCAGCTATTTGATATGATGTAGAATTAAAATTCTACATGCTAATTTGATTTGCAATAAATAGTAAAATAGTGATATTTCTTAAAGAATATTTTTATTAACAAATAAAGGAGAGGCATTTTAGTTTATTTAAAGAATTTGTAATAAGTTTGCTTCAATGCTGCTAAAATATATCATGAATAAGAAATATTCAAGAGGGGTGCAAGTGAGGGGGCCCCATAAGGTCATAATGTGGGCATAATGATACATCAAATTGTTTCCTCCTTTTTTTAAAAATTAGCTTGTATATTTGTTTTAATAATTATTAGCATATGGATTTCTTCCTAAAAAGACAAATCCATACGAGAAGAATTTGATTGTACACTAAGTAAATGCTATTTTGTAAGGTTTATTTTCTTTTCTTATGAATACAAATTGTATCCTTCTTAGCTCAGTTCATAGCTAAGTATGTGAGAGAGAAAGAGAGACCTTCTTTGTAACAGGCAGTAGTCCTAATTAGATATTTGGCAGTTATAGGAGTAGATCAGCCTGTCCTGCTTTCTGGTGAAAGGGTAAAGAGAACTGACAAATCCCATTTTTTCCTGGATTTATATTTAGATTGGTAAGTGGTCAGTAAGTGCAGTAGGATTGTCCTTCATTTTGGTACTGGGTCTTTGATCTTTTGTTTTGTTTATCCAAGTATCTTGTTTTCAGAAACAAAGTTAGCTGATTGATCTGTCCTTAAGGGTGCAGATGTTAATGCTAATGAGGTGTTAAGGAGATGATAAGTAGGTGACCCTTTTTAGAGAATTTAAGAAACATTTTAATTTTCTTTTCTTTATTAAACTTAACTTACTACCACAACTTCTCTAAAATGACAAACTTAGCAAATGTGAACATTATAGTGGTTTTACAGATTAAAAAGAAAATACAAGTTCAATTCCTGTCTGGTGGCACATAAGACTTTTGATCTCTAGTCTGGCAGACAATAATTTTGCTTTTAAAAACTACAAAAACAACAAAAAATAAAAGATGTCTACTTATATTAGGTTGGTGCAAAAATAATGACGTAATAATGTTGTTTTTTGACGTTAAAAAACACGTCAAAAAACGGCATTATTACATCATTATTTTTGCACCAACCTAATACATGTGTCCTAATTAAACATAACATTTATTATAATAAGAATTATGGGTTGATTAAAAAATTCATTAATTACTTAAAAATTATGACAATTTAAAATGAAATGACGTGTCCAAAGGATGGGTATTCCCTTGACACTATTTCGCCATTATTTTTACTCCTTCAGCAATGTTTATTGACAAGATTATAAAAATATGTGAACCAAGTAAAATGTGATATTAATATTTTCCTTTTATTAGGTTGGTGCAAAAATAATGACATAATAATGTTGTTTTTGACGTTAAAAAATATGTCAAAAAATATTATTACGTCATTATTTTTGCACCAACCTAATATAAATATTTATTATTTAATATTTACCATTTTATAAAGAAAGAAATTTGAAAAGAAATCTTTTTATTCAAAAATTTATAAATATTACCAAAATATAAACTAACGACAAGGCAATATTTGTGCTAAAAATGACAGACATTCTGTAATTAAACACAGGGAAAAATTTGTCCATCCAATGAATGAGGAGATACACACTCAAAAATGTTGAGTGTTTGTGGTCTTGCCTAAGATCTAAAATTAAAAGAATGTTTGGTTTAGAGGAAGAAATGCTCACAACTATTTTAGTGAATTTATTTTGTTGAGAGCAATTGAAAGAAAATCTTGGAAAATGCATTTTTTAAAATTTGTAATTACAGTTTCTTATCATGGGTTTATGTACATTTTCTTGTTCACAGACACTTTTATAAATTTATGAATACAAAAATTTATTTTCATATTTATTTCTTTGTAAAATTGTAATTAATAAATATTTCATTATAGTTGGTTCACATGTTTTTGTAATGTTGTAAATATAAAATTATTCTCAAAAATAAACAATTTAATAAAAATAAATAATGTTTAATTCTTTTGTTGTCAATTCTGGAGAAAAAAGAGAAGTCATAAATCCAGTTTCATATGTTTGATTTTTATTTAAATTCTAAAAACAACTTTTTAAAGCAATAAAAATTCCAACAGCAGTATACGGTAATAGTGGTGTGAAGAGAAAAACCATCCATCTATCTATCTATCTATCTATCTATCTATCTATCTATCTATCTATCTATCTATCTATCTATCTATGTTCATATCTATCTCAGTTTGTTCATGTCTATCTTAGCCTGTTCATGTCTATCTTAGCCTGTTTATATCTATCTATCTATCTATCTATCTATCTATCTATCTATCTATCTATCTATCTATCTATCTATCTATGTGTATGAAATAAAATATTTGCGCACAGACACATAAAAGATGTTACAATTTTTATATAGAAAATGTCGATTGATGCAAGGGAGATAAATCAGGAAAAACAGTTAATAGCGAAAGACTGGGTACTTGAATAATTTTTAACAATGAAATTGCTATGTTGGATAAAAATGATTATTCTAGATTTACTTGTCACAAAATAAAAAAATATAATTTTCTGTTTTGTTAATTTTTTTTCATAAATTTAATTTTTTGTTAGGCCCTCGTCAGAGTGCTTTAAGTGGGGTTGCAAGTAAAAATTTAAACAATAAAAAAACCTTTTTCATATGGGTGTGTGTAAAATAATCTTTTTTGAGTGTGGGAGCAAATTTAGGCCTAATCTGTTGCATTCACTTTCACACAAAATATCATTGGGATGTGCATGAATCCATCATGTCTCCCTAGCGCCATCTAAGGGAGAATGGTAGTCAGTCTAAGAGAAGCCATAGCTCTTGAATTCAAAACTGTGGAGAAAACAACAAGAAACCATTCTAGTATCTTTCTCAAGAAGTCATGGCAATTCAGTGATATTAAAGAAAGTAGTTGTAGAGAGTTATGACCGCATATATATGGAAGGAATAATAATGGTAATATTAGCCATTTTCTTATAAGGAAACATTTGGCATTCATTGATAGAGCAGCCAATGCCACTGTCGTTTGAAATTTATAAAATCTTTCTTTTAAAACAATTTTTCCAGAAAATGGGTTTCTCAAGTTCAGTAACTGTTATTGCTCTTTCTTTTATTAATAGGGAACTCCTCCCTAACTTTTTGTTTGAATTATGGCATTTAGAAAATAAACAGAATGAAAATAATTATCAGCTTTTTAATTTTTACATGGATACAACATTATTTAGGAATCACTTCCATGTGTTAAAATAATTCCTTCAAGAATTTACTCTGATATAAATTGACAAAGGAAAATATTGATTGTATTACAAGAAGAAAAAATGTCTATGAATTGTTTGTTTAATGGCATATTAATTCCTTATGGGCCATCTAATGCCGAAACTTTATTTTCTTGGGAGCTTTGAATTAATAAAAATGTAATACATGTTATTCTGCTTTCACAATTGAATACGTGGTAGATGATATTCAGCTTTTGTGCATATACCTGTTTGTGTGAACATAATTACTAGAGGTCAGTGAGTTATGTGCATTTCGAGTAGGTTGTCATTTCTTTCTCGGTAGCAGCCATCCAACTGGTCTACCACAGAAGATCGCTGGGACTGGGAGAAGAAGCTTCATACCTTTTCCAAGGGTATTAACACATAAGTGAATGTAATGAATTTGACTGGAATCGAGCTGCTATCCATTATTCCACCATGCTTCCTACTACAGGTAATGTGTATTTTATGTTGTAGTTTTGTTGAAGTTATATTTTGGAATAGAGTTTAATTTCTTTAAGAAATTGTAGGATATTATATGGATTAATGTCATGAAAAAGTTCTTTCATCTTGGTTGGTTGATTTTGTTTAGTGGTATATCAACACCTCTATGGGTCATTTAATACCGGAATAGAAATATTTTGAACAATTTTATGGTTTCAGTTAAATATTTTGAATGATTTAAAATGAGATTAACTGTGTTCAGTTTAAATCTCTGTGATCATAGTAACTATTTCCCATTGAAAACCTATTTACAGCATAGATTAACAAACTATTTTTATAAGTAACAACGAGTTTAAGGAAAATAAATTATTTGTTTGATTGTTTGTTTAATGGCATATCAACTGCTTAAGGGTCATCTAATGCTGAAACTTTATTTTCTTGGGAGTTTTGAATTAATAAAAATATAATATATGTTATTCTGCTTTCACAATTGAATACATGGTTGATGATATTCAGCTTTTATGCATATATATGTTTGTGTGGATATACTTATTAGAGGCAGTGATATGTGTTTTTCATGTTGTAGTTTTGTTGAAGTTTTATTTTGGAATATAGCTTGATTTTTTTAAGAAATTGTAGGATATTATAAAATTTTATTTATATTTATAAAAAGTTCTTTCATGTTGGATGTTTGGTTGAATTGCATGCCTTCAACTACAGATAAAATGTGGTCATTTTGTTATAAAATGTATTGTTGGTCATTTTGCTATAAATAGGTATTGTTGGTAATTTTACTATAAATAGCTAATGTTGGCAATTTTTTCATATAAAGATGTATTGCTAGTATTTTTGCTATAAAAATGTATCTTTATACTTTCATAGAGTTTTATTTTTGTTTGGGGGTTCACTATTTGCCCATAGCTGAGGCCCTAACAGGTGCTACCACCCTGGGTCAGGGAGGACCTGGGAACAACAGCAATTAAGAGGTGGTTGCATGCTCCTCAAAAAAATACCAATCAGAGGCCTTGCTGCTGGATGTAGTTTATTGTCATACTCAGAACTAAAAAAAATGTCTACAATTGATAGATAATTTACCAGCTAGTATAGGATCAGTACTATCTATATATATATAAAACAGAGGATGTCTGTGTGTCTGTGTATTTGTCTGTGTGATACCTTTTCACTTGAGATCCATCCAATTGATTTTGACCAAACTTGGCACACATATTGTACAATATAAAAGACAGGTTCTTAGCATAAAAAAATCGATAATTTAAAAAAAATCAACAATTGATAAAACTGATCAAAAATTGATAAATTCAACTTTTTTCCTCCAATTTTGTTCAAACCCAGTATGTAGGTTACTTATAACATGATAAGCTCAATGATACCTCATTTTTATTTCTACACCACTACGTTGAGTGAAAAACCGTGAAAAATGAAAAATCAATTTTGACACAAATTTTAAACTAAAAACTTCCTTAATTGTCAGGCAATCTAATACAAGCTTCACTCAATTGTAGCCAACAATAAGTTGATTTTTTAACAGTCATTTAACTTGATAATTGAGTCCACCCATGTGGTGAGAATCAAGTAAATTGTGAAACATGTCAATGTTTACAAATTTCTTTCTTATTTTTCATTGATCAATCAACCAATCTTTATCAAACTTAACAATTGCTTTATAAATGTATCCTCTATTACATCTCTGGTAGCACACTGACAAAGTGAATTTCAAAAACTCCAAAATAATTGTGGTCTGTAGTGGGTCTTCATGTTGCCTGTTTTACCCCTTCATGTCCTTGACTAAACTTCAATTGAATAAATACAGACCACTTCCGTTATATCAGTAACTGCATTAATTCAAAATGTTTTTTCAATGAAAGTACTTTAAAGTAATTGAAGAATGGTGTTAAACTATTTTTTTTACTACAAAAATGCATTTCTATACCTTCACGGTACCCTGTTTCTAGTTGGGGGCTCACCACTTGTCCACAGCTGGAACCCTAAAAGGTGTTACCACTCCTGGTCAGGGTGCACTTGGGAACAACAGCAATTAAGAGGTGGTTCCACACTCCTCAAAACCTTCAATCTCTCAATCAGAGGCCTTGTTGCTAGAGTTTATATTGTCATAACAGAGTGTAAACAGACACAGACGTGTGTATATTTGAGATAAAACATATTATATACATATTTCCAGAACTCGAATGTGATAAGAGTCTGTTCAGACAGTGAAATAGATATGCATTAACAGATATGAAAAAAAAGAGAAGTGAATTAAGGTCTTATTTAATAATTTGATGTGGCTGTCATCACAACGTTGGTTTTGATTTGGCAATAAAAGATTAGAGAAAATGTAAAGCTGAAGTTCATATGCAGTCACAACTCTTGAGGTGGATTAACTTTCATGCTTTTAGTGAGAGTGTCATGTGACTGATGTATCTTTTACTCCTAGACATGCCCGCAAATTGCAGCTGAGTCAAAGGTAGATAACAAAGGTCTGTAATGCTATGTAATTTTTTGGTAAATTTTCATTTTAACACCCGAGCACTAATATCCCTTCAAATTTTTCCAAAATAGTCTTATTTCCGAGCAAATATATATGCTGAACTCAAATCAACAATTAGATCATGAAGAAACTTACCTTTTTGGATGTTAACGACCCCCAAAATATCGGACTTTTTCCTGGTCTTTCGTCAGCCATTACTGGCTTATTGATAAGTATTTCAGTGCTGAATTTTGTTGGTGGACGTATACAATTTGGGCCTATTTACTTCCTTCACAGTAATTCCTTGTAGTTAACTTTCAAATTAGAGTTAGGTGTTTTTTTTTTGTTATGCTTTTATTTTTTAATTTTTTTTTAAAAAGAAAGTTAACTTTCAAATTAGGGTTAGGTGTTTTTTTTTGGTTATTCTTTTAAATTTTTTTTTAAGAAAATTAACTTTCAAATTTTTTCTTTTGTTATTCTTTTTTTTGTCGATGTTTACATATATTTGAAAGTTAACTTTCTTCTTAAATTAAGTACAAAAAAAAATCGCTTTACGGAAGCGTGTACTAATTTCTGAAAGAAAATAGTTCAGCAGTGAATGATGCTCGGGTGATAAAATGAAAATTTACCCATTTTTATACTGCTTTGATTTTAACATTACTTTCAGCAGTTACATTGTTCTTGAGAGATCTTTTTGTTTGAATATTGATTTCCATTCTCATATATACTTCTTCTATGTCTCTTCAGGATGTAAACGATCATGGTTCTCCAAAACTTCCTGTCCTTTGTAGCTCTTAGTTATGTTTGTCTTTTTGCTATCTCTTCTAACCTCTGCTCTGTCAACCATTTAGATAAGCTTGTTAGGTAGGTTATTCACTGCTTTCCTCTGTCCATCTTGCCTTCAGTGTGTCCTGTGAGTGAAAAATTTTCTAAGCCCTCTTTTATGTGCCCTAAAAATTTCAATTGGTACTTTCTGATACTAAGTATCCTTTTGGTTTCAATTTTTATTAAAATTTCATTACTCACATGTTCAGTCTATGGTATTCTCAGCATCCTTCTGTAAAATCACATTTCTGTTGCCTCAAGTTTCTTTTTCATCTCTAAGAAGATTATCCAGCATTCACTGCCATATAGGAGGACTGATATTACATAACAGTCCAGTACATTTTTTTGTTTTGGTTCTAGCAAAATTTCTTAATACAATACTTAAAATTTGGAAGGCAACATTTGCTATCCCAATGTGCTTTTGGATTTCAGTGTAGCATTTTCTGTTCAATTTTGGTATCTTCAATTTGCGGTTCACATCTTGGGCTGTTTCTCTTGTTGACAACCTTACATTCTGTTGTCTTACAATTGATATTTAGTCCTTTCTTCTCACTTTCCATTACTACTTTCTGTAGGTGTTTCTGTAGTTTCTTTTTGTGTCTGATATAAACGCTGTATCATATGCATAGGGCTGGTGTATGCTACAGCTGACACCCCCCTTTCAGAGGGAAGCCTGATTGGGGGCCCCGGGCAGTGTTTTGTGGCTCTCGCTATCTTATCAACATTTGCTTTTTTCTACCAACAATTTTTTGTTTAGGACTTCGACTTAACTCACAATTGCCTCAATGTAACATTTGAATAAGTCTGGTAAGAAGATACATTCTTGTCTTACACCTCTTTCTATTTTGTGTATTTACTGAATCAATTATTGTTTACAAATTAAACTAAACACATCTGACTATTAAAAGATGAAAGAATATAATGGATTTTAACATCATTCTGAGGTCTTTTTTGTTTTGCTCATGCTAAATCTAAAATAAAAACACTATGTAAAATTCACTATTTTTTATCCATAATGCTGAATGTGTTAAAATTATTCAACTTTTTAACAAGAAAAATTTCAAGTTGATGTTAAAAATTGCCACAAAACATTGTTGATTTATTTGAGATGGAATAATCTATTAGGACATATCTGTAAATTGTATTTAGATACATCATATTTATTTTCAATTTTAGAAGTTGAATTGTTCACCTATATTGCATATAATCCATTATTGTACATAATTAGGTTACAATGAGATTTGTATTTTATATGAATACTACCATATGAAAATTGAAATGTAGTAGAGTGGGGAGTCCCTGTATCAAGGGTATTAGCATGTAAATGAATGCTATGGATTCAAGTGGAATTTGAACAAGAATGAGAAGACTTTAGTGAGGAGAAAGGACAATGAAAGAACAAGAATAGGGAAGACAGGAAATGATTATTGATATTGCATTTAAATTTTGGAAGATCATAGGAGATAGTGTAGCAAGATTTTGGTTTAAGAGAGTTCCACAGGTGAGAAGTGTGTGTGAAGAAACTATTAAAATGAAATTTACAGTTTCATTTAGATATTTCAATAGTAAAATCATGATAATTAGTTGCCAATCTAGTTGTATTCTTGAATTCATGCAGTCAAAGTACCAAGGAGGAGAACTTATTGGAACAATTGTCATGAAAATATTTATAGAAAAGGCAGAGGGAAGCCATGAAAGTCACTGAAGTTGAGATGCCAGCTCAAGACTGATAACATTATAGAATCCTTCTTTGGATTTTTTGGTGTTTAGGTTGATAAAAAGACAAACATTTCTTTCATTTCTCTTCCTCTTGCTCCAAGATGTTGGCTGCTTTGTTTTTCCAGTCCACTGACACTCACACACATATACACATACTTTATCACATGTGCAAACAAACACATTCTTAATAGCTATGTTTTTAATGTATTTTCCTTTCCTTTAAACTGTGTACACATTAAGGTAAATGCTAATATATGCATCAATTGTTTTTTAAACTTCACATATTGGTGCTATTTATTTTTACCCAGACTCTGAAACATTCCAGAATGCATTAAATATTTACTTAAAGAATATTCACACCTTGCAACAAAAGTGGTGATTTTTTGGATCTTGAGATATATAGCAGGTGTGCCAGACCAGATATGGCAGCAATATTCACTACACAAATGAATGGTAGATTTATAAATGTGCAAGATGGATTCTGATGAGAAAAATTGTCAAGCATGACACAGTGAACCAACTTTCTTAGCAGTAGACCTAGCAATTGATTCTATATAATCATCCCATGTTAGTGAGAAATGTGAGACCAAGAAAGTGCAATAAGTTGCTCTCCTAGAGGTTAGCATCAGCCATGCTGATGAAATGCAAAAATGGTTCTCTCTGATGACTGAAAGATAGTAGTTTTGTTTTGGAGGCATTAAAATTTACAAGCCATTTCTTGCCCCAGTTAACAACTGATTGTAGGTCATTTTCAAGAGCAGCTGCCAGTTTTACTTTATTGGAAATATTGGATTTACTATTAAGACAAGAGTAAATAGTTGTGCCATCAGTATATATACCAAGTTGGGAATTGATGACATTGTGAAGGTTGTTGAGGTAATAAACAATAATAGAACCCTGGAGAAACCCCCACATTAATATGAAAGGATCTAGGAGCGTGGCCATTCAACACAACTTTCATTACATGATTTGTTAAAAATGATTGGATTAAGTCAAATATTTTGCCAGAGACTTCATAGGCCTTGGGCTTGTGAAGAAAGCTAATATGTCAAACCCTGTCAAATGATTTTGAAATATCTAAAACCATAGCTTGAACTTCTCACCTAAAACTTGATAGGCAAATTTAGTAATAACTATTTAGCCATCAGTGGCTGACCTAGAGAAATGAAAACCATATTGCATAACCGAAAGAATACTGCATGAAGTAGAGTTTTACTGTTTATATCACTAATCCCAAACATTATTTAATCACTTCTCTGTTATCTTCTAAGTCATGTTGGTTGACTCTGTTGTCTTCTAAGTCATGTTGGTTGACTATTTGAAAGATTCAACATCTAACCTGTTGGTTACTCCACTTGGCTTTGTCAAATGCCATTAGATGGAGTTGTTTAAGTTCATAAAAAGACAAACACTTTTCCTTTTTTCTTCCTCTTACTACAAGATATGGGCTACTTTTAGATGAGAATGCTTGTACCAGGATGCATTCATTTCCCCCAGTCCACTCATACACATGCACATAACACACACTTGTATCACATGCACAAATAAGCACATTCTTAATAGCTATGTTTTTAATGTATTTTCCTTTACTTTAAGCTGCGTATACATTAATGTAAATGTTAATACATGCATCAGTTGTTTTTTTTAAACTCCCCGTATTTGTGCTATTTATTTTTACTCAGACTCACATGACTCTAACAAATATTGTTTGTGGGCCAAACGTTCCAGAATGCATTAAATATTTACTTAAAGAATGTTCACACCTTGCAACAAAAGTGGTGATTCCTGTAACAAACCTACCCAACAGGTTTACCCAATGTAGCTCTACATTCATTATTAAAAATTACTATTGAGAAAACCGATTTCTATGTACTTCTTTGTCTAACTTACACGTTTCGCTTTGTTATATTTACTTAAAGATGGGAATTTGGTTACTTTGGCCAAGTGGTTCCCAAATGGTGTGCCACACCTCATATGTGTGGCAGAAGAGGATAGCAGGTGAGGTGGAATGATTGAAAGACAATCAAAAATTTAGAAACAATTTCAACAAATTCATATGCCAAAAATAAATATGATTTCATAATTTAAAATATTATGGATTACTTGTAATTGTATGCATGAATTTCAGCATATTTTTGCATTGGAGGAGAGAGTTATCAATGATAATGGTCTGACTTCGAATCTGCAGTTATCTCCCTTTAGCCCACTTACCCTCTCTCTGTTTTTTATTCATAAAATTTGGTGAGGCACAAGAAAATTTTAATCTTGAAAATGCAGCCTAGAAAAAAAAAGTTTGGGAACCATTGCTTGGCCAATGTTCTTAATATACTGCATCTTTTTTCCATGTTTACATCCAGAATATGAGTTTCTTCAAATATTTTCTTGCTGGTCAGTTCACATTTCTTGTTTATTACGCTTTTTAATTTTTCTCAAATCTTTTTGTGACTTTAGCCAGTATTTTTATTTTCTTATTCTTGTCAACATTTTAAATTTCTTTTTTTGATTTATATATATATATATATATATATATATATATATATATATATATATATATTATATATATATATATATATCAATATATTGGAAACACAACTACATATATATATATATATATATATATATACATATATATATATAAATATATATATATATATATATATATACATATATATATAAATAAATATATATATATATATATATATACATATATATATAAATAAATATATATATATATATACATATATATATAAATATATATATATATATATATACATATATATATATATAAATAAATATATATATGTATATATATGTACATATATATATAAATAAATATATATATATATACATATATAGATAAATAAATATATATATATATATACATATATATATATATATACATATATATATATATAAATAAATATATATATATATATACATATATATATAAATAAATACTTAAATACATGTATCTATAAAAAGAACGTTAAACATAAAAAAAAATGTCTTTAATAAATATATATATATATATATATATATATATATATATATATATATAGTTGTGTTTCCAATATATTGATGGATATTTATCATCCTGCTACCACTTTTCTATCAATGTCAATTTTTGTGCAAATCTGTGTAAAAAGTCGATCACAGAGACTTGATATTTTTCTCACTTCTCATTGGTCAGTTAATATTTAAATCATGTTTTCGCCTATATCCATACAATGGCTATGCATTATTCAAAACCATTTTTCCACCAAAAATGAGAACCAGTGCTGATCACATGATTGTGTTTAATATAAATACCAAACACAAGTTCTTTCTTCCTTTTTTTGATTTCTCTCGCTTACCAAAATGTAGCTGTTTAAGAAATCGCATTTTGTCCCCTTATGGGTGGATGCTATAAGAACATCATGCACATACACATACTTGTATGTACGGAACATTCACATATACAAATTCACTCAAACACACTTATATTCATTCTTTCAACTCCAAGTTACAGAATTCTTGAAGTCTCTCACAGTGACACCAAAGAAAAGTCAACCAGACACATCATTGCCATGCTAAAGTAATTTAACTTGAATATTCCATTTTTTTCCAATTCTTCACCAACAAGAAAAATACTTAAAAAGTCTTCTCTAACTACAAGTTTTATCAAACATATTCTCAGCTTTTCAGGACATAATTCAAAGAAACTTTCTCACTCAGTTCTATTCAACAGAATTTACTCTTTGGTGAATATTTTCTTTTAGTGTCAAGATCTATTGTATTTATTTTCAGAAGTACACAAACTAAATTTCATCTAGTACAAAACAGAAACTTCTCTGAAACATCAAGTAATAATTTAAAGTTCCTTTTTACCAAACAAATTCTCACAGTATTCATATTACACAAAAACTTTCAACTATTTCACAAAGAACATTTCTTGTAAAAACAACCTCTTTTTCAATGTGAGACCAGATAAATATTCTTTCTTTCAAAGAAAAGTTTTCAAACAATTAAATTCATAGTTAAGGATGAACAACTCTTATTTTTTTGCACTGTATATTTTTGTACCAAAAACACTGACTTAAAGGAACATTATAAAGCATTTTAATTTGCTCAATTAACAATATTGATCTTTAAAACTCAGCTTAGCTCAGCTAAATATTCGGAGCAGTTTATTCTTGATAATTTGTATGATTCCTATATAAATATTGTTGTTTTACATCATTGTTGTCATGTTTTGTATTTCTTTATTAGCCTTGTGCCATATATCTAAAGTTAAATGCTTGTGGAGAAGTGAAATTTTATACATGCAGCCGACCTCATATGACTAAACAGCTTTCTGATTAATTTTTAAACTTATTTAACCTTCACCTCTGCAACAGATACATGCAGGGTTTATACTCTGATGTCCAATTGGAAACATTTTTTATGGAACTGTAGATTCACAGCCAAGTATAAAGTTTAAAAGTCTGTATTTTCTAATCCAAATTACATAGATTTATGCAAATAAAACTTAAATATTTAAGTCTGAATGTAGGAGTACAATTTTGTAATAGAATAATTTAGTCGCATAAGGTTAAAATAAAATTTTATATATTCAAGGTATGACAATTTAATACCTGGAATAGCACCATGAATGCAAAATTCACTTATGTAATCACTATAAGCTTTTCTACTCTTCAAAGTACTCTCCTTGTTAAGCTGTGCATTTCATAAGACAATAGTGCCATTGCTGGAAACATTCTTGGAACTTGTTTTCTAAAATACCTTTCAATAATGTTGTCATGTGTGGATGCATATCAGGATGTCAGAATATTTAGAACAATGTATAAAAATTTTTTAAAGTATCAGATTGAATCTTTGTTTAATAAAAATCTTTCAAATATGTTTTGAGCTTTTTTGTTTTTAAAACATTTTCTTCAAAATAAGGATGTGTCTTAAACATAAAGTTTAAATATTTGTATTTGTAGGTCTAAATTCTATAGATTTATTTGTGTAAAACATTAAAATTTGTAAAAGCCTACAACTTTGTTTTTGCATGATAAGGTTAAAATAAAATTTTATGAGTAAGTAGTATGACACCATGAATGCAAAATTTACTAATGTGGTCACTATTGGCTGCTCTCTATATATGTGTATCTGTGCATGTATGCGTGTATATGTGTGTATGTGTAATTAGAAGCTATTTACATTTCAAGTATCCCCTCTCCTTTGTGAGCATGTGTAATCGCATCAACATAGAAATCACTTTAGTCTGATGAAGTCCTAAAAGACGAAACACATTACACCACAACTTTTCCAACTTTGTCATAGGTTTATATATACATACATACATACATACACACACACATATATACATATATATACATACATACATGCATACATACACACACATATATATATATATATATATATATATATATATATATATATATATATATATATATGTAGTGAGAGACAAAAAGTAGCAATAAAAATTAATTATAAATATACACAAGAAGAAAAAAAGTCATATGACCTGACCAGACCCACATGAGACATCATTAGGTGTGAAAGTCAATCTTCCTCTTTTTGCTCCTGGAGGTTACTGTAACAAGACATATTATTTCAGGCCCATGACATCCAAACAGATAAATACAAAATTTATATTGTTTTTGGTACCCAGTCTTTTGCAAGTAGATATATGCTAAGCTTGTATTAAGAATTTAGAATATAAAATATATATATGCAGGTGTTTTTATACAAAAGCTTCTGTGTTTTGTTTGAACTTTTCATATATTTATGTTATCATATGTTTCATACACTTTAAATTAGGTCTATGCTATATATTCCTGCACAATATATATATATTATTTATTTTATGATATTAAAACAAAAACATGTTAAAAATCACTATACAATTACAATTATGTTTCAACACTCTTCAGGTGAGGAGACACATTTGTAGTGTTGAAACATAATTGTAATTGTGTAGTGATTTTTAACATGTTTTTGTTTTAATATCCTAAAATAAATAATATTTAGCTCTTCTCTGTATTTAAACCTCTTTTAAATTAAATGTTACAGACAGTGGAGTTCTTACTTTACCTGAATATATACAACTCTTAAAAATATTAACTAAGAACAAGGTCACAATGTGCTAACCTTATTTGGAAATTAAAAAACATCTCTATAGCACACTAAAACATACACATAATGCACACACTCAATTAAGCTGAAAAATTAAATCATCCTTGACAATGGCTAAATGTATAGCTGAAAGCGCCCGGAACTATAAAACATTCAGACAGTTTTTACACATAAAGAATAGAAAGCTCTTGTTTGAACACAAGAAAAATTAAATGAAAAGCTTAACCGTAGTACCTTGTCTGTTATTTTTAATGAAACATGCATAAACAAAGGATTTCTCCCTAAATACACAACTCTCTCTCTCTCTCTCTCTCTATATATATATATATATATATATATATATATATATATGGGGAGTGCATGCATCTGTGTGTGTGTGTGTGTGTGTGTGTGTAATTAGATGCTATTGTTTAGTGTATTTATGATATACACATAAATAAAAAATTCAAAAGTAAAATAAGCACAACTGTGATAAATAAAATTGAAGTATTTGTATTTGTAGGTCCAAATTATATATATTTATATGTGCAAAACTTAAATAATTGTAAAAGCCTATAATATTGTTTTTGCAATATAGATGTAATATAATAATTTAATCAAAGGTTAAACTAAAATTTTATATGTATGAGATATGAAAATTTATTTTTCAGAAAGGGCCTGTGAAAGATAAATAAATTTTGATGTTGTTCAATAATTAATTAGCACATTAATTAAATAACATATTATTCAAGTATGATAAAAAGAATTAAAAAAAAAAGAATAAGCAGTATAACCAATCCTTGCTGATTTATTAAGAATTCAAAAGAAAATTAAATTTGCTTCTCTTCTCTATAAAAACTAAAATATGACATTAATTGTAATGTGCTGTCATGAGTATTTAACAAGACTATTACGTATAGACAATCTTTTTATAGATGAAGTGACAAAGATGTGGTTCTACCAATGGATGCTGAGAATACCATGGTCTGAACATATGAGCAATGAAGAAGTCTTTTAAGGAAAATAGGAATTAAAAAATGGACAGTTTTTACTTACAATTAGAAAAAAAATAGTTGGAATTGCTGGAACATTCATTAAGGAAAGAGGGATTGGAAAATTTAACACTCATAGTACATACTGAAGGCAAGAGAAGAAGGGAGAAATAGCAAGTCACCTACTTGAGTTTTTATGAATGGAGCCACAGAGGATCATTTTGTTGTTTCAGGCCGGCAAATGTTATTAATACTGTTTATTATGAACAGAGCATTTACTTTGTATCTATAAAAAGAATGTAGAAACATAAAAATGTCTTAAAATAATTGTTGGACTTTGTCCATCTCATAATGTGTGATGTCATTTGTTTACATTTGGATACGCATTGAGCAGATATGAATGTACGTGAGAGATTCATAGAAGATTGTAGTTTAAAAGCAGTAAAATCAACCTTGCTAACCGAACAATCCTCTGTGGTATGTCAGGCTATATGACAGTTCCGTATAGGATACAGGTTTGATTCCTGTTGGCAGACGAAAATTTTCTCTGAAAATTTCTCAGACATTCAGACCGGTAAATGTTATTAATACTGTTTATTATGAACAGAGCGTTTACTTAAATATTTGTATCTATAAAAAGAATGTATAAACAAAAAAATGTCTTAAAATATATATATATATATATATATATATATATATATATATATATATATATATATATATATATATATATATATTTATATACCATTTTACTCCAAGCAAAGTGATAAAGCTATTAAGACGTAACAGATTATTTCAAGTGAAAGAATCTGAAAAAAAGTTTTTGAGGAGAAAGTCCAATACAAAAAACAGGATTTGAGGAAACAGACAATGACAATTGACTTTTGAGTGAGTGGGGCCTGAGGGTTTTTGCAAAGATCATCCTTATTTGAACATTGTGGACTGGTGATACAGAATTGCAAACAAAGAACTGTACAAAATAACAGGAACCACATCACTTGAGGACTACCAACAGCAGCAACAACTAGAATGGATTGCACATGTAACTCAAAGAGAAAATAATGACATAATCAAGATGCTGATATTCCAAACTCTTTTGGAAGGAAAGAACAATAACACTTATTGGACTTGAAAGCTATTTTGTGAAATTTTTTTAATAGAAAAATTTTATAAATTTCAACTGACAGTATTGCTGGCTGCTTGCAAAATGTTTCCTTATAAGGAAACTGTTAAGACTACCCTTTGGGTACACGATGATTTATGTCATTAAGATCATTGTTTGCTTATCAAAAGTTTTGACTATCTAAAATATTGTGAGGGAGAATATTTCTCTACAAGTTTAGACTCGGTTGTCGGACGAAAGACATAAAAATACTCCTACATCAAGAGGAGTAGCTGGAGGAGCAGTAGCAGCAGTAGCTTTTGCTGAAAACAGTCATTCATGGCTAAACATTCTCTTCCCTAGTTTCTATTCTACATTGTTTCCCTGTTCTAAAAGGTAATAAATTTCTTGTTAAACCAATTCCAGTTTTCTACTGTTATTTTTGATAACTCAGTTACAACATAAAATGTCTCCTAACCATTCATCCCTGTATGAAGATTTCTTATATAAAAGCAATATACACCTTTGAGTGTTACTATGACGATCTTCCTCATCAGCTGTGATGAAAGTATTTTCAGTGGTAACACGTATACTGCCAACCCCATCATATAATATGACATGAACTTGTGAGAAGTGGATAAATTATTTGTGATACCCACATACTGCCCCTCCCCATAAATAATTAAAAATGACCTAGGAAAAAATGAAGGTGGATGAGAGTCATTTAAGTTTGATTTATTAGTTCAACGGCATATCAACTCCTGATGGGTCATTTAATGCTGAAATTTAATTTTCTTGGGAGCTTGGAATTAATAAAAATATATGTTGTTCTGCTTTCACAATTGAATACATGGTAGATGATACTCAGTTTTTGTGCATATACATGCTTGTGTGGACATAATTACTAGAGGTGGTGATATGTGTGTTTTACGTTGTAGTTTTATTGTAGTTATATTTTGGAATACAGTTTGATTCCTTTAAGAAATTGTTGGATATTATATGGATTAATGTCATGAAAGAGTTCTTTCATGTTGGCTGTTTGGTTGATTTTTATTAACAACATGTCAACCTCCATGGGTTATTTAGTGTGGAAATATTTTGAACAATTTTATGGCTTCAAGTAAATATATTTTGAATGCAATGGTATGCCTTTAACAACAGATAAAATATATTGTTGGTAATTTTACTACAAATATGTATTGTTAGTAATTTTACTATAAATATATATTGTTGTTAATTTTACTATAAATATATATACTTAGTAATTTTACTATAAATATATATTGTTGGTAATTTTTTAATATAAAAATAAATTGTTGGTATTTTTACTACAAAAATGTGTTTTATACTTTCATAGTGTTTTGTTTTTGTTTGGAAGTTCACTATTTGCCCATAGCTGGGACCCTAACAGGTGCTACCACCCTAGATCAGGTTGGATCTGGGAACAACAGCAATTAAGAGATGGTTCCATGCTCCTCAAAACCTCAAATCTCCTGATCAGAGGCCTTGCTACCAGATGTAGTTTATCGTCATACCCAAGACTAAGGCTGATGACAAAAATCATAAAAAAACAAACAAACATGGACAAGACTTTTACTTAGAAACAGTAATACCACTTCTATTAATGTTTTGTTCTTATGCCATTTAAGGGAGGAGAGACTTTGTCTCTTTCTTCTCTGACAAAGAAAAATGACAAAGAGGCAGAGGGAGAAGAGACAAAGAGAGCTAGAGAGACAGTGAAGAAGAGAGAGAGGAAGACAAGAAGAGAGGTATGGAGGAGAGAGCCAGGTAGACAGAAGAGAGAGTTTCTTGTGTAGAAATTATTTAAGATGTGAAATGGATTTTTGAGTACTGAACCTTCAAGGTAAACTTGAATTTTAATTTCTATTAGGTTGGTGCAGAAATAATGTCGTTTTCTCACATATTAACATATGTGAGAAAATGACATTATTTTTTGCACCAACCTAATATTTCTATGATTTAGCAGTGTGGTTTATCAAATTTTATCATTTGTTACATCTGATCAGTTGTAACAGTTGATTATTACTTTTAATCATTTGTTACATTTGATTGTAACATTTGATTGTTACAGCATTTGATAATTCATTAGATTTGACCATTTGAAAATATGATGTTACATTTGATCATTTTATTTGATTGTTACATTTGATTGTTACATTTGATTACAAAATTTGATCATTTTTTACATTTGATTGGTTGTTACAATTGATTGCTACATTTGATTGTTTGATCATTCATTACATTTGATCATTTGAACATTATATTTGATTGTAACATTTGGTCAATTATAAAATTTGCTCAGTTGTTACAGTTGATTTTTTCATTTGATTAGTTGTAACATTTGATTATTTGTTATAATTGATTGGTTGTAACATTAGTTTGTTACATTTGATTGCTATATTTGATTGCTGCAACAATCATTCTTTACATTTGACTATATGTTACATTTGATTGTTACATTTGATTAATTTTAACATTTGATCATTTGTTATACTTGATTGCTTGTAACATTTGATTATCTGTTACTTTTGTTACATTTGATTTTATATGTTATCATTTGCTAAATTTTTTTAATTGTAGTATTTGATCATTGTTATATTTGGTTAGTTCTAACATTTGATCAGTTGTAGCAATTGATCTTTTGTTACAGTTGATCGGTTGTAATATTTGATCTTTCGTTATATTTCATTGTTACATTTGATTAGTTATAACATTTGATTATTTGTAATATTTGATTGGTTGTAACATTTAATCAATTACTACAATGGATTTATTGTTACATTTGTTACCTTTGATCCTAAAAAAAATACAATGGTCAAAATTGTATCTGATATCTTACAGGACTCTTTTAAATACTATAAATTGTCTTGAAGTATTGTTTCATGATAGCTTTATTATGAGAAAATAATGATCAAAAGCAAAATCTATTCTTACACAGCTTTTGTAATAAATTAATTATGACCTTATAAAAAATAAAAATAGAAAGTTCTTTAAAATTATTATGAATTAATTTTTAAATCTGTATTTGTATTATTTTTTTCAGTAAATTTTATGAAATATCCATTAAAATCATCCCATTAAAATAATTCCATTAAAAAGGTAGATGGAAAAAATGGTTTGTGGAAAAGTGAAAATTTCTCACAGTCCAGATTGCGTGTGAGCCGGGGTTATTTTTTGACTTGGAAGATACAGTAAACAATAGATTCATAAAATTGGGAGCAGAAGGAATATACAATAAAAACACTAAAGCGAGGATGACCTGAAAAATTAATACTAAATGGTATTAATATTTTATAGCCTTTTTCTTTTAAAAGAACCAGTTATAGCTTTATCACTTTGAATAGAAGCCAACTTGGCTTTTATTTTCTATAATCAGTGTAACTCTGAGGACTTGAGCTACAAGGTTACCTTGTATTTGTTAAATTCATCTTCTGAGTTTGAAATTGCTTCTTTTTGCAACGATGATCAACTTTGATATATTTTAATGTAAGTAGATTTTTTTAAAAGACTTTTTATAAATTTAGGAAGGCTTTGTGGAAAATACCATTGTTTGCATGACTACAAAATATAAAAATAACTTCTTTTTTACCATTTCTATATTAGATAGTACTCATTGGAAATAAAAATTTAAAATATTTTTTTAAAAATCAAGTAAATGCCAATTACACTCAGTCATCAAAAATAAATATTAAATAATTTTTTCAGTTGTTTTGCAGTATATTTTATCAATATTACAGAATATATTTGAAACTCTCATTTATCTTCTCAAAGGAATGTTAAAAAGAATATAAACTCCATCAAAAACTTCTATATAACATGTTTGTTACATACTATAGCATATAATTTTGTAGGCAAGTGTATTTTTCTGATGTAGTTCCTTTTGCTCTTTATGAAAATGATCCTTATTTTTGTGAGAAACTTTTCTTTTTTAGTAAAAATTAAATTTTAAAAGGGGGAAGGGAGCAAAGTGCATATAAAAAGACAGTACGATTTACAATATGCATATAATGACAAGCTAGGCCCTGATTTTGTGACCGGGATTATGATGTAGCAATAGCAACAAATAAATTACTAAATAGCCCCCAACCCCTATTACTAGACTATGTAGTAGTATGGAACCAAAATAATTAATAATAAAAAAAAAATTAAAGTTAAGCAAGAAAAATACAGTTAAGAATGCTAATTTAATATTAAAGTAGAGATAAGTTTAGATTGTAAAAATAAAGTTAAATAAAATATACAATACTCCCATGATGCTTCAGAACAAGCTCTTTATCACCAAGAGAAATAAAAATCAAAACTTTCTCCCCTTTTCTTTTCAACTGGTAAAGAAGGCAAATGTTCTGGACAACCTTTGATCATACATGTTGCCACCAACATTTAAGTAAAATTTCATTATTTCTCAATACATATATGTTCTTTAAAAATATACAATAATTTCTCTGAAATGTATACTAGAGCATTTTATTTCTATTTCTATACTTATTTTTTTTATCTCATATGATTTTGTTTGTAATATTGTAATCCTGTTGTGGTCTCTTCCTATTTAACCCCCCTTCCCCAAAAAATACATATATAAAAAATAACATTCAGCCAAGGTCAACAAATCACCAAGAATACTACAACAATGATGTGGCATGTTTAATTTACAATATAAAGATCCTTCTAAACTGGATCTTAATTTTTGAAGTATAGAAGCCTAAAAAACAATTTATCAAATTAATAACCTTGGGTTAGGGGCTAGGGTTTAGATTAGGTTTGGCTTTGTGGGTACACATTAGGGTTTCTGCAACTCTATGAATTAAGTCCTGATTCACAGAGTAATTCTGTGTTTTCTACTTGTTCAAATCAGTGAATTTGTTTTGCCCGTGCTAAGTATTGAACAAAGCACTACATAAAATTCACTATTTTTTTTATCCATAATGTTGAATGTGTTCAAATTATTCAACTTTTCAACAAGAAAAATCTCAAGTTGGTGTTAAAGATTTCTGCAGAACATTGTTGATTTATTTAAAATGGAATGATCTATTATGAAGTGTCTCTAATTTGTATTTGGATACATTGTATTTTCAATTTTTCTAGATGAATTTGTCACCTATATTGCATATGATCCATTATTGTATATAGTTAGGTTACAATAAAATTTGTATTTTATATGAATACTACCGTATGGAAATTGAGATTTACTAGAGTGGGGGCCCTGTATCATGGGAGGGTATCAGAGACTGGGGAACACAAGACCCTTGCACTGGCCCTTCCCTATGGGACTATCCGTTTCTGGAAATCTGAGGTGACTAACACAAGGTTAAAATGATAAAAGACAATTTAAAATTGAAAATATAAAAATAATTAGAACTAAAATATGAATATGTTGGTAATTTTGGTAAATTAATATTTTTTCTTTATCTGGTTACAATAGATTTGTTTCTGAAATAGTCACTATTTAAAAATGTTAATAATATGATTTTTCTTTTTCTGCTTTAGGAAAATAAATGAGTTATTTTGGTTCCTGTTCTTAAGTTACAAAGAAGTTCAATAGAATTTCTATGCTCCCTTCTATAGAGCAAAACCCTATTTTTTCATAGCCAGTTTTGAACTATTAGGTTGGTCCAAAAATAATGTCGTTTTCTCACATATGCGAGAAAACGACATTATTTTTGGACGAACCTAATAGTAAAATCTAATATCCAACTGTCATGTATAGCTGTTATTCAATAAATGTTTGGAAGCAATTCCAGTTCATTAAGCACAACCTAAAACGATACCCAATCTGTTTAATTCTAAATTGTTGATTGTTGCTTTAGATAAGAGAAAATGGAAGACAACAATCAGTTTGAATACAAAAGAAACTACACACAGTATGCCGCCTTTTTTGCTTTGTTAACAACATTATTGTTAAATGCCTTTGTTATGGCAGGGGGAGGGGATAAAACTCAACAGGAGGTAATTTGACATGTGATTATAAATCCAAAAACCAGTTACTTTAGAGACGTAAGTAAAGCACTTTGAAATTATCTTTTCCTTTTTTGCTTTTCTCTTATTATTTATTAATATTATTTATTACTATAATTATTTACTAGTTTTAACCTGTGAGAATTTCATGGTTTTCCTATTTTAGTATTCTGATGAATCTTAATTCTTAAGTTAATGATTGAGTAAGCTCATGGTGAGTTCTATTACAATAAAATATCCATATAAATTCCCCTATCACATTGTTAAATATTTGATCTTAACAACTTTAGCAAAATATTGCAATAACATTCATAAATATGAATGCTGGTTGTTGTTTTAAGAAGTAAGGGGATACAAATGAAGATATTTGAAATTGACAGCTTTTCCATTTCACTACAACAGCTGTAAACACTTCTTTCTGTCTTTCTTTCTTTCTTTCTTTCTTTCTTTCTTTCTTTCTTTTTCTTACTGAAACCAAGTCATGTCTTTCCCCCTCTTTCCACACAATCAAAATGGAATAGTCTATTATTTATGAAGTATTGGCCGGAGATGTTAATCACTTCTTTCTTTCTTTCTTTTTTTCTTTCTTTCTTTCTTTCTTTCTTTCTTTCAAACTCAAGTATTGTCTTTTACCCTCTTTTCAAGCAATCAAAACAGAACAGTTCATTATTTATCAGGTATTGGCAGGTGTGAAACTCTTCTTTCTTTCATTTTCTCACTGAAACCAAGTAGTGTCTTTTCCCTTCTTTTCACACGATCTAAATAGAATTGTTCATTTTTTATGAGGTATTGGCAGTGTATAGCGGTTGTGCAAACTATCTTATCAAAGGGAAAGACAAGTACAATTATAATAGCATTATTACTATTACTTCTTGCTACTACTATTATTACTTATTAATATTATTCATTATTACTACTATTATTTAGTATTACTATCAAATATTCTCTTTCCCTCTCTATGTGCCATGTTCATTGAGGATGTTGATGATCATGGCTTGCCACAATTTCCTGTGCTTTGCAGCTTTTAATAACTTTTGACTTTTTGCCATCTCTCCTGAACCTTGCATCGCCATCCATTTCACTCAGTCTTGCCAGGTAGGTTGTGCATTGCTTTCTTCTGGCACTCTTATCTTCAATATACCCTATGAGTATCAAATTTTCCAAGATTTCTTTTCTCAGTTTTGTGCCCCAGAAATTTCAACTGTCTCTTCATGACGTGAAGTATAAGTGTCCTTTTTGTTTCCATTGTTGCTAGAAATTTGTCATTGCCCACATGTTCTGTTCATGGCATTCTCATCATCCTTCTGTAGTACATTTCTTTTGCTTCAAGTCTTATTTTTCATCTATGAGGAGATTGTCCAGTATTCACTGCCATACAGCAGGACTGATATTATGTAACAGTTCAGTATTCTTTTCATTATCTTATTACTGGCATTATTTATTGCTAGTAATATTATTATTATTTAATATAGGGTGACCCCCAAAAATGGGAACTTTTTAACAATCCAATAAAACCAAGAGTGATAGAAGAAAAATATTTTATTCATAGTAATTGAAACCTTAAAACATGCCATTTAAGAAACAATGATGGAATTTTCATTTTTTAAAAATTACGTCGTGTAGATGGCGTCCTCCTGTATGAATGCATTCTTGAAATCTGCTGTTGAGATTCCTCATTGACTGCTGCAACATCTCAGCTGGGATACTGTGAATTTCATCTTGAATTCTAAATGGTGAAATGTTTACTTGCTCAAGGTCACTGTCTCGCAGTGTTGCCACTTGCTCATGTCTGGCAATACGCACTTCAAAAATTCCCATTTTTTTGGGTCACCCTGTATTACTATTATGTAATAATATTAAATATATTATGATATTATATTATTAATATATATTATATTAAATAATATTACTATTATTTAATATTACTATTATGATCTCCCTGATGTCATCAGTTCCTGACTAGGTATTTATACAGATGACACTATCATTTACTCCTGTCTTAGTAGCAAGTCCACTGGTGGATGGACAATTGTGTAATGGACATGTGTGTATCAGACAATTGCATACCAGACAATTGCATCCCTAGACATTTGTGCCCCTAGACAAATGCGTCCCTGGATAATTGTTTTGTGATGTCAACAAACACTCGTTGCCACTTTTGTGATGTCAATGAATACTCGTTGTCACTTTTGTAATGCTCATTGTAGTAGAGACTTTGTAATCGCAGACACAACTATAGTAACACCGTTGAACAATACTGGTATCAGACGCCTTTGAATAATCTTGCACTAATAGTACTTGCTCAATAATACCTGCTTGACAGGTAACCCATATAGTGATCTGAATAGAGAAATAGTATAGTAAATAGAGTAGAGCTTAGCGTATAGTAATAGAGGATAGAGTAGAAATGATGATCAGTCTAGTATAGAGGATAGAATAGAATAACGATCATTAGTCATCATAATACTTTCTACTTATGCATTTCCTCTATGCTCATGTGATCCATTTAATTCAATAATTGGATAACCTGTGTTTGCTTACTGGCAATCTATGTTCAAATTCAAGTGTAAACAGCGACACTTTATTCCTATAAAACAAACTGCGTACCTCTGATAATTTTTTGAATTTCCCATATTTTTTTAAAGTGTTGTGTAATATAAAAAAAAATGAGAGAAAAAATTTGTTTTTAAAGCAAGAGAAAAATAAGCTAGCAGTTTCAGTTCACTAATAGATTCTGGATTTTATAGATTATATTTTTATTTGGAACCCACGTCTAAGTTCTGAAAATTTAACTCTGGTGGAAAAATATTTGTGGATGAGGAAAATTACAGCTACCACTATCATAAGAAAAACACCAATGAAACAAAAAAAAAATGGTGATGTGTAGAGCGACCTTAAAACACTGTTAATCAGTCATTGCATTTTAAACAAAAATAAACTTTTATTTTTTTATTTTATTCTTTTTTTTCTTTTTTTATGATTACTACCTATGTTTTTTTCAAAATTTATGATAATTGATTTAAAATTTTCAAAAAAATATCAGAGATATGCAATTATGGACGCAGCTGAACAGGGATGCAATTGTTTGGTACACAATTGTTCAGGACACAAATGTCCAGTACACAACTGTCCTAGAACCCAAGTCCAACAGATCCAATAATGTAAACCAGGTAACTGCTCTTGAAAAGAACCTCCAATCAGTAGTTAACTGGGGCAAGGAATGGCCTGCAAATTTCAATGCTTCTAAAACAAAATTGATTTCATTTAATCATAAGAGAGAACTTTTTCTGCTTACCATCTTGATGGCTGATGCTAACCTTCAGGAGAGTGACACTCTGTGTCTTCTGGATCTCATGTTTTCCACTGACATGAAGTGGAGCAACTACATTGAGCCAACTGCTATGTCTGTTGCAAGGAAGTTTGGTCCACTGTGTCATGGCAAAAGATTTTTCTCATCAGAATCTATTTTGCACAATCATAAATCTACCATTCATCTGTGTCACTATAGCTGGTCTGGTGCCCCTACTGTGCATCTTGTGATTTTGGGCAAAATCCAGATAAGGGTCTGCAATACAATCGATCTTGACCAGGCATCTCATCTCCAGTCACTTTCTTACTGACATGACATAGTTTCTCTCTGACTGTTTTACAAATATTTTCATGGTAACGGCTTGGATGAACTTTTTTTCCTGGTGCTGCAACTATATGAACTTAAGTGTGCTACTAGATTGGTAACTAGGTCTCACCACTTTACTGTTGAACTAGTTACATGCAATCATCATTTCTACTCTAACAGTTTTTTTTTTTGAACTTCCCACCTGTGGGACCCAATTTCTTGCTTCCCTGATAACTACAATCATCAAAACTTTAAATGTAATGTCAATCAACATCTTCTGTCTTCTTGGAGGCTGTTGCATTTTTGCCCTTTCCTCAATCCTCCCCATTCTCAGTCTTCTCATTCTCTTTCATTCACTGTACCCCCCACCTCACCCCTGCATTCTAGTGGCATTATCCCCTTGCTTAAGGTGAACTGATTAAAAAAATCATTTTCTCTATTATTGTTTATTATTTCTTGTGGAAAACACCAGTTCTTATTTGATCACTGGAGTTAATCAGTGTTGAGCCTGACCAGTACTTAAATTGGTTCCACTAGCTATTGTAAACAACCTCCTACAATCTGAAAAATGTTTTGGCTTTAAATAACCAACAAAGGGTTGATAAGCTGTAATTAATTAGTCGGTTATCTATTATTACTAATGGATCAGTTTCAAAAGTTGTTCTGAGTTTCTAACATAGGACAAAAGCTCTCTTGTTAGTGGGTTGACTATATCAGCTATAAATCTGCTCACTGGTTGTCATGCTGAGCCCCTGAAAATGATGATAAGTCTCAATGGAATACCAACTTTGTGAATCTTGAGATGACCATACATCAGCTGTTTATACTTATTCAGTGCAAAGTAGTCCTTGATCTTATTTTAAGTTCTATGACAGCTTCCTCAGAGGCACTCAATAGTCTGAATGTAAATAGTGTAAATAATGATAACGTCTTGTCCTAGAAATTCAGAGAGAAAATAGCAGGAATTGAAAACGAAACAGAATTTATGGAAATTATTCTTCTACTTTATTAACATGACACCTTATAAAGATGTAAGCATACAACCAAGACCCTAGGTCAGTCTTTTACTGACTAGACATTTTCTGATGATGTGTTTCAATCCTCATTTGTGACTGTTTATTTTTTTTTTCAAATAATGTTCACCCTGTATAAAGCCCAAGAGCCATTCAAGGTAGATGGTTACTGAGTAAGAGCCATATTTTATATGGGGAAGATAACAGTTAAAACAGGGAAAGGCCCAGTTCACATTCACCAAAGTAATGGAAAGTGAAATATCACCACCGGGGGATATGAAAACACAGACTCTGTTTTCAGTATGTTGAATTATGCATAGATTTACCTGGCACTGCCTGATAGGTAGGTAGGTAGGTAAGTGATACTTGAAACATGTTTGCTGCTATATTTCTCATGACAGTCTAATGGACCAGAGCTTCCCTTGGGCAGCAAAAATAACTGAACCTCTGTCCATCTCTGACTGTAACACCATTTGCACCTCTCTACATCTCAAACAATAACTAGTGACCATCACTCTGATTGCCACTATATCTCAAATGACAGCAGGTAAGTGTCTGTCACTCTGACTGCCTCTACATCTCAAATGGCAGCTTGTAAGTACCAATCACTCTGACTACTACTTCAAGTGCTCATCACTTACAACTCACAAGCTATCATTTGAGATGTAGAGGCAGTTAGAGTGAATGGTCACTTACAAGCTGTCATTTGGGGTGTAGAGGCCTCTACATCTCAAATGACAGCAGGTAAGTGTCTGTCACTCTGACCGCCTCTACATCTCAATTGCTTGTAAGTGACCATTCACTCTGACTATCACTTACAACTCACAAGGTGTTATTTGAGATGTAGATACTCTGACTGTTTGTACATCTCAAATGATAGCTTTTAAGTGCCCATTATTTTGACTGCCTCTACATCTTGGGTAGGCACAGTGGAATAGTAAATAGCAGCTCGGATTGAGGAAACGGAGAGCCGAGTTCGAATTCCGGTTAAATCCATTACATTCACTTACATGCTTATATTCTTGGGAAAGGTATGAATCCTCTTCTCCCTCCCAGCTATGGGTAAATAGCAGGACAGACCGGGTTCTATAGCCTTGTTCTACTGCAGAAAGAAATGTCAACATACTGTGGAAAAAAATTTGCCTCATCAGTCATGTATCAAAAGATATATGATCGCCTAAGCATGTATCACATATGGCCCATGACTGACTGACTACATCTTGACAGATGGCTTGTTACTTGCCATTTTAGAATGTGGTTTGACTATATAAACCCACAACCCAGAAATTCCTACTTTCCAGCTGAGTGACACTTGATCCTGAGATTTTTATTCATTTATTTTATTTCCTTCTTCCCTGCTAGTTGACAGTGAATGGTTGCGTTAAAATTCTCACATCTCAATTTTACTCATGTGGCAGTCATTAAACACCAGTTACTTTAAGTGCAGACAAACTGATAACACATTAATTGAGCAGGGACAGATTTTATTGCAAAGTATTTGTGGTGGAAACAGTGTGTATGACTGTGTAATATTCACATATGCACAAAGATGGATAAATAAATAATATGAAAATATCCTACTGATGTGGCTAAATAAAATATAAATGGAAAAAGTAGGAGGTTATTTCCCTTTTAAATGTGTAGTCACATGACACTGCAGTAGTTATGTGCAGTATCAGTATATAAACAGTGTTTTATTCAAAACACTTTTGTTTGATCCTTTTTCCATATGTACTACAGTAATCATGATGTGATAAGCATTAAGGTAGGTTATAATTTCAGTGACTTGCTTTCTCATACTTTTGTCACATACCATTCACACGTGCACCCTACACATATTGAAACATTGTGATGTTAATGGCATTAAAACATGGTCTATGTATTTACATTTTGTTTTTGTAGTCTTTTTTTCACATGTTTCAGGTTTCCTTTTTATATTTCTTTTAATATGTTCACAATATATTCTGAATTACATTGTAATATATAAGTATTTTGGGGGTCATTTAAGATGCCCAACAGCTATTTATAACTGTAAGGGCACATGTGCAAGCCATAAACTTACTGGCTAGCTTTAAAAGAAACCCTGAATAGGTTGTATATGGTTTGGCAGCTGCAATTAAAAAAAAATTTTCCTGAGAAGAAAGCACCACTTTTATTTGCAGTATATATGTGAATATTCATAGCCTCTTTCAGTACAGAAAGAGAATGTTGACTTGGGAGAGGCAGTCTTAGACTAGTGACCATGAAAAAATAACAAGTCCAACAGTAAAAGAATAACAAGAATTACTGTGAAGTTGAATCTGATGGCAAAAGAATAAGAAATCTTTCAATGATAGGTAAGAGGCTTACATCTAGGAGAATGACTATCAGTGATTTCTGTTTTTTTTTCTACGACAATATTCATCTACATTCTAATTTGTATTTTAAGTAATTTTGTTTCAAAGTGGCATGTGGCAGGACTGGATCATGAACAACAAAGTTCTCCTCCTCACAAAGATGGAGATCCTAGAAACCATTATGACTCGCCACCAACTTCAATGGGCCAGACACCTTGCTTGAATGCCATATATCTGCCTACCCAATCCAATCCTCTTCTTGGAGTTCACATCTAGCAAGAGACCACATGGAGCACCACTTTGTCAACTCAAGGATCAGCTCAAGAACACTTTACTGAAAACAGAAGTCGATCGGTCGATTGGGAGATGGAAGCTGCAGAAAGAACCAATTGGAAAAGAGCAGTCCTTGAAAAAACAACACCCTTTGAAAACACCAAAAGACAAATAGAAAAGATGAAGAGACCCCAAAGAAAAGCCTGAGCTCTCCATCTCCTGGACCCTTCTACCTTACCATGTAGTGGCTGTGGACATCTCTTCAGATCCAACATAGGACTCAATTCACACAGAAGTAAATGTTGATGAGCACCCAATACTTGGCAGCAGGTTCTATGAATGGCAACGATGGCATTTCAAAGTAATTATCATGTCAAGTGATTATCTCCTATAGAATCTTCTCAAGTTGCATTGAATAAGTTTAACAAGGAGATTTTTGTCTATGTTTTCATATTAATTTTTCTGGTTTCCTTAAAAGAATTTAAGGGTGAAAGAAGAGATGGATTCCTACCTTTCTCAAGATTATTTGCATGTAAGTGAATGTAATGAACTTGACTGGAATTTGAACTTCTCCAATTTCTCATTCCCAGCTGTTTTCCTCACATCCTAACACAGTGGTTCCCAAATGGTATGCCACACCTCATAGGTGCAGTGGAAGAGGATAGCAGGTGAGGCGGAATGATTGCAAGACAATCAAAGTTTTAGAAACAATTCCAACAAATTCATATGCCAAAAATAAATATGATAAATAAATATGATTTCATAATTTAAAATATTATGGATTACGTGTAATTGCATGCATGAGTCCCAGTATAAATAGTTATAAATAATTATTCACCGATTTTATCAATGTGATATTTTTGCATTCTATCAAGTATTAAGAATATAGCAACTAGGCTCCGCAAATTGGAGGAGAGAGTTATCAATGATAATGTACTGACGTTGAATCCGCGGTTATCTCCCTTTAACCCGACCTCTGTTTTTTTATTTATTTATTTTTAAATGTACTTTTTATCACATAAATATGGTTTGGCTTGAGCAAATTTTAATTTAAAAAATGTGACCCAGAGAAAAAATGTTTGGTAACCACTGTCCTAGAACCTGGTATTCTGAAGTGGTCACCCATCTAGGAATTGATCGGGATCATTATTGCTTAACTTTGGTGATTGAATGAGAGCTGCTGTATCAATGTGATATGGTTGTAAGCAATGTTTTTGGCAACTATCCATCTTAAAAAAATAGCCTTGTGTCATATTTTATATTTATTGTAAAATGTGAAATCAATACTATGATAGACACAAGATACCTGCTCAAAGGCTTATAGATTTGTCATCTTTTAAAAGAAACAACATAAAAAAATATTTGATTAATCTGAGAGATAATATCTACTTTACTCCTGGCACCTGAAATTCTTACATTATCACTGTGGGAAGGTTATTTAACTTGTATGATCAAGAAACAATTGTCTTTATTTATTCACTTTCGATGCATGCATAAACTTTGTAAGAACAGATAATGAAAGAACGGTAGGTTTCCAAATTAGTAATGGATAGGTAGGTCATCTGACTTGCAAAGACAACTGACTCAGATGATAGAAAAGAATAATTTATCTAAAATCTTGTTTAAAGACATTTGAAAGTTTTATATACAGTGTAACCCGGATAGAAAGAGAGTTGTCGGGACCAGGTTTCTTTTATATCCGGGTTTGGTCTATTTTGTTTACATTAACACAGGCTCTAATTTGGGACCAGATAAAATGTCTCTTATATCCGGGTTTCTCTTATATCCGGGTTACACTGTACTACTTCTTTGTATAAATTTGGGTAAATAGATGCAAGAAAAATCTGTACAGTAGTCAAATACATTGTTTTGAAACAATAGAGTACGGAAGTGTCTCTGCGTTATTGTGGATGATGAATTATTCTCCACCGTACAACCCCTTGCCCACAGATGAAACGTTGCAAGTCTCTCACTGCTCTTTTGTTATTTTCATGGAAAGTGTTCAGATGAACTATATTCCTTAGTTCCACATGTAACCTACACGGCTAAGACCAGACAATTCCATGCACATTCTAGCAAACAACACTCATTCCTTTCATATTCCACTGGTGAGATGTAAGTTACACTTGACCAGCTTCTTACCATGAACAGCTGTTTTGTGGAAGTGACTCACAAGAGGATGCTTCCCTGATCATTACAATCTTAACCTGTTCAAGTCTAGGGTTAACCATTATCTTTCCCACATATTCCTATAAACTGTGCCCCTTATCTCTTACTCAGTTAGAGCAAGAGATAAGGTACACAGTTTATAGTAGTAGCTCTCGGGCCTTCTACACGGTGAACATCAATGAAAAACAAAAACAAAAATTACTGTTTTATGTTTAATCTGGCTAGTAGTGTTTTTTGAGAAGGACATTTTGCTATGAATTCTATGGTTTTTGGTTACACAAAAAATCTGTTCTGGTTTTATCATTAGAAAGGAAACAGAATGTTAGTATTATATATTCAGAGAAATAAAATGCTAGGGTTAAATTGATTTAATAAGTGTAGCTTAGATGGCACAAACTTGCTAACAGTTACATCATGTGGAAATGCTAGTGTTATATGTTCATGAATACAAAATGTTAGTGCTATATTTTCAGGGAAATAAAATATTAGTGTTATATATGATCACAAAACAAAACATTACCGTTATATTATCAGGGAAATTAAATATTAGCATTGTATGTTCACAAAAACCAAACGTTGGCGTTATATTTTCAGGGAAATTAAATAGCGTTATATGTTCACAGGTAACAAAACTTTAGCGTTATATCATCAGGGAAATAAAATATTGGTGTTATATGTTCACAAAAACAAAACGTTAGTGTTATATTTTCAGGGAATTAAAATATTAGTGTTATATGTTCACAAAAACAAATTGTTAGCGTTATATATTCAAAGAATTAAATTTGTTAAACTTTTACTTTACTCTTTTGTCAATTCTAGTAATAAATGCGTAGACGTACAGAAAGTCAAGCCCACCCTCCAAATTCCCAAATCAGTAATCAAATGTTGCCTTCATAAATTTTCCATTAAGACTCTCCCCTGCTCAAAATCTTCAATTTGGTTTTGCTAGATTTGTTTTGTTAGTGGTTATCAACTAAAGTGATTACACGTGTGGATGCCACAAGCATCAAGATGGCTATCTCTCGGGATCTGCTTTATTTCTAAAACGAGGCTGTATTATCAAACAAGATTATTCTCTTCTTGGGGAAACTACTAGAGGCTTTAATCAATGCTGAATGGGTTAAGCATCTCACATCACTGGGCCTTCTTTCAGACAAGTAATATGGCTTTTGTTTCTGTAGATCAGCTGACGATAATTGCAAGCTCTATATAAGAATTGTGAAGCTCGGGCTGTTGCTTTGGACATCTTGAAAGCTTTCAACAGGGTTTGGCATACAGATCTTCTTCACAAGTCGAAAAGATATGGTGTCTTTGACCAAATATTTGAACTGATCCAGACTTTGACCAAATATTTGAACTGATCCAGACTTTCTTATGCATCGAAGGTGAATAAATAAAGACTTTTGTACTAATGCAGGGCTTTATTCTTGGTCCTACTTTGTTTTTAATTTTCATTAATGACCTTCCTGATGGCATTAGCTCTCAACATGGTATCTATGCTGATTACACAACCATCTACTCTTGTTTCGATAATAAGTCTGATTAATTTGATAAGTTCAAATTGGCTGTTGATTTCAAAATCAACCTTCAGTCTGTTGTAAACTGGGAAAAGGATGTCTTGCTAAATTTAATGCCTTTAAAACTAAACTGCTCTTTATTAATCATCTGAGAGATCCCCTTCTACCTTCCATCAGTATAGCTGATGCTAACCTCCAGGAGAGTGACTTGTGCCTTCTTTGGTTAATGTTTTCAGCTGACATGAAATAGAAAGACTATATTGAATCCATTGCTAGGTCAGCTGCTAAGAAGGTCGGTTCACTATGTCGTGTCAGACAATTTTCCTCTTCGGAATCTATCTTACATATCTATAAGTCTACCATTCTGTGTTTGTCTTATTTGGTTTTCGCTCGTCGAGAGCCCTTTCTGTCGACTGAGAAAAACACTGGTGTTATTTAGCTATCGCAGTCCCAGACCCACGCTGACTATTGGCTAATACCTACTCAGTATCGTTCATATGCAAATAGGCAGTGCCACCTAGTAGAAGCTCCTCTCTCAACAGCCTATTGTGGAAGGGGAAGCAACTCCTTGTTCTTACAGCACCACATACAACCAACTCTGAGTCTTTTATCGGGATGACTCGATTCTCTGTTACACATTCGTCCATGCTTAGAATTTTGCTGCTACATATGGTCTAGTACTCTTGCTGTGTATCTAGATATATCTAGATCTTTGATAAAATCTAAAGAAGAATCAGCAATATTATTGGGCCTGGTCTGGCGTCTCGGCTTCAACCAATTTTTCACTGTCATAATGTTGCCTCCCTGTGCCTTTTCTATAAATACTTTCATAACAATTGCTCAGAATGAACTCTTACCTATGGTACATAGATTTTATGAATTTAAGCACAGTACTAGATTGGCGACAAGGTCTCGTCAATATACAGTTGAACTTCCTTTCGGCTCTATGCTTTCCAGCCAACATTTTTCTGTAAAAGTTTAAATGCAATGTCAATTGCTATCTGCTGTCCCCCTGATTACTTTTCTTTTGTTCTCGCTCCTTAGTCATTTTTCTGTTTTCTAATACTTCCACGTCCTTGTGTCTTAATGGCTTTACTGCCTTGCTTCGAGGTAAACACGATAAAAAATATTCTATATGTTTAATGAACTAACTAGTATAACACAACGATACATTTTTAAAATAACAAGTTTATTTATAGCTTATTTAGAGATTTACTCAGGCTGTGGTTCTCTAAAAATTTTGAAATCTCCCTTTTTGAAAATTTTGAAATCACCCTTTTCCGAAACTTTAAATTAGTGATACAGATTTTCTAAATTTTTACTTCTTTAAGTAGAATATAATCGCTTTCTGAATATTATTTTTGTATTTACTTAATTTTATTTTTTAGTGTTTTTAATGTTTTAAAAAATGCTCCTGTTGAAAACCTTTTTCTGTTTCTTTCTTCTTTCAGTTGATCTGGATGTACAGACAGTGTACTGACCAAGGATTTTATGCACTGCATTTTCAGGAAAACGGAATTGATATCTAAATAAAAACAAAACAAGGATTCAAATATCAGAACAATATTTATGGAACACAAACATTTATACTGAAATATGGAATTTGAATAATACCAAAGGCATGTCTCAGTGAAAACAACTCTTTTAGAAACATTTTAAAGTGAATTGTAAAGAAATTATTTATTTGTAATTAGTTTATATTTGAAAAGAGACATTTTTGAATTGTTCATTGGAAATGGGCCCACGAGGTCTTAAATTCAAAGAAGTTTATTAACGTTAATCCATTAAAAAAAAAAAAAAAATGAAAACTACAACTTTAGAGTGTGGCTGAAATAGGTTCTTTCTCTAAAAAGTCAATTTTATTTGCGAAAAATTAAAAAGATGCCAAACATGTTAATAGCAGATCTAGAGCAGGAGAAAACACCCAGGGAAAATACACTGATTTGAATTCCAGATGTTTAATCAAAAATATAATTAAAAGCTGGATTAACTCCAAGTTAATCATATTATTATAATTCTCCTTGTTCCTCTGTTAGTTAATAAGTTAGTAAGCACATGTTATGCCCTGCCATTGCTTCAGATAAATAATGGCCCGTTCCTTTGTGATTGTGAAGAAAGACGGAAGAAAAGGATATATCAGAGACACTGTTTGGTTTTAGTGAGAAAAAGAAAGCATACATAATAATAAAAAGAAAGAAAGAGAAGACAGAGGAAGCGATAAGACTCTCATGTGTTTAACGTATGCTTCAGTGAAATTGAAACCTGGTCAGTTTTGAATCTTTTCCTTTGTACACTTTTACTTCTTTAAATAATGACCTACATTTTGATTGTTATTGCAATATTTTGTTAATGTCGTTAAGCGCAAATGTTTTAACAGGGGAATTTCCACATGTATTTAAGAGTCATGGTAATTGCAAACATCTTATTCAGCAATTAAATTAAAAATTATGATGATTGACCAGAAAATTAAAATAGAAAAACAGTGAAATTTTCATGGGTGTTGCTAGTCTTAATAGGCCAGGTAATCAAAGTTTTAGGATCTGGCATTTAAATTAAAAAGATCTTTATTAAAACTCACAATAGATAAAGAACACGTGAAAAGCTGGAAACATCTCAGAGTAGGAAGAAAAAAAAATCTTTCAGCGACATAAAATTCTTTAAATATCAATTGATGTGCAAATTAGAGAACAATGTCGGAACTCAAATGCTTACCACCCGAAATGGATAATCCTATCTTTCTGAGGAAAATAACGGTCTGTCAAATTATGCCTACTCGCTGTAAAGGCAAAGACGCCTCATTTAAGAAGGAACAAATGGTAGAAGTGAATATCAGGCCTGAAATTCTAAACCAAATAAATGCCAAAAGAATAAAAAGTATGAATTTATTTCCTTCAAGACCTCTGATGGGTTACAACTGGTACAAGTGGGAAGACCGCGGACATACGCCCAATGATGCTGCGGACAGACTCTACCGAAATATGAAAAATACCCCCCCGTCCATTTATAGTTTGTATTCTTTAGATTCATCTGCAGGTTTAGATTCAACACAGAGCAGAAGAAGTAGACGCTTCCCAAGTCTAAGGTGTAACATAAGATGCTTAGATATGAAAGATCAGTTTCCTTCCAATTATAATTCACAAGTCGTAAAACAATCTCTGCCATTGTTACCAGCATTTTCCGGTTCTCATATAATTGAAACTAAAACTGACAAGGGATCGAAAAGAGTTGAAAAGCGGAGAGTTTCACGAAGATTACCATTTCCAGATGAGAGATATTCTTCAGGAGATGTTACAAGGAAAAGGGGGAAAAGTGTTTTTTTCAAGGAAATAGAAACCCTTGAAAGTGCTTCAAACAAGAACGGATTCTGGGTCATGGGTCAGAGCTTAAAACACGATATGGTGCCTTATATACCTCGCTCATTTTCTGTCTCTCACAATGAGTATATGGCTCATTTCCAGAGCACTTCCGATGAAAGCGATGATGATTAAATCAAACAACCAGATAAAAAAAAAAAGATATTTATTGCGAACTCAAAACAACATTGATGAAGTAGTAAAATTAAATGTAGTTCTCTTCTAAAACTTGTACATTTAAGGAATCTGCAGTGGGTACAATATTTTATTAGGACTTTAAAAACAGACATTATATATATATATATAAATAAAAAAAATTTATTAGAAGGATTTGAGATAATCATAATTAAGTAATTTATCGAATCTAAAAGAAACCTCAACAGAATGCAGAAAGTGCTGGATGTCCGTTTCGTCCTATATTTGGGACTCATTAGCAGTGCGCATCCACTAGCGTGAATTGAAACCCGGACCATTACGATATGAGACAATCGTCTAATTCGTTACCTCTTCGTCACCGAAGTACAGTTGGTGTTACGTTTGTCTCATATCGTAATGGTCCGGGTTTCAGTTCTCGATAGTGGATGCGCACTGCTGATGAGTCCCAAATATAGGACGAAACAGCCGTTCACTGCTTTCTGTTGAGGTTTCTTCTAGACTCTATGAATTACTTAATTATGATATATATATATATATATATATATGGTTGAGAATCCTTTATCCGAAATTCTTGGGATCGGAAGTGCTTAGGTTTTCGGATTTTAGAATACAGGCTCTTTAATTTATATATGACATCTATAAAATGGGGCAGCTTGAGAATGGAACCCAAGCATAAACGCGATATCCCTTTACATTTCATAACACAGTTTATACATATACCCTGAAGGCAGTTTTATATGAAATTTAATAAATGTTGTTTACATACAGATAATGACGATATTCATGTAATGCTTACACGGATTCTTAAGTGGTAAAATTTAGATTTCACGTAAAAATAATGTTTTGTACTTTCTGTACGTGTACAAAAATCATGACCACTGCTTACAAAAATATATATAAATGCAGGACTTTTTGACATTTTAAATAATATCTTTACTGAGCATGACACACCTGGTAATTAACCCACGAACAAAGGTGTTGCTGTTACGATCGCCAACAAAAAAACTTGCGTCAACGTAGGCTACGTAGCTTGGTTAGAGAACTCCCACCCAAGGCAGATGGGGTCACTTACAACTGCTGCACATCACCAAGGAACCTTCCCAGTGCTTTCTGAAATTTTCCAATTGTGGCAAGTCATGTCAGCACCTGAAAAACCATCGGATTTTGGAATTTCGGATAAATGATACTCAATCTGTATATGTATATACTCAATGTGTAGAATTTCCGATATAATATATCTGTAAAAGGACAATATGAATAAAGAAAAAAGGCTAACCTATTTTCCCTCCTCACCCTTCAGGGCTTAACTAAGGACAAAACATATAAATATGTGCACAACAATTTAAAAACGGAAAAGAAAAAATACTCTCAGAAAATCAGGAACAGGACTTACAATTACAGACAGATTACATTTAGGCCGTGCTTACAGAGGAAAGGCTGTTCAGACTTAATATATATCAAGCACTTTCAAATGATAATCTGAATGTGCTCTGCTGAATTCTGTGAAATAATCTTTTTTATTAAAAGATTAGGCACAAATTGGATTATTTATTAAATGTTCTGCAATCGGAGAACCAGAAGTATTAACAAATATATGTAAATTTTCATACTGTCCTCTACAGATCTTAGCAGGTATATACTGATCAATACTTGTCTTCAAACTTTGATTAGTTCTACCAATATATTCAGCATCACACTGACGTTTGTAATCATAAATTACTGAACTAATATTATAGTGTGTGCAGAACATCTTTACGAATGGATTTCAGCATATGTTCAGAATTAAAAAACGCAGAGGATTGACAGAGAAATAACAAAGCTGCACACTTTAAGAGATGTTTTGTCCTTTATTGATCTGTGAAGGCCGAGGAGTTAGACCTTTTTTGCTGTTTCTTTTTTGTTATGTTTTTCAATCTTCCACTTTATGGAGAATAATATTTTTTCTTACTTATTCTCACATTTGTTTTAATATATTTGGGCATATATTTATATATAAATTTAAGTGAAATGCTAAATGAAATCCTCTAGACTATGTACCCATAACATATATTTAAAAAAAAGAAAATTTAAATTTAAAGTTTGTACGGATGTGTAGTTGTACCAATTTACATATCACGTTAGTCTAATGAAGTCCTAAACGTCGAAATGTGTCACACGAAAAGTTTTCCCACTTTATAATAGATTTTATTAAAAATATATACTGTTAAAATGTTTGTTTTTAAAGCACTCGTAGATTTTGTTTAATCGTTTCACACCCCCCCCCCAAGCAAGCAAGCTGTTAGTGCCACTAAGACGCAAGGGGTTAGTGGGAATAAAAGGATTGAAAAAACTTTAGTGAGGATAAAGGATAATAAAAGAACAGAATTCTGAGAAGACAGAAGATCGCTATTGATGTTGCATTTAAATATTTGAAGTTTGTAGGTGGCAGGGGAGCAAGAAACCGGAAGAGAGTTCCAGAGAATAGAAGTGCAAGAAAAGACACTATTAGAATAGCATTTACAGTTACATGTAGCTAGTTCAACAGTAAAACGATGTGACCTATTTAGCAATCTAGTAATGCGTTTAAATTCACTACGATTGTATTGAGCTCTTTTATTAGTTAGTTGTTTACTCGTATCGGGTTTTTTTCTTTGGGCTTCAAACCTGTATCTGTGCGATTTTTTTCGACAGACTTTCATGTTTCTAGCTCTTTTTAATTTTTTTAAAACCTTTTTTTCCCTAATTAAGGTCCCTACATTAGGCATGCAACAATAAAGGCTGTGTGATCGTTAGTCGGTTTTGGTTCGGAGATAAAAAGACATCAACAAAAAAAATATTAAACGTAACTAGTTTATTAACGTCGACGTATATATCTCTAACTAACCAGTTGGGTTGCTCTCTCACTCACTGGGAAGCCGCTCCCAGACACAAAGGAAACACGTCTACATTGTATGACGATTTAGACTCGACTCCATGAAAAACATTTCTATAACTATCATTCCCACGCTAGTTCAGCTAATCAAAATCGACTTCCTTTATTTTATTTTGTAACTGATCCCTAAAGTCAGCCTGAGATCAGAGCTGAGATACACTTTCCTCTAAAAATAATATTCCGCTAAAATATTATCTATCTATCTATCTATCTTAGTCTATTCGTATCTGTCTGTCATTGTTTATTTATAGAAAAACAGAAGGAAGCCACGTTACAGCGGTGGGAAAATCACTGATGTTGAGATGCCAGGTCAGGATCGATAACATTACAGACTGTTTTTTTGGCTTTTGTCTAGAATTTCGAGATATATAAACAGAGCACCGAACCAGATAGAATTTTTATTAAAACAATTCTAAAGGCAATGTTTTCAATGGCCATTGAACTACTCTGCTTTTGTACCTTTGAAGAAAATGTCTTCGAGCATGGACTTGAATTTTGAAAAGAGATAGAAGTTGTGAGGAACAAGGTCTAGTAGTTAAGTGCTCAAGATCAATGCTATTTATTTTATTTACTGAAAACTATAGTTAAAACAATGGATAGAGTTATTGATTTGACATGACTGAGAAGATGACTATTTTTATGTCTTAGCCTGCACATACTTGTTTTGAGTGAAGCCATTGATCAGAGCCAAGTCACACTGCAACTGTCTGGATTATGTTCAGAATGCATCGATTTATCTATCATTTTATAACCTATTGAATTATTGAGACAGTATTGTTTTTGTTTTTTCTATTTGACTTTGTAAATCTGTGAATTTTTAGACCCTTAATTAAAGTTGAAATCAGAGGACTGTTTTCCAAAAATATTTGTGGTGAAAGATGTTTTGTAACTTGTGATCAGTATCATTATAGCCTTGTTTTCAAAGTTTTATTTTCTTTTTTTCATGAATACAAATTCTACCCTTCTTGTGTGGCAGAGTTCATAGTTCGCAGTACTTTGGAACTCACACACACACACACACATATATATATATATATATATATATATATATATATATATATATGTTTGTAGATGTCCTGATTAGTTCTTTGGGTGTTTAGAGGAGTGGATCAACCTGTCCTGCTTTCTGGCGAAAGGGGAAGGAGAACTGACCTCAAAGTTCAATTTTCCATGATCGGTGTGATCTATGCATTTCGGAAGAAATTTTTATAATCAAAGAGTAAAAATCTAGAAGAGTTGCTGAATCTTCGAAGTGAGATTATATCCAAGTACAAACATTGTAGCGATAGGGCACCATTATTGTTTATTCCCGACGGAATCACCAATATATGTAGCGATTTTATTACCATTGTTGTTGTGAACGTTGAACGACGGACGTCGCGGTCATCAATGTTGATATATAGACTTACCAATATTTAACTTTGGCTAAGAAAGATGAGATTAAGGACAATGTGTGAACGCAATGCAATTTATACTTGACGTAAATAGCACATAGAACAAAATACAAAAGTGAACGGAATGATTTAAAAAAATAACAATTAAATTTATTAATTTATTAATGTTTGATGTACATGCATGCGAACTGAAAAGGTAGGACAGAGTTGTGTCCCTTTGATCAGGTATTAGTTGTACCGGAGTTCATATTAAGAAAGTTTGGAATTGTGAGTTGTAAAATTGGTAAAAGTTCAGGAGTGATTTCAGAGCTCGTGAATGTTGGTAATTGTCTTTAACGTCTGGCCAGCAATGACTAAGACGGGAGTTCCTGAAGGTTACATCTTGGCACTTGGTAGCAAGGAATGAGACGTGCGAGAGAGATGAATGGAAAGAAAAACTCGAGGAAGTTTACACGTATTAGGTTTTTATAATGGTCGTGTACCACGTGGGAGGCTCAAACGGAGAACGCGGGAAAAACAGATTGGTCGCGTGCAGGCGGTTTGATTGGTCGGAACTGACCAATCAGCAAGCAAGATTGGAGGTGATTGACCAATGAATACTTGTTATATTTATGTGAAAGTAGGATGTTACTTACCAGATAGGAATAGTGCATTTCCTAAAAAGAGGTAAGTCTGGATTGTTCCCTATAAAAGTTCGTAAATTGGATTCCTAGCATTTAAATTGATTGACACTTGTTGTCTATGTGGTGCTCCATATTTATTAATTTGATTTAGCGTTTTTAATCCATGTGTAGGTATATGTATATGTGGGTATGTTTGTATACCAATTTTTTTTCTCCAGATAACGGCTATATCATATAGGATGGTTTTCGAGATATTTTTTATAAACAGAGGTTTATATGAATATAGATGGGTTAATTTGTAGACTTAATAGACGTACACTCATTAATCTCCCTGTGTCACTCATATTTTGTTTCCTTTTTTAGTTTGACCACTAATAAATTTTCCGTTTTAATTTGAGCCCTAATTTTTTCATGTTTTTTATCATATGTATTGTTTATTTTTTACTACTGATATTATTATTTTATCATTATAATTATTTTTAATTATCAGATTATATTTTTTATTATTTATTATTTCATATTTCTTATATTTTTTATTATTTATTTTTTATTATTTTTATTTTTATCATTATCAAAATTCGTTTATTATTTTAATTTTATTACTATTATTGTTACCATTATCTTCCTTATTTCTAATTTGATTTTTAAATATATATTAGATAAATCTTACTCTTTATTATATATATATAACCCTTATCCCCCCATAGCTAAACACTTTAATCAATCAGGACATTCATTAGAAAACTGCAAATGTTTATTGATAGATTCCGATTTTAGTTCCACATACACACGCAGAAAAAAAGAAACATATTGGATTTTAAAATTAAATACACATAAACTAGGGTTGAATAGGGGCTTGGGTGTTTTAAATCTTTATAAATATTTCAATAGTTAAGCAATTTTTTTTAGATATAGTTAAAAAAATTTTTTTAAACAACATTTATTCGAACAGTGACGTTCCATATCACGTGACGTCCGCGTCTCGCGAAGGATGCTACTTGCTAACAAACAGTAATTTTAATTTATTTGTAACAAGAAAGATTGAGGACAATTTGAAATATCAAATATATATATAAATAAATAAATACTTTCATAAAATAAAACATAATTTTTTAATTTGCAACTTTTTCTATATATATATATATATATATATGTGTGTGTGTGTTTGTGAGTGTGCATGTGTGTTATATATGCATATATGGGTGTGCGTGTATGGTTATATTTATATGTGTATATTTACACACGCACACACATATATACATACATATGTATAGGTGTATGTGGAAATAAACAGCAGTTTTTTACTGGATTAAATATTTTTATATATTTATGTTAAAGTTGTAATCTGTAAGTGAAAATTACATGCTTTTTCAAAATGTTCTTGATTACTCATTATTTCTCTTAATGGCTCCTGTTTTCTTTTGACCTTTTCTCTTTCTTTCTATCTTTTTCTTCCGACCTTTTTTCCTTGTCTCTCTTCCTCTTCACATATATATAAGTTTAGTAAATACTAGCAGTAGAGAGCGGCGTTGCACGGGGATGTAACAGTAAGAGATAGATCAAGTATCGACCATCATAAAGACTGAAAAATAAAATTGACAAAGATTATTGTTTAAGGTTGACGGACACGCATGTCTTAATTATTATTTTATTTTATTTTATTTTTACGAATTGGTCAAACCCAAACTCAAACATTGTTTTCAATCGTTATGAGTCTACCGATTGAATAGAATTTTATTATAAACAATTGTCTTGTAAATGGAATTTTTAAAGCATTCTGAATGTAAAAATAAAGAAAAAGGTGCGCAAGACAATAAGAAACTTTTGGCGCTGTCAGAACCATCGCAAGGTAATTTTACGTAGTCCTGTGAAGTTTTGTTGAAATCGGTTGAAAAATGTAGGAAATCCGATCCCATATATAAACGAACGCACACACACACACACACACACACACACACACACACACACACACACACACACACACACACACACACACAACCTGGATTTTATAATAAGTATAAGTCGATATGAGTTGTCCCCCTTTCGTTCTCGCGATGCCTCTTAATCGTGTTTTCAAGTTGATTTCGTGCAAAAACAATTGTGTTTTCCAATTTTTGGCGCTGTCAGAATCACCGCAAAGTAATTTTACGTAGTCCTGTGAAGTTTTGTTGAAATCGGTTGAAAAATGTAGGAAATCCGATCCAATATATAAACGTATACACACACACACACACACACACACACACACACACACACACACACAACCTGGGTTTTATAAGTATGATAAACCAGACGACAAATTTTCATGTATACATCGGCATTGTAAATTAGCTAGACGAAACATTTTGGATCGTTCAATGATTCCACTTCACACCTCGTTTCCCTCTTCTTTGTATCATATGTCACCACAAATGTATTCATACTTTTCCACTGTCTGGTGTTTTAATTTAGTTTAACGAATCGGAATTCAATTTATGAAAGTGACAATAATTCGTATTCATCTAAATCTCACCCCTTAAAACCGTTACTTTAACTTCTCTCTTTAAAATTTTATTCCTTACCCTCACACTAACTTCTTTCCTATCTTTCTTTCCATCTCTCTCTAGATCTTTCATGCATATCTTCCTTTCTAATCCTTGTTTTCCCCACTCCCATATATAAACTGTCACAGAATTTTTGTTACTTAAATCCGGAGATATATTTTCTGTTTTCTTTTTGAATTTCTAGGTCCGATGAATTGTGTCGTTATTACAAATCCAATGAAATAAATTATAACCATGAAATGTTAGTGTTTGAGCCTCCTATATTATATTCTTGCTCCGTCTATGACATAGAGCTCTACCGGAATTTTATCCTCTTGGAAATATATATATATTGACCACTAATATTATCAATATATATATATATAATTTAAATAAAATTTAAATAAAAGCAGACCACTTTAAGGTTACACGTAATAAATTATTTCACCACAGCCCTTTTAAAAGGTTTACCCAGACGGATTACCTAGTTATTCATAAACTATATATATATATATATATATATATATATATATATATATATATATATATATAACAAAGATTGTATTTAGTGGAAAAAGAAAGCAAATGACAAAAAATATGAGATATAACATTTATAAAGCAAGCAGTATTGTAATTATAGTGTTTCACATCAAGAGGAAGATCATTAATAGTAATAAATAGAATTAAATGTTCACTTATCATGTCACTGAGTTTCATGGAATTACAACCACTCTACAGTAGTTTACAAGTCTCCTGAAAATTGGATGTAATTTCATGAAACTAAGAGTAAGAGACAATATATATATATATATATATATATATATATATATATATATATATATATATATATATATATAATCATTTATACATATATAATCATTATATATATAATCATTTATACAAATATATATAATCATTTACATATATATATCATGTATATATATACACATATATATATACATATATATATACATATATATACATATGTATACCTATACATATATACCTATACATATATACCTATACATATATATATATATATATATATATATATATACATATATATATGTATACATGTATATATACATATATATATATGTATACATATATATATATATATATACATATATATATATATATATGTATACATATATACACATATATGCATAGATACATAGGTATATATACATATATATACATATATATATATATATACATAAATATATATACATACATACATATGCATATATATGTATATATACAGACATATATATATCTGTACATATATATATATACATACATACATATATATATATATATATATATACATAAATATATATACATACATACATATGCATATATATGTATATATACAGACATATATATATCTGTACATATATATATATATACATACATACATATATATATATATATATATATATATATATATACAGACATATATACATATATATACATAAATATATATACATACATATATATATACACATATATATGTATTTATATTTCATAATGTGTGACATCATTTGTTTACATTTGCATACGCTTTGAGCAGATATGAATGTACGTGAGAGATTCATGGAAGATTGAAGTTTAAAGCAGTAAAATCGACCTTGTTAATCGAACGATCCTCCGTGGCTCGATCGTTTAAGGCACATCAGGCTAAATGGCTGTTCCGTATAGGATACAAGTTCGATTCCTGTCGGACGAATATTTTCTATGAAAACTTCTCGCACATTCAGGTCGGTAAATGTTTTTAATACGGTTTATTATAAAAAAACCCCAAAAAACTGAGCATTTATTTAAATATTTGTATCTATAAAAAGAATGTATATATAGAATCATTTTATTCAAACCGTATGTATTGAGTGTGAAAGTATATGAGAAAAAGAAAAAAACATTATTAAAGAGAGCGATACGCTTAGAAAATCACCAGTTTTCCCCAAGCAAGGCAATAAAGCCACTAAGATGGAGGTGGTTAGTGAGTATGAGCGAATCTGAGAAAAAGAAAATATAATTTAGAGAGAACAATAAAGGAACAGGAATCATTGCCTTTACATTTTTGAAGATCAAAGCTGAATTGTCAGGCCATGTGCTTTGTGTTTTTGCTCGACTATTTATATATGTGCTAGACAGTGTCGCATTATGGATCTATTGTATTATTCTAACAGTTATTTGAGTGGGCGGTAACAGTTATGTTTGGAATTATTCAGGGGTTACTGAGTGAAAATAATTGTCAATCAGGGAGAAACAGGGTACAAAGAGAAAGAGAACCTACATGAAAAATTTGAGTAAATAAACAGAGGGACAAGACGATCTGGCCAAGAACACACTTAGCGGTGAACCTCTAAATATCTGGATGACCCGTGACAGGCAGTTGATCTGTCCTCTGGCTTAACTCTCAGCTTAATTGGCAAAAGTCTTGTTGATCAATAACCGAGCAGACTGCACCAATCCTGATGAGTGGCCATACACTCAAAGAGGCTCCTTGTCTCGAACACTTACTGAGGTTAAAGCTCGCTCTTGATCTCAAATGAAACATGTATTTTCGGTCCATCGCAAAAGATGCTTGAAGAATGGTTGGTTCTTTGTTTCGTTTCAGGAAATACCTAATCCCCGCTGTCATGCTCTATCTTTTTAAGAGTTAGTTCCGACCAAGAATGTTACATTCCTTAGCGCCATCACCTCGGACCTTCACAGCTAGGACATGCCATGCCATGTTCAAGGTGGCAAACCATCTCCATTCCCCTCACCAGTGTATGGGTGAACCTCTAAATATCTGAATGAGCTGTGACTGGCAGCTGATCTTTCCTCTGTCATGAAAGCTCACAGCTCAATGGGGAAAAGTCTTGTTGATCTCATTCAATACATCGAAAACTAAACTCGTAATATTTAATCAATAACCGAGCAGACTCTAAACCTGCACCAATCCTGATGAGTGGCCATACACTCAAAGAGGCTCCTTGCTTCGAACACTTCCTGGGATTAAAGCTTATACTTGATCTCAAATGGAACGCTTATATCGGGTACCATTGCAAAAAATGCTTGAAGAATAGTCTGTTCCTTGCATCAATTTTGAAAATTTCAAAATCAGCTTTACTGAATCCTTTTTCTTTGTGTACGTAATAAAGAAATATGCCACATGAAAGAGATTAAAAATAAATTATATATCAATGAAATCGTTCTATTTTAGTGTTGAAAAGTCCTAAGCTTTGAGCATCTTAAAAGAAATATAAACAGGAGTCGACAACTAAAAATTTGGTAGACGAGGTCGCTTTCAACGGGATTTCGTTTTCAGCTACCGGCAACTTCAAATGAATTGTCTTCAATTGTTTATTCTACTCCGACAAAAGACACAGCTAAATTCAATGAACTCCTCTCTAACACTGTGTAGGTAAATCTTATCTCACTCTCTCTGTAATTAAATCCCCTCTCTCTTTTTCCGCACTTACATACAAACATGTATTTGAACTTAAGATAATAAATATTAACTCTTGACTTCCTTTATATTTCTTTTAGTTTTCCTTTTGAACCTGCCATCTGTTTAATGAGTCCTGTTAACATTGTCTACTGATAATAACTTCTAGTAGATCATCTAATACTCTTAGAACCATCTCACTTCACAAGTAAAATAAATCCAACAAGAAAACATATCCTTGTAATAATACTCTTTCTGTTTTGGTGTACCCACTCATTCTTTGTTTGCATGTTTATTGCAATTATTCATATAGAAAATGGCTTACGGTCATATCACGTTGAAAAACGGATTTTCATACTGTTGTGGATCCCGGGGATGGAATCCTGCACAAATAAATAAACACGCCAGTAATTGAAATAGAAAAATATGTGTATTAAACGTAAGAATACAAACTTGAAATGAAGATTAGCAGTCCAGGAATGCGGGTTAGTAGAAAAGTATATGTACAATCTCTGTAAGTGAAGCCGTAATTATCTCTCTTTCTGGACTCTCGTATAACTCTGGGTGAACACCCTGTTTCGACGTTTTTGTCACGCTATCTCTCCGTAGTATAAGTATACTTTGGACGAGTCCATCTTGTGGACGAGGGGCGAGCTCCACAATACATACGATCATCGAATTTAAGCAATGTGAAACCTAGCCAGACAAATGTTTTTACCAACGAAATCTTATACATGTAGGGGAATGGAATGAAATACGACAAATGTCTGTTATAATTCTACATTGAGAAATGCTGAAAATATTTTTTTTTAAAGTTAATAACTCCTGTTACCATAATAACGGAATATCTCATTACTAAGAGGAGAGATATGGTTGAACAACCAATAAATATATAAAGTCATGCAGTTTTTTTTACAGCATAGATACAGGGGTGGGGACAAATATTCGTACACATACAAATTTTTAATTTATTGTATTTCCAACTAATGAGTAAACATAATTTTCATATAATTAACTGTACACAGATGCATAATGACTAAATATACATAGAAAACAGAAAAAATTGATTTAATAGAAAAAAAATCCTATTTATCCATTTTAATGGGTGAAAAAAGTATTCGTACAATACAAATTTCAGATTTTAAAACTTTTTAACTTTAATACTCTTGATTATTCAAGTGGAATATTCGCGAATGTTCAAGTAATGTTATAAGTCGTTATTTTTAGCCTAAAAATACAAACAGAGCATTCTGTAACTGATATTCGTTCAAGAAGGTAATCATCATGGCAAGAGGTAAGTTACAGGAAAATCTTAGAAAACCTGAATATTCCATTTATTATCATTAGTTCATTCATTGCAAGGTATTAAAAGCTCAAAACTGTTAAAAAATAAAGGAGAAATGATGCCCCACAGAGGATTTCTTCAAAATCTTCGAGGAAATTAATGCATCAAATTAAGCAAAATCCAATGGTTACTCGTCCAGAGTTGCAGGATGATTTGCTTTCATCAGGAATCTGTGTCACTAAACGGACAATAAGGAATGAAATTCACAGAAACAATCTAAAGTCACGATGCCCTCGGAAAACGCCACTGCTATTGATTAGACACAGAGATGTCAGATTGAATTTCGTTTGTGAACATAAAGAATTTCCTTTAAGCCAAGCCGTCTTGTGTTGTATTTCCTTACTGGTTTTGTCTGTCTAGATATTTTACTTAAATACTCTTCAAAGGGATCACGAAGCATGTATTTTTTTTTTAATGTCGGCGGAAAAACAAGCCATCAGTTGAAAAATATTAAATATTTATTTTCCAAGGATTAATTTAATAACTAAAAGGATGCGCGGATCCTTCGATTCAGGAACCATTTTTTGTCATTTGATGATTGATTGTCTTAGTGTCCATTTCCGTTTGTGGGTTGGTTGGTTGATTTTGTTTAGCGACATATCAACAACTCTGTGGGTTATTTAATACCGAAACTTGAATATTTTGTACTCAATTTTATCTTATTTTTTTTTATTTTTTGGAGATAATAATGGTTTTAATGATAGCTGAGTGGGGGGGACGAAAAGGTGAATTCATACCTTTCCAAAGTAAATATGTAGTGAGTGCGAAATAATAATAACTTCACTACTCCCTTCAAATTAGGAGGGCTGAGGAAGAAGAAGGGATTCGCGAACCTGTCTGAAATTTTCTTTGGACCAGTGAAAACCTTGCATTCCCAGAAATTGACTGATGAGTTGAGAAGAATAAGGAAAGGAATTCGCGAACCTATATGAAATTCCCTTTGATATAAAATGAGGAGAAAATTAAATTAATAAGAGAAGAGTGTTTGAAGTCATGTGAAATGTTTCGTTTCAGTTACTCGAGATCAGCATTGAAGTTCTCGCCAGTGTAAAATTATTCACTAATTATATTATCGGCCTCTAACCAGCACGAGGCACTTCAAAGAATTTTCTCACAGCAGTCACAGAAAGTTAAGTATATCAAACTATCCCTCTTCGTTATTCTTTCGGTGAGCAAAGAACCCTCTTATCTTTGTCTTAAACATTTTTTAATATTATTTTGTGCCAGATCATTTAATCTGTTGTATGAACATTTTCTCTTCATGACAATAGGTTAAAACAACAGACTTTAAGAATTCTGATTTATTTTCCTGAAACGAATTACTGATACTATTTCAAGCGTGTAAATTCGGAAATAAATTCTTTATCTTGTTTTGTTGAAATTACCCGACCTAGTCATTATCATCCTTTATTAATCTTCTTGATGTGGATAAATCATCTGTTCATTTAATCCTTAAGCTCCACATCACTATAAATATAATAATTTTATAAGAGAGTATAATGAACCCAACTGGAATTGGAACTCTACTCTCTAATGAACAATTCCGAGACATTATCCATTATACCATTCCCAAGCGGTTACCCATCTAGGTACTGACCAGGCTCGACGTTGCTTAACTACAGTGATCCTATTGGAACCAGTGCGTCAACGTGATATGGCCCTAAGTCGTGTCTGTGTGTCATTGTTATATGATCGGCAGAACAGCAGTCAAATAGAAAAATAAAAAGCAACAACATTTATTTTGAATTTGTTTATTGCCCATGCAATTACTTCTGTTCTTTAAAATTTGTGTTATAAACCAGTAATTAAAAAAGTATCAAGTTGACAACCAATTTATCATTGTTTTTAAATATTTTATAATATTTAAGCTGTTCAAATTAGACCATCGTGTCAAGAAACAATTATTATTATTGCAATGTTAATTATAGCTATTCATTTTAAATCAATCTTACTCTAACACGAGTTTTAAAGTTTTATAAAAAGTTTATTCACGTATTTGTTGAAGCTTTAAAACTAAGGCATATCTTTTCACATTAAAAAAAATGAACATATATGTGTATGAATGTAAGCATTGTTTGACAGAGTAAAAAAAATCTATAGAAAAGTATTTCATAAACTTTATTAACTTTATAGTATGTGTCTACAATTGAGCGTTTGTGTATTGAAATAGGCAACTCTTATAAAAATGGCGCTGCAAATGAAAGTAATGAATATGAAACGCATATAATAGTGTGGTTTATTGATAAAATATTCAAATGTATTTGTAGTATCATTCCTCTATTGGTATCACATTTTTATACACGTCATTCTTTACAAGTATTTTGACAGGAACTAGTATTCCACCTTTAAGATTACACAGCTTCACATCTAGACACACACAAACGCACACATAAAAGACAAAATTACTGTAGCTGGTTTGGAAGATATTTCAATAAACGTGGGGAATGATGAATAAGAATGAATAAGATACATGCGACGTTTTATTGGCTTTTTTAAAATAAAATAAACATTGTATTCTGCATTTTGATTGCAGCTTCAATTTGATCATTTAAAAAAGTAGACACGTGTATATAAACTAAAAAGCGTGAACGCATGCAGTTATAAAGCGTTATTACAAAATGGCGTAACGTTTATTTTCCATTTTGATACAAGCCTATTACGTAATGTTGACTTTCTCATATCATTGGAGGTAAAGTCTAAATATTAATGGCGCATGGTTTTATATATGCATATGCTCTTCATGCATGCAGGTCAAATAAAGCAAAAATATTACTTTTAGTAATGACCATTAAAGCAAGTATTCAAAACGACTAATGACAAATGAAAAAAAAAAAAATCAACAAACAAAACTACACAAAGGCACACATAAAAATACTCGTGACAATAGCGTAGTGCAGAAGCTAAAAGCTTGCGAGAGAATACGGTTGACTATTGTGCAGCTCGTCAGCCACATTCGGCTCTATGGCATTTAATGTGCGGCTCGTGGTAATATATTAGCCGTGTTCCTTTTCTCACCACAGTTAATTTAGAAAGGCAAAGCATAAAAAATACAAGCTTTATTATTATTATTTTGACTTTTGGCAGTCTAATATTTTTTTATTAGAATCCAAGTCATTTATTTTTATTTTCTGTAAGAACTGTCTTTCTGAATCATTTTCTTTTATTATCCATTCTTCTCACTATAGTTTTCTCATTCTCTTTCACTCCCAAGTAACCTCCTTGTGTCTTAGAGGCATTATCGCCTTGTTTGGGGTGGAATGATTAAAAAATACGTATATTTCAAAAAACAATCTTCAGTGGAGATTTTGAAGGTATTTGATATATAGGTGCACATTGTGATTACTGGACCTGATAGTTGCTAATATTTAGCATATATATATATATATATATATATATTGTTGGTAAGTAATCCAATGAATCCTTAAATTTATATAAAAAAGTAAAGACTGATCCACAAAAAGAGCTCAATGTATTTATTATAACAGAGCGTATAAATTACATAGATTAGAAATCCAAAGTTACCTCATTCGAAAATAGCTATTTCGACCCACAAGATTTTTTTTTTACTTATAGGTCTTGTCAACTCAGAGATATGAAGAAAAAAAAAGATTTTTTTTTCATATGTCTGTGCTGACAAGACCTACAAGTAAAAATCTTGTGGATTGAAATAGCTATTTTCGAATGAGGTAACTGGATTTTTATTCTATGTAATGTTATATATATATATATATATAATTTGAATTAGTATTACTGCGGATATGTATTAGTAAACATTTATATAAATGTTTTATAGCAAAATGTATATGCAACAATAAAAAACGTGCGTAAATTTTGTGTATATCATGCGGTTCTAAAACAGCTGAACTTTATTGTCGGTAGTTCTTATATTAACCATTTAAAGCCTAACGTAAAACCCGGAACGAAATATAAAAGTTAAAATAAAAACCCGGTATTAATTACAGGTTTATGAAAAAACAATATTAATTATAGATTTCTAACTATAACCTATTAATGCTAACCGTTGCATATTTGGAACAGCAAACGTTAATGAGTTAAACAAGTTATGTTTGGTCACCCCTGTAGAAGTAGTGACACCAGCATTTACAGCTGAAGGATGGTTTTACCTTTGTACCTTTTATTCATTAGGTAAAAATTATTCATGCTTAATGTTTCAATTGCTAGAATAAGGTATTACCATGGTCTTCCCACTAAGGTAGGATGTGACTAACGACAAAAATTGCCCAATGCACGCAACCATTGTCACGCTGGCGTTGGTATTACGGCAACATCGTCTCTCTTAGTGCAATGAAGAAGGTGCTGCTCCAGGGTTGGAATCTCCAGGATCGGATACCTTCTCCAATCTCAACTAAGAAGAGAACAGATACTACGCTTTTATCCCGGCCAGAAGATAGAAAAAACATAATCTAAACCATTGTAGTTCACTTTATAACATCATATAATAAATACTTCGGCACTTAATAACAGATCATATTATAATAGATACCCCGGCACTACTTGAATAGACTGGTCCATTCATAAATAATATGGAAATTCAAATTTAAGCTCAGTACTAGACTGGCAGATAGGTCCCATCATTTTACAGTTGAAATGGCTAATCATAAGTTCTATGCAAACAGTTCCTTCTCTCGGACTTTTTGATTGCGGAATTTTACTATCAGCTTCTTGCTTTCCAGCAAACTTTGATCTTCCAAATTGTAAATGCAGTGTCAAACGTTATATTTTTGTCTTCTTAATTCCTGTTCTTTTATTGTTTTCTCTCTTTAATAATTTTTTTTTCATATTCTCTCACACTCATTTAAACCGTTGCGTCTTAGTGGCTTTATTGCTTTGATTGGGAGGTGACATGATTTGAAAAAGAAAAGAAAAAAGAAAATTTCTTTAGGAAATAATTATCATTTTTTTATATTTTCCTTATGCCGCGACACTTGTTAGAATAAAAAAAAAATATTGATTTGCTACAAGAGGGGGGATCCTGCTTGTAATATCGATACAGTTCTTAACTTTTGTAGTGTTATTGGTCACTTAACTCTTATTTACAAATGTTATGTTTAAAAATATTCTAACGGCATCAATATCTGCATATGTTTTTTTTATTTTTTTACATTTAAATTTTTTTTTTATTTTTTTTTTTTTTTAAACATTTTTAATAACTTTTTTGTATGGGATTTCTGAAAGTACATGAACAAACATTTGAGGTCCACAATTATTCATCTTAAATTAGGATTAAACGGATAAGTAATTTTATTAATTGATGTAAATATTTGTTCATTACTTATCCGTCTGTTCGTTATTGAAGAGAATTCTTTCTGGAACTTCACCTCAAATAAAGTCTGTTTTCCCCGGCAAAACTGCTAAGGTCAATAACTCTGTAAAAGTCAGGGATTGACTAGACACTGTACACAGGACCCCACCAATTGATAACAAAGCATTATTTTTCGATTCCGACAAGTGTCGCGGCCTAAGGAAAGTCTAAAACGAATACTAATCAAGAAAAATATTTTCCGAAATAATTTTTTTATGAGTGGACCAGTCTATTCAAGTAATGCCGACACTTCTTTAAGTGATTATTTCCTATTTAAAGGGGTATTGTTATTATTATTGAAGAACCATCCAACAAAAGAAACGCCTGTACGGACACCTTCCTCCTATCTCAGTTTCGTTAAGAGAGAGAATGCTTCGGCTAGCTGGTCACTCCTGGAGAAATAAGTCAGAACTTGTGAGTGACACCCTCCTATGGAACCTATTGCGCGGCAAAAGATCGGTTGGAAGACCTCATCACACCTACATTGACCAACTTGTAGATGACTCTGGATGCCATTTGGAGGACTTGCCGATGGCGATGTCTGGCAGAGATGGTTGGAAGGAACGAGTCAGGGGTATCCGAGAAGAATTCTCGACCTGAAGATGATTATTATTATTTAATGATGGAATTACAAAGGAATTCCAATCCCGAATTTTGGCTGCGAAACGCAGAAAATATTGAAGATTTGATTGCTTATCACAATCCAAAATATAGCAATGGGAAGAAAACAAACTGGTTTGAAAAAAGCTGTGTTATTTGATATGTCAGTAAAACAAATAATAATGGTAAAACACGATAATTAAAACAGAAATTTATCATTCTACACGATGGTAAGTATTAGGTTGGTGCAAAAATAATGACGTAATAATGTCGTTTTTTGACGTATTTTTTAACGTCAAAAAACGGCATTATTACGTCATTATTTTTGCACCAACCTAATAAAAGTAGAAATTATGAATAATTACGAAAATAATGTATCTTTATACTATAGTTTATTTTAAATTCATATTTGGAATTTCTATTACTTCAAACGTCGGACAGCTCGTATTTGAAATGGAAAATCCATTTTTATTTATTAAAGAGTGTGTTTTACGGCTATCGTCTTGCGCATTCGAGAAAACGTAGTAAAGAAAATGCATTCCCCGATAGAGATCAAATCTGTGTCCCCTTTTGTAGCGAGAAGCCACCGTTTATCCAGTGTGCTTTTCCGCTCAGCCACGGAGAATATCGCAGCAGGCAAAACCTTAATAGCTAAAAAAAAAAAAAAAATATATATATATAGGTCGTTTATTCAAATATGAAGTATCCACTATAATAACGTTTGAAATCATAAAAAGGTCGAATCAAAAATAGATCGATTAACTCTTTACAAATATTGTTTATTTTATTTTGTCCATTGCCAATATTTTTTTTGGATTATATTTTACCCACGCCGTCAAAAATAACGATTTTTAATTGATAGTTTTATCAACTGCGAACAGAAAACCGAACCCCCACTTTTTGGTCAGTATAATGTTATATTTATGCTGCGTTACCTGTGATGTCAAAATTTTGTTAAGTCCTTACTATTATTAATTTTTCCCCATATGAGTCTTTCCTTTCTGTATATTCTTAATAATGTCATTAATATGCAGTAATTCTTGGGAGATCCGTTTATTTATACCTTAGTACAGCCTGCTATTGTCATAAAAAAGGCACTGTCAACTGGGGTCACCAATTCAAACAAAGATAACTCTATCACAGCAAAAATTCACAGACATTCCAAACAAAAAAATATATAAATACACTTGGCGTAATTACGCGCCTTGACTTGTTTCAAATTAGTACCTATTGTAAGAGCGTGTGCATATTTTATTAAACAAGACTAAAAAGGTACTTTTGTAATATTTTTATCATATATTTATTGCATGCAAATACGTGCTTTCTTTTGTGAACTTAACTTATACCAAATAAATATTCTACTCCCCAATACCAATGAAAAATACATAAACCTATCCGACCATAATCTAAGAGACGGCCCAAAGGAATGTCTACATTTAATGCCAAACTGACACCGAAATTTGACCTTTTCATAAAGAAAAGTGAAATTGAATTTTTTTTTAAATTAAAATCTCAAAGTGATAAAGGAAGTGACCTATAATAAGATTATCCTAACAGCAAATCTTTTTTTTCTTTAGATTTTTAATGCATTAGTCTTATTGAGAAATAACAAGGAAAAAATCATTAATCATTATATAGTGTAATAAAGAATTTTCACTCGCCCCATCACCCTGAATTATAAACTCTTAAAAATACTTAATATAAAATTACAATTTAAACTATATCCACAAAAGATAATTTTTACAAGATTGAAAGACAGCTATTTTAAATCTCTCACTGTTATTGTTAGTGACTGTTATGGAAGCCAGTAATGTGCAAAATAGTTACGTTTTGAAGAGGACCTAATACTTCAAAGTAAATAATTCCGGTATAAAATAACCAAAGATATTACCGGAGATTTGTTAGTAAAACATAGAAGCCATTAAGCTCGTGTGATGTTCTGATCCGACAGGCAAATATTAGGCAGCATGAAACACGTGGCAGACAAAAACGATAAAAATAACATTTTACGACGGCCATTTTGATTATTCAAAATAGAATCTAAACGTATGCGTTATTGAAAAATAAAACAATGTACTTAACAAATGCAAAAAAGGCATTTAAGTGGACATAAATGTTTTGCACGAATTTGTTTTTTGCTGAAATTTTACATTCTTTTTTTTCCCTTAAGAAAAGAGACAAAAATGCTATTAAAGAACACCCACAAGAAAAAAGAAAGAAAAAAAACAAAAAACAAAACAAAACAAAAAACAAGAAAAAAACAAGACGATTGAGGAGTTGAAACTTTCTGAATTCCATTGTATATCACATCAATGACTTCATTCAAAAGATCTGGAATAAAATCAATAAAATTTGTAAAGTTTTGGCTTCGGAATACGAGCAAATAATGAAACTAAATCGATTAGGAAAAAAAATCCCGCCTTTTTGTTTCATAATATTACCAGAATAGAAAGCTAACATTCAAGAAAATTGAACCCTTATCTGTATTACAAAAATAAACATTGACTATGTGAGGAGGTGACCACAAATATTTATTTCCAAATGTTTGGTCGTTTAAAACTTGGTGTAAAAGAGACCCACGTTATTTTGCTGAAAAGTTATACATGATTAGGAATATCACTTCAAGAATTCAAATCTATATTAATCTTATTAGCTATTAACCCCATTACTAACTTTATATCACTTCTAACAACCTGCAAATAATTATAAATTCATTTTGAAATAATCACTAATTATAACCGATGGACATGTGAGTAAACCGTGTGTGTGTGTGTGTGTATGTGTATATATATATATATAGAGAGAGAGAGAAAGGGAAAAGAAATAGTGAGTTAAGAGTAAAAGGAAAAAATAGCGAAACGATCCAATCCCTTTTTTGCTGAATCTAACCCCAGTAACTACCATTCAAGCCAAGCTTCCCAAATAAAATTTGAGAGAGGGCTAAAAAATCATGTTAAAATTGGGTGTGTGTGGGGGGAGGGAGAGTAAATAGAATATTAAGTTTCAAAGATTCGTCATTCTATATTGTTTTATCTGATTCTCTTGGAAAATGAACAAAGATCTAAAATCTGATTTTTTTTTGTTTTGATTTTAAATATATATTCCTTTTTTGTTTTCTTGAATATGACCTATTTCTAAAGATTTAAAATTGTAAAAGCTAGTGTGTAAGAAAAAATTACTAATTTGAAACATAACGGCAGTAATAATTTTAGACAAACAATACAGTTTAGTTCAATAGCATTGTCATAGATTGAACCCAAGAAGACAAATGTAGTTTTCTGTTTAGTTCCGAGTTTCAGCAACAGTGATAGAGCCCAGCTCAATAGTATTTTCATAGACTGAGGCCAAGAAAACAACAGTAGTCTTCTGTTTAGTTCTCAGTTTCAGCAAAAACTGCCTAGCGCCGTGGATGACATTATTCACACGTTGGAGTCAATTCCGATCAATAAAAAACAAATATCAAGTCATTTAAAAAAAAAAATTCAGTTACTTCTGTGACGAAGTGTTAAATATTATTTGGCACAAACGGGAGGAAAACTGAATCGGTAATGATCGTCTTCCAGACTGTCAGAATAAAACTTCAAGTGCAGCAGACGAATATGAAAGGCAAACAGTTAGAACGAAACATAAAAGAAATACATACCGTTACATTAATATTTGCTATTGGAATGAACATAACAGAAATGAAAGAATCACTGTATAAAAACGTGGAATTAAAAAGAAACGAAACGAAAAACAACGAAACTTAATCAAATTTAAACATAAAGGAAACGTTAAAATATCGACCCAGACATTCCACATTCAACGTCCACTAAAATATACATTTATATATATTCATTAATTCATTCAGTTTAGTCATTAACTCAGAGAACTTATTGAAATAACCACATTTTACCACCCATGTATCCATTTTTTGTTATTCTTGTTCAATGCTTGTCATATATTATTCCTATACATGATAATTCCCTTATCTCAGTCGTCTCCATTCACTAAGAAAAAAATTTTTTTTTTTATTTATTTATTAAACCCAAATTGAAACAAATATAAAAGGCTCCGAGGTTCTGTCTTTTACAGATCATCCAAGAAAAACCTTCCAGTTTCAATGCCCCCAAATAGAGCAAAGTTCTCGTGGGGCAAAATCTTCCAGCACCGAACTGTGTGCTTAATGTCGAACACATCGAGACGATCAACCAGGTGGGCAGTAAATGGGTAAATTTTGTCTGTTTCTCGGCTGGCAGCAGTAAGGTTCAATGTACGAGGAAGTGGTTCTTTTAACTTCATCAGAGACATATTGTTGACATGAGCGTGGGCAAAATAACCTAATGGAGAAAAAAAAGCAAAAAAAAAAAAGAAGATAACTAAGTTAAGTTTAGAAACACAATTTACAACAAAGATTTCGGCTGGAGGGAGAAAATGACTTGAATAATATAAAAATTTACATAATAAAAAATAATGTAAAATTATATAAAATTAAAGAGTAAATTAAAAAAAAAAAATCATACAATAGAGCAAGGATGGCCAACCTGTGGCGCATGCGCCATAAGTGGCGCATTGGATGCTTACAAGTGGCGCATTGCATCCTTTTGATGAAAAGGTCACGACTGTCCGATTCCAACTTGAAGAATTGTTTGTTGTTTTCAGTTACGAATTTAACTCCTAATATTGCTGGTTTGGCGAAAATAAAGCAGAATCAAATGACATATTAAAGTTATTTTGCTTATGTAAACATTATAAACTCTGCCATGCCCCCCCCCTGCAAAATCTGAAGAGAAAAAAAAAGTCAAAGTATTGATTGATGCCCCCCCCCCCTTCAAAACTTCTGGATACGCCCCTGGTCATAAGCATATATTTTTCAAATAAATAGATTTTATTATACCTTTAAAATATGTCCATATTACAACACGTACTGAAAGGAAGTGAATGTTTGTGTGGCGCATTTAAATTAATCGTACAAAATATTGGCGCATGGAATCAAAAGGTTGGCCACCCCTGCAATAGAGTTTATTAAATAGACTAGGTCACCGGAAATGCATGCATTTTAACTAGGCATCTTCCCTAATTCGCCGAAAAAACAGCATATCATGATGAAGAAAAGGCCCCGAACTTAATGGAAATTCTTGCAAAAATCAAATAATTGACGGATTTTAATGAAACTTTCAGAACTTATTCACCAATGAATGAAATTATTTTAGAAAGTCATAGTAAAATTATAATTTTTTTTACATCTGTTACCACACCACTTAATTTTATGAAAACTGGAGAAATTCGATAGCGTGCCTTTTAGTGATTATATTAGTTAAAAGCGGAAGACTTTGAAGAATATAAATCATCGATTCTTTTAGTAAAATCGAAATACACAGCTACCCAAAATTCAGCTTGAATTGTAAAATACAAAACCCAATAAATCTAAAACATTATTTAATTAGAGAAGCTTTTAATTGCTTTTATGAATAATATATGTTAAGGACAATATTCTTTGAAGCCAAAATATTTTTCCAATGAAAAATGAATTTTTACAAGAATTTTCTTTTTTTTTCAATTTTAAATACAAAATATGATAAATGTTTTAGATATTTTAAAATTAAGTTTGAATCTGTGTCATTTTGGAAATGCTATTATTAAAAAGAATTATTTTTACAGATTGCAAATTTGAAAGCTTAATACAATCTGCGACAAACATGTATTTTAAAAAGAATTTTACACTGTTTCTTAAAAACGTTTTTCCAAATATAAGGATGGACGTACTTGACATAATATCAAATGTTTTAAGAGTTGTTTCCCCTAACAGTAAGAAACTGACATAAGAAAATTTTGCGTTTTCGTTCTGCGAGCATGTGTTGAATTCTCTGACTGACTCTTTGTTTGAAAAAGGTATAACTGATTTTTACAAGATAACGGAGAATTTAACTTTTGTTTACAAGTTTCCCAAAAATGGCGGATATCATAGATTTTATGGAAATTTTGTTGTTTAAAAAAAAAAACAAAAAAAAAAAAAACAAGATTTTTAACTAAAATTTCAGACGTGCTAGGAAGGATTAAAAATGTAAAAACATAATCAAAAAATACTTTTGTCTTTTCTGTTAATAATAACATAAACATTTAAAAAATTTGTTTTTATCAAGTTTGGCACCTTTTTTCATAAAGTTATGCTCTTTTTTAGCGAATTAGTGGAGATACCTATTTTTATCCCCCATCCCCACTACCAACAACGAAAAACTTACCTGCGTGTAGTGCAACTGATCATCGGCGCGAAAATGCATGATTTTTAACCTTTTCAAAAACATTTGCTGTGTATAGAGCAAACCCCTTTTTTTGCGCAAAATTATCATAAGACCTCCTACTATACTTAATTATATAAGGGAATTGGAGAAGAACAGAAATAAAGCAAAATGGCCAAATTAAGTGGCAGCCATGTTTATTCGAAAATACAAATTTATTTACTATGAGTGCGTATCTTATGAATCTTTCTTTTAGCGTTTAGTATGATATAAGTAGAATATTATTGAATTTTAGACATGGGAGGCACGGTGGAGTAATGGATAGCGTATTGTGAAATCGGAGAGCCGAGTTCGAATTCCAGTCAAATCCATTATATTCACTTGGGAAAGGTATGCATCCTCTTCTCCTCCCAGCTATTGGTAAATATTAGGTTGGTGTAAAAATAATGACGTAATAATGTCGTTTTTTGACGTTAAAAAATACTTCAAAAAACGACATTATTACGTCATTATTTTTGCACCAACCTAATAATAGGACAGACCGGGTTCTATAGCTTTGAATGGCAACTGGTCTACTGCACAAAGAGCAGAAAGAAATGGCAACCTACTGCGGGGAAAAAATCGAAAGATACATGATCGCCTAAGCGTGTGTCACATGGCACATAGCTGACTGACTGTCTCTATAAGAGAAGGTTACATTTCTTAAATGTTCTGGGTTAAAAAAAAAAGTATTATTATACTAGCTTTGGTTTTATTGTCATATGAGTAAAAGTGTATGCAGTCAGGGCCGGTGCAAGGGTCTCATGCACCCCCCCTAATCTCCACATAGGCCTCATGTGGTAGTTTTCATATATTAGGTTGGTGCAAAAATAATGACGTAATAATGTCGTTTTTTGACGTTAAAAAATACGTCAAAAACGACATTATTACGTCATTATTTTTGCACCAACCTAATAAAATACAAATTTTATTCTAACCTAATTAAATACAATAATGGATCATATGCAATATAGGTGAACAATTTAATTGGAGAATTTTAAATAAGGCAATGTATCTAAATATAAATTCGAGACATAATAAATCATTACATCAATGTTCTGTGGCAATTTTTAACATGAGATTTTTCTTGCTAAAAAATTGAATAATTTTAACACATTCAACATTATAGATAAAAAATAATGTATTTTATATAATGTTTTTTTATTTTTATTTTAATACTTAACATGAGCAAAACAAATTCACGGATTTGGACCCCCACCCAGAATTACGTCAAAATCCGCGAAAATTTTTTTTATCCTAGTTAGTTGTGCTTAGTTTAATTTGTTGCGTATATAAATGTAGGTAGAAAAAAAAAGAAAAAAAAAAAGAAGCAAATATTGATGACGTGAGTCACAAAGCTGTGCCCGGGGCTCTCAACCAGGCTTGCCTAGCCCACGGTCGCAGATTCGGGGCTAGTACGTACCGGCCCTGTATGCATTCATTCTTCTTTGGTAATTTCCAATATACTTCGAATTCTAATTTATCATTGGATCTAATTAATAAAATGTTTAGAAAAGATAATTTTAAGAGAAGGAATGAAATTTCTCAGAAAGTCACAAAAATCCCGCTTTAGTCACACGCAGCCTCGCAATATTCACCCACTTTGTACAGCATGTGTTTGGTGGCAGGATAGCCGGACTGTGTGAAGCAAACACACTGAGGGTCGTGGAGAATGGACAAAATGAATGTAAGCCAAATACTGACTAAGGCCTGTGCGTTTATGCCAGATGGAATGACAACATCAGAACTTGTCGCAGTACCACTCGTCCAATTACGTTTCCAGTACAATAATGAATTATTAATTTTTATTTAAAAGGTTAATTCAATACTTGGTTTAACCAGAGGGGACCAATATTTTTACACAATGTTTCCAGGTTAAATAATCAAGGCGACATCGATATATCCAAAATATACCGTAATTACCCATGTATAATACGCATTTTTTCCAAAAAATAATAATCAAAATCAGAGGTGCGTATTATGCACAGTTACAAAAATTTTTTAAAAAATTTGCGTAAAATAAAATAAGAATTATCATAAAACTAAAGTAGAATAATATTATTCGATGTTTAAAACCATTTTTTTAAAATAAGAGTAGGAAACTCTGGCCGTAATGAAATTGGAGAGGTTCAATTTATAGGGTTTCATTACCAAATCTGTGTGTGTGTGTGCATACAGAGTTATTCGAACATGATCTATTTATACAAATAGATTTAAGCAAAAATATCTAAAATAGCAGTTTAAGTGATTTGAAAGGAAAAAAAATGAAATTTTTAGTTGAAATAAAGAAAATGAAATGATAATTTCTAAAACGAAATTTCCGTCAGTTTATACCTAAATAAAATGTTACTGGGTTAATTTCCTTCCCTCCCCTTCTTTTCCAATTCCTTCCCCCCCCTCAATTAGTATCCCTCGCACTTGGACGTTCATGTGAAACGGTAGGTCAGGAAGTACAGTTTGTACAGGGACAATTATTCTTGTGTAGATGCATTTCTGACGTGTGAGTAGACATAAAAATACAAGCAATATATTTTCATAGTTAAAAAATTACCAGCAATACATTTTTGTAAAAAAAATTATTACTGTCCCCAAGAAAATTATATTTCAGCTTTAAATGACCCATAAGAAATTAATATGCCGCTAACAAACGATACTGTGTTCAATATTCTATATTCTAAATTTGCAAGTGGCACCTTCGGTATACATTTATAATAAAGAGATTTTATAATAAAGAGATTTTATAATAAAGAGATTTTATAATAAAGAGATTTTATAATAAAGAGATTTTATAATAAAGAGATTTTATAATAAAGAGATTTTTCCCCATTGAAAAGAAATAGATTGAAATATATTGAGGTAATGGTGTATTGTTCGTTTGGTGTAGATATCGACCCATTTTTTAAAATCTTTTTTTACAGTGATGTTTATCATGTACAAGGCCCGAGGGCCTCTCGAGGTAGAGGATTATAGAGCAAGAACATGTGTGGAAGATAATGGTTAACCCTAGACTTGAACAGGTTAAGATTGTAGTAGTCGGGGAAGCAACCTCGTAGTAGTCAGTTCCACAAGACAGTGGTTCGTGGGAAGAAGCTGCTTGAGTGGAACTTACATCTCATGAGGGGAATAAGACGGGAATGAGGGTGATTCACAACAATGAGCGTAGCATGGCGGGTCTTAGTCGTAAAGGTTAGGACTGGTGTAACTAAGGAGAGTAGTTGATCCGAAATAGTGATAGAGCAGCGAGAGGTTTGCAACGTCTCGTCTGTAAGAAAGAGGTTACATAGTGGAAAATAATTCATCACCTACAAGGACGCGGAGACGCGTTTGGACATCGAGAGTGGAAAGTGAAGACTGGGCAGTTTCTGTCCATATATGGCAACAGTGCTCCACTTTTGGCTTTATCTGGCTCTTGTGAAGGGGGGGGGGACATAGCAGCAGTGTGGTACTTGCTGGAGCAGTACAGGGAACCGATCATTTTTCCAGTATATTTAGCGATGGATCGCGTGTACTATTGTTTATTGTGCATAGGTGTATTGTTCGTCTGATGTAGATATCGACCCATTAAAAAAAAAAAATCTGTAATTAGAATTAGGTTGGAAATCGTACAATCATTTTCATTATTTAAAGAATGAGAAAAATACTCATTGAATTTCTTACCTAGAAGCCCAGTAGTTTTTGTGGATAGGCCTGTATGGTCGGTGACATAGAAATTCAGATAGTTGACTTGCATCGGATTTTTAACGGCGTACAAATAGCGTTGGATAAGCATTTGGGTTGAGTTATTGACGATCACTGTTACATGGTATTTACTTCCGGTGATCACAACGCGGACATGATGCGTACCAAGAGATTTCTCTATCTTCCAGGAGAGAGAAAGTCCATTCAAACGGATGTCGTAAGGAGAGATTCGAACCTGTAGATCGTGCGTGGAGATGAACACTTCACCCAGGTAGGTTTTGTGACGGCCATCTTTGTTACGGGCGCGACTCTCAACAACGGACGCAGTTACTCGAATTCCTAGAAGAGAAAGTACAAACGATACACAAACATACATGATTTTATATATCCCATGGTTAGCATGGCCAAGATTGATCCCAAGTTAAAGTTTTTGAGCTGTGTCAAAACTGGTCAGATGTAAAAAACACTTGAAATTTTATAAGAGACATATCTGATGAAGAATGAGGTATTGTTGCTATAGGATATATAGTCCTTTATCTTTTTTTTTTATTCATTTCACCCCCAAGCAAGGCGATAATGCCACTAAGACCCAAGCGGTTACTGGGAGTAAAAGATTTTCGTGAGGATAAAGGACAATAAAAGAACAGGTTAGACGAAAATAGAAGATGGTGATGAAAGTTGTATTTAAATCTTTTGAAGAGTGTAGATAACAGCGAAGCAAGAAATTGGAAGAGTGTTCCGCAGGCGAGAAGTGGGAGAAAAGAAACTGCTAGAATAAAATGCCCAGGTACATCTCTCTATTTCAACACAAAAATGGTGAGGCCTAGTTGCCAATCTAGTAGTACACTTAAATTAATGCGATGAAAGTACCAAGGAGTATAGTTCGACTCAGTCGGTGAAGGACAGCGAGCCCGACCAGCCTCGACACACGTTACCATGACAACGCGTCAGTCAGTAACAATCTACCTACAGCGGCACGATGAAAGTAAGTTTTGTCTCAGCTTCTCTTTGTTCACTGTGTTTTATTACCGTGTGTTTCAAATACACATATTGGCGTACATATCATTTCGAACTTTGCAGACTCACTTGCAACAAATCACATTGAACTATTGGCCTCTTCATAGCCACAACAAAGAACATTCATTTTCAACATGTAAATATATGTATCTACTATATAAATGTTACCGTCATCTTTAGTTTGGTCTTCCTTTTCTGAGAAGATCATTTCTTAGCGTTGTTTATAGTTTTGTATTGTAATTTGTGGACATGACACTCATATTTTCTTTTTCCACCAAAAATCCGTGTAGTCAACCCCCACAATTTCGGGTGAATGAAGCCTGTAGTTTTTAGCGATGACCATCCATCTGTGAACCTTGTGGACTGGCGCTACAGAGTTATTAACAAAGAACAGTACCAAGTAACAGAAACCACATCACTTGAGGAATTTTAGCAAAAGCATCAGCTAAAATGGATAACATGTAGAATTCGAAGAGAAAATAATGACACAGTCAAGATGCTGACATTCCACGCTAATTCAAACAAAGGTTAGAATGAACCCCCCACGCCACCAAATACTGGAAGGAGAGATAACAGCTAGTGGATTTCAGAAACCTTTTTCCAGAAAATTTTTTTTAATAAAAAGATATATAAATTTATATAAATTTCAACCGAAAATATCACTGGCTGCTCGGTCAATGAATGCTGACTGTTTCTTTATAAGGAAGCGACCAATATTACCATTACAGATGAGAACAGATACTACACTATTATATTTAACAGCCCCAACACGAGGCTGTATGCGGCACAAGGCCGGTTTATTGTGGGTATTCCGAGCCCGTAGGTTCGGCCAAAAATATCCCCTTTGAACCCACCTAAACGGGTTCAGGGGCTGACTACCTCTCCGGACGAAACTTTGCCCCGCGGCAAAGAGTTCCTCTCTGCTGAAGGCAGAGAGTTTGACAGTTGAACAGACTAGCACTGTTCCTCCACAGATACTACACTATGATTCCAGTCAGATGTCCAGGGATTGAAGAAAAGCGTAACTCGAGAAGCACTGGATGTACGGTCAATGAAAGCCGAATGTTTCCTTATAAGGAAACGGCTACTACTACCATTACTATTTTTAATTAGTTTGATTATTTCTCTTCTTACTGGAGTTTACGAAGCAGACTGTTTTTTTTTTTTTTTACTTCGACGAACCTTTACTAATATTAAATTGTCGTCAGATACTCTACCTGAAACTGGGTCTTCCAAAAGAAGTAGGAAATCTCCTTTATCAGCTATAATCTCGAAGCAGACGGGAAGCTCAAGTTCTGGTAAATTCACCATGAAGTGGGGATCAGCAAACACTGAAAAAGAGAACAAAATTACTTCAAATATTTATTATTTCAAAGGGAAAATAAAGACAGTCACGGAGATAGAACTGCCGAATTGAGAAACAATCTGAAAAAAAAAAAGAAAAAAAGAAAAAAAAAGAAAAAAAAAGAAAAAAAACTAACAAAAAGTTAAGGGGAGTTAACTCTATATTCGTTCCCTTGTTCGTTAAGAATAAAGGGAGATTAATTGAAATCGGTTTATTTTACTATAAAATCAAACTCCACCCGGGAAAAACAAATAAATTAAAAAACAGAAGAAATTTCAGGACACCAAAATCGCAACATTTCTTGATATTTTCAACATAGAATTTTCAAATTCCACCATGAAACTTGATGAAGGCTACAGTAGATAAATTTAAATACAAAGGAAGAATTTGTTGCAAAACCTGACGATTTCCAAAAATCTGGTTGCCAAGAGAAAGATTTGGTCAAAGTAGGTACCTCCACACATTCGCGATGCCTACGATTTAACATGAATTTTTAAAAACAAAAAAATCTTTCTTGAAGCTTTTATTTTATTATTAATTTGAAGATAATACTAGATTAAATGTAATATTTACAATAGGCAAAATAATTTGCTCTATTTCAAAACTAATTTAAATTTGTTGGAAAAAAAGTTTTTGTTTTGAAATCGCTGATTTTAGAGCCATTTTTAGCCATCTGTCATCACATTGTAATTTATTAAAAATCTTACAAAAATAAAATATACTTTTCTGAAACTTTATTCGAGGAATATTAACTGATTTAAAGCTTAATTAATCTGATTTGAAACAAATATTATTTACTTTAAGTTTAAAATCTCCTAAAATGCATTTTTATCACGGCGGAAGGTGTTGACAGATATTGACAGGTTGGCAGCTTGATTGACAGATTGAAACTTAACTATTTTTTCTATGGTGAACACATCTGTAAAAATTACTTATGGAATATAACGTAAGCGACCTTTTTTATATAATTTTTAACTACCCTGTAATTTTTTTTAAATATAGGAAAATATTCTCCGCAATCTAATATTTTATTGAATTTTCGGTGCATTGCCTTAAATTTTACTATAGTTATCGCTCTTATTTTCTGATAATGTCGCGTATGGACGTCCGTATTTACAAAAATCGGTACGTATATACACACGCAAAAAGATTTTTAAATGTCTTTTTAAAATATTGGAGGTAGCTGAATTGTAGTAATCCTTTCCTCTTATGAATAGTAAATATAGTTACTTAAAAACAATTTTATCTAACCGGTATAGATTAATACAGAAATTTAAAAAAAATTAAAATTTTATAAATTATTCTAATTAAAAAAAATAAAAATGAAAACAATTTTTGTAAAAATTCATTATTTCTCAATTTTTTTTTGCTATGTCAATTTCATCGTTTTTGAATCACCGCGTTTTGGCGTGTCGTGTCGTTTTTTTTTTAACGTATCGCACTTCACGCGTCAGTTCGTGTTGTGTTTATTTTATTTATGAAATATATTTATTACATTTATTCTTAATTTTGATAACATTTTATTGGTGTTGGATTGATATATAATTTTTTATTATAAGAGATTATAATAAAAACACGTTGAAAAAGCTTCCATGCTTCAATACTATGATTATACTTCTTCAAGCGATGAAGTAACTGGTAATATTGCTCTACTTTGTATTGAGCACTTTTAAAAAAGTAAGTGCTACGAACATTGGAATCTTACTCCATCTGTTCTTTATCACATTTGGATATATACATATACCCCCCCACCACCACAAAAAAAAAAAAAATCGGTCGAGCACTTTAGAGGGAAAGCGCGAATTTGTAAACAGTGACTGCTACTGCTGATAATGCAAAGCTATTCTATGAATCGAGCACTCTGAGTCACTGGTGTGTTTATTTAAAAATAAATATGTAAAAATTCACCTTCCTCTCTGCCGGGAGCTTATAGGGGAAAAAATCTCCGAATGATGCCAAATCAGTTGGGTTTCGATCCTGGTTTGAGGCAATCGGATGTCTAGACACACTGATGAGCTGTTATATAGCGAAACAATTTGGCTGTCGATGACAATATATACGCCCCCGAAAAATAAAAAAAACAAAACAAAAAAAAACAGTCGGGCACTTTAGAGGGAAAGCGCGAATTATAACAATGATTGTTACAGTGATTGCTACTGCTAATAATGCGAAACTCGTCTAGGAATCGACCACTCAGAGTCATTGGCGTGTTTATTAAAAAATAAATACGTAAAAATTTACGTTTCTATCTACTGGGAGCTAATAGAAAAATCTCCGATTAATGCCAAATCAGTCAGGTTTCGATCCTAGCTCGAGGCAATCGGATGTCAAGCCACACTTATGATCTGTGATACAGCGGATCTGTCTGTCTGTCTGTCGATGAAAATTTATATATATATATATATATATATATATATATATATATATATATATATATCCAGGTATGGGAAAAGAACAAATGGAGTATAATTCCCCTGTTTGTAGCATTTAATATATATATATATATATATATATATTGCTGAGTATTTATAAAATAAAGAAATTGACGTACTTACCTCGCATATTTCCCACTGTAAATAAAAAAGAAAACAAAAAGCAATATTTTATTTTCTTAAAAAGCACAAAATAAAAGGAAATAATGAATTTACGTTGAAATTTAACAGTTATCTTCTATTGGAAAGAAACACGAAACAATTATTCATTTTAAATTTAAAATACAGTTTATTATGGAAATGCATTTTTTAAAGAAAACCTCTTGTACATTAAACTTATTTAATGGTTTTTTAAAGTTCTAATTCAAGACAAGGATGATCTGCTGTATGAAAAGCTACATAAAAATATATTTCATTAATTATATAAACCTATTACCTAAAGATGCTTCCGAAAGCTAAGCAAAATATTAAGAAACAGAAAAAAAATCATTAAAAAAAAAAGAAAAGAGTACTGAACTGTTACGTAATATCAGCCCTTCTATATGGCAGTGAATCCTCACAGAAGAGACTTGAAGCAACAAAAATGCAACCCTACAGAAGGACGCTGTGAATACCATTGACTAAACTTTAAATTTTAATGTGTGTGCGTGAAAAATATTTTCTCGCTTTAAATAACCTGAGAAGGGTTGATAAGCCGTAGAAAATGAATCAATCAATGAAATGTAGATTAGCTACACAGACATGTTTTTTTTTTTTTTTTTTTTAGATTTATTTACATTATCTTGAATATTAATATATAGAAACTACCGTGATTACAAGCTGAGGAATCAGTGTATATATTGATTGTAATATAGAACTGACCCCCCACTTTATATTCACATTATAATTTCTTGTTTGCTTATCAAATTCTGATTAGGTGAGAATTCACCTATTCTCCCCCAGTTATGGGTTAATTAGTACAGACTTGTATATAAAATATTCGTTGGTTTTAAATAACCTGTAAAGGGTTGATAAGCCGTAGAAAACTAATCAATGGATTTTTTTAATATCCAGATAAGATTCCATTTTCTAATATCAAACTAAGTCTTCATTTTCTCTGTAGTTACCGTAAACACTAGGGTATAAGCGAACTTCATGTATAGTGCCACCCTTGATATTTTTGGCATTAATTTTAATCATTCCAGAAAAAATATACCTATGTATAGTGCAGCCCCTTATTCTTTGCGTATAAAATAAAAATCATGAAGCTGATAAAAACTCGCACAGTATACTCAAGTATATACGATAATGCATTTACTATGAATCGATCATATGACCATACTGAAATAATGTGCTTTAAAGCGTGTTAAATATGAAATAATATTATCCAAGAAGGAAATGATATTTTAAATACAAAGTTTTAATATTACTGACCTCTAGGTAACCGTGCCTCTGTAAAGAGAAGAAAAAGAAAAGACCATTAAAAATGTGTTAGTTAGTAATAAAATAACGATATAAAAAGTACAATTATTTATTTAAATACATTTTTAGAAGTACAGAACTTGAGTATTGCTTTAAAAAACATTCAATTTAATATTACTAGGCATAATGAAAAATAAAAGAGGAAAAACAACCGGTTTCGCCCCACTGTCTTCCAGGTTTTTTAATCGGGAGTGTGCAAAGTAAAATATAACAAATTTAAAATTGTGAATGATTAATTGATGAGAAGGCAAAAAAAAAAAAAAAAAGTGTGTGTGTGTGTGGTGAGGGGAAATACTAGAAACTAATCATGACAAGACCAAGCAAACAATCACACTGTTTACTCAGAGAAGGTTTTATTTAATAATTTAGATTAATCTGAAAATTTTATTTGTCATTAAAAAATAAATTCTTAAATCGTCAAATGGAGTTGTTTTTGAAAAACGTCTACAAGAGACACAATGAATTTCACAGAATATATTTTCAACTTAAAAATACCGCAAACGTTCTTGTACAATACGACCCCTGACTTTGGACTCCAAATGTGTGGAAAAAGTATCAGTGATATTTTTCCCACAACATTTAAATTATATAAATAGATAACTTAATCTGATACAGATCAATCTCATTACACAAGGAGCCCAGTAAAAAAGCGGAAAATTTTCTTATCATTGTTTTAACTTTCAGGAGTAATTGACCTTGAATAAATTTCTTGAATATTCATAACCTTGAATAATCATTCGACTCTCGCGTGATTCCTTAACTGTGATTGATTCTTTTATGATTGAGTAATTACTGCTCGATCTTGTCACTCGTCATTTGAAGGTTATTTGCAGACAACTTTCGTCTTTTGTTCTGCCATTCTCGTATGGCGAAACAACTCATTGATTTTGAGCATCAAATGTTCAAAGAAGAACATCCGACGTGGGGATTGACGAAAATGTGCAGAAATTCTTCTTGAATTTCTCAGTCACATCAGTCGTTTTAAACAGTTGTCTCACCTCTTTCTGAATTTACCGCGTTTTAACTGGGCACCCTATAATAGTAACGGCCTGTTTCATTTGCCTGTTAACCATTTTGTCGCGTCAAACTATCAAGTTATTACTGATTTGTATTCATTTACAATACATTTTACTTACAATGAAATCAAATTTCTAAATGACAACGCATTTTCAAATCTTACTGATTGGAGAATCTAGTCGTGTAGTTACTGCAAATTAATTTTTCAGCTTCATCTTTCAAAATATCTTTTGTTTGTTGATACTTATAAAAAGTGAGCATTTAATTTTTAGCAGATTTTTTAAAAATTACTGCTAATCGCAGTGGTATTTTATTATCAATTAATTCGCTCCAATTCAGGGGAGATAATTACTTCTAGAAGATCTCGAGATAGAAGTCATTTATTCTATCGTTTGTTAACGCTAAATTGTCAATCATCAGACATCTATTCTGCGTGTTTATTTGAAGAAATGTGTGGACATCATGCGTACATCGATAACTTATAGTGGACATAAAAATCATTTTATTTTATAGTGCCCAAAGTTTGTATTGTATGACTTTTAACATGTACAAAGCGAAATAACTCACCTCCATACAAGTCCGGCTCAAATACAGGGAGGGCAATTTCCTCTGATAAGGCGGAACCTGATGGATTTTCCAGTGTCATAGTTGTACCGTTGGTTAGAAAATTATACTGAAACACCAAATAAAGATTGTGTATGAATATGTGCAGACATAACACCAAAATTTAAATTCAATCATATAAATTAAACTTAAAATACAAAGTTCGTTCCATTATCAGGCGATGCTAAGAATAACTTTCTAGAAATTGATTCACTTATAAGGCCATTTTGAAATGTGGGAGTTAAGGAAAATTCCATCTTTTTTATTTTAGGGGTATTAAGATTTAACTTATTTAGAAAACTCATGTATCTAATGTATTGTAGCTATCAAGTCGGTTAAGTCAATATGGGGGTTGGGGTATTTGTCTATTGACATAAACTTCCTTTTTCCAAGTAGAAATATGTGGTAGTGTCTATTTTCCAACACATCGTCTGGGTTTCAATAGCAATACATTTGTCATTTTAATTTTAATTTTTTTTATTTAATTTTTATTTTTATAAATTTCAATTACGATTTTTTCAAAAGGGGCATTATGCGTATAATAAAAATATGCATACATGCATATATACTTGCACGTACGTATAAATATATTTGTACCTCAGGTATTATAAATACAGTGTTCAACTTTTGTGACAGAGCTTTAAGTATATATTAGTGAATATACATAATATCCAACATCGATAGCATATGTCGTGCTATCGATGGATATTATGTATATTCACTAATATCTATCTCTATATTTATATATATATATATATATATATATATATATATATATATATATATATATATATATATATATAATTATTATATGTAAGTATATAAGTAGTATAATAACATTAGTATGTTACTATATATAACAATAATGATGTGATAAAAACATAATCAAAAAAGAAAAAGAAACTAAATGAAGTCAGGTAGGGTATATACTCAAACACATATTAAAAAAAAAAAAAATAAAAGTTTTAAATTGCAGTGTCCCCTTCCCTTTGGTCGCATGTGTAATTATGTCAACATAACCATCACGTTAGTCTGATGAAGTCCTAAAGGACGAAACGCGCGCACGAAAAGTTTTCTTTCACTTTGTAATTAATTTTCCTAAAATTGTTCTGATATATAAACAATTATGTATAATTTTCTGAACTCCTTTCTGACATTAATCCATGCAATATCCTATAATTTCATAAATCAAACTGTATTCCAAAATATAACTTCAACAAAACTACAACATAAAACACACCTCACCAGCTTTCGTAATTATATCTACACAAACATGCATATATAAAATGCTGACTATCATCTATCAGGTATAAAATTGTGAAGACAGAGAAACAAATATCATTCTCTCTCTCTCCCTCTCTCTCACACACATACACACACACACGTGTGTGTATGTGTGTAAGAGAGAGGGAAAGAGAGAGAGAATGATATTTGTTTCTTTCCCTCTCTCTCACACACATACACACACACACACACATATATATGTGTGTGTGTGTGTGTGTGTAAAATATTTAGATAGAGTAAAAGGACAATATGAATAAAAACAAAAGGAAAAGTTATCTTAGCTGACGCGTTTCGTTCTCTGAGGGAATTTATCAAGCCTCGGTAATGTCCCTCAGAGGACGAAACGCATTGCGCAAGGTACAGGGTTACTGAATGAGGTTGTTGTATGGACGTAAGAGGAGGAAGTAAATGTGTTTTATAAGGATATGTAGAATAGATAATATTTGACCTTAGACTTGAAGCAGTTAAGATTGTAGTGATCCAGGGATGAATTTTATATATTTTTTTGTTTGGTGTGCTCGTTTGTGTAACCTTTTCCGGCCGTTTAAAGGTTAATTATTTTTACTAAATGTTAACCTAATACAAGGCCCAACAACCAGTCAAGGTAGAGTATTACTAAATGAGGTTGTTGTATAGACATAAGAGGAGGAAGTAAGCACAAATTATGAGGATATGTAGGATAGATAACAGTTGACCCTAAACTTGAAGAAGTTAAGATTATAATGATCTGGGGTTTAATTTTATCACCTTTTACCTGTTTGGTGTGCTCATTTGTATAGCCATTTCCAACTGTTGAAGGGTTAATTATTTTTAATGTTGAGCTAATACCAGATCTAAGAGCTTCTCAAGGTAGAGAGTTAATGAATGTGGTTGCTGTATAGATATAAGAGCAGGAAGTAAACATAAATTATGAGGATATGTAGGATAGATAACAATTGACCCTAGACTTGAAACAGTTAAGATTGTAGTGATCCGAGGATGAATTTTATCATCTTTTACTTGTTTATCTGTTTATATTTCTGAGATGAGATATTGTAAAAATTTACTATTGTCTTTATCTTTATTGCCATATTCATGACGTTTCGGCAATTGTACACTCTGGCCTTCTTCAAGTGATATTCATTAGAATTTCAAATCAGAACTTTTATTTAGTCCATAGGAGTAGATTGTTCTAATTCCATGTGCCATGCCTTTGGATATCTTCGTTTTAGTTAAATCCCCTAGATAACTCAACTCTCCAAGATTTTGTTCTCTCTCCTGTGGGGGATGGGTTCAAGTCAAATCACTTTTGGATCAATCAAGCAACACTTTTATCTACAAGACTGTGTTCTTTGGGACATTAATGACTTATAAACCTAATGTCTCAGTAACAAATTTTTTACCAGAGCTCATATTACAATTTTTTGTTATTGTTTTTTCTCTCTGTATTATTGTTTCCACATTGTATTTGATTCTATGTTTTACTTATTTAGTGTGAACATTTGTGTAACCCTTTTCTAATTGTTTATGGGTTAATTATTTTTTACTAAATGTTAACAATACATAGCCCAACAGCCAGTCAAAGTAGAGCGTTACTAAAGAAGTTTGTTGTATGGACGTAAGAGGAGGAAGTAAGTGCAGACTATTAGGATAATGATTGACCCTAGTCTTGAAGAAGTTATGATTGTAGCGATTTGGGAAACATTCACTCGGGTGTCTGAACCACAAATCCAGTCGAATCCATTACATTCACTTACGTGTTAATACCCTTGGGAAAGGTATGAATCCTCTTCTCCCCCCAGCTATATATAGATAGCAGGACAGACCTGGTTCTAGAGCCTTGGATGGCAACTGGTCTACCGCAGAAAGAAATGGCAACCTACTGCGGGAAAAATCTGCTTCGTCAGTAATGTATGAAAAGATACATGATCGCCTAAGCCTGTATCACGCATGTCACATAACTGAGTGAAGAAGTAAAATCCTGCTTTAAAATGTCAGAAAAAGAGATTTGAGAAAATTAAACAAAAAGAAGATTGACATTGGCTAAAAACATGGAAATAATCAAACTACAACCTTTAAATAAGCAACAGAGGGAGAAGCATATGAATTTGCTGTAGAACTATAGGGCGTCCATAAAGTGTCTTTACAATTTAAAAAAAAACATATTACAAACGCATTTGATGAGATTTCTTAACCAGATTTATTCTATGTTCTCAGTAGTTATCTAAGTTTTTAATCATATTGCATTTGTCTATTGCAGGTATCCTGTTGATGAAAGAGGTACTGTTAAATGAACACATAAAAATAGCTGCTCTTCGAGAAAAGGCACAATGTGCGTCATGGTTTATTGAAACAAAATCGGATACGCAGACTCAGCGAAACCACAGAACTAAGTATGGAAGGGGTATACCGTTGCGTCCGTCAATTCGTGCATGGCACAAGAAATTTATGGAGACAGGGACAGTGTTGGATAAATGGAGGAGTGAGCAACCAAGAACATCTGTGTGAGTTACTGGCGGCATTCGGACTCTGATCTCTGTGTTCTCATTCCGAACCGAAATCCATGACAACGCACACACACACACACACTTTTCATAATCTACTCTGTTAGATTTCATTATGCGCGTCAGTTTTTTTCATAATAGGTTAGGAAGGAAACCCCCATCAATACTGGAAAGAGCGATAACAGGAGAAACTGAAAATATTGGGAAGGTAAGAAGTAAAATCTTGCTTTAAAATGTCAGAAAAAGAGATTTGAGAAAATTAAACAAAAAGAAGATTGACATTGATTATTTCCATGTTTTTAGCCAAACTGCAACCTTTAAATAAGCAACAAAGGGAGAAGGATATGAATTTGCTGTAGAAGTATAGGGCGTCCATAAAGTGTCTTTACGATTTAAAAAAAAAACTATTACAAATTCAGTAGTCATCAACGTTTTTAATCACATTGCATTTGTGTATTTAATGTATCCTGTTGATGAAAGAGGTACCCTTAACATTTCCAGACCAGCGGATTCGAAAGGATGACCCAATTCCCTGGCTACCTCGTTCACAAGATATCGCTCCACTGGTCTTCTTTCTATTGGGTTATGTTAAAGATATCGTGCATCGAACAAAGATACGGGACATCACTGATCTAAAGCAAAAGATCAGAGATGCCATTGCCACCATTGATGAGGCTATGCGACATCGAACATGGCAAGAAATCGTTTACCGTCTTGATGTGCTTCGTGCAAATGATGGTGCCCATATTGAGGTGTATTAAATTAGTTAAAAAAAATCAATAACTATTCCTCATTATGTAACAATTTTCACATATTTATCTGTTCATTTGCTTCGTAATAACTTGTTTAAATTGTAAAGAGAACTTTATGGGCACCCCCTATATATTAAACTAGCAGCCACACCTAGCTAGTCAATCAGAAAAAGCGTTCAATTAGAATGGAGAAAAAACAGCATCATCTTTACATGTAACAGAGTCTATCTTCAATTATTTTAAAGTACTTTCATTAAAAACATTTCGAATTAATGCAGTTACTGATATAACAGAAGTGGTCTGTATTTATTCAATCAAAGTTAGCCGAGGACATGAAGGGGTAAAACTGGCAACATGAAGACCCACTTCAGAACACAATTATTTTGGAGTTATTGAAATTCAATTTGTCAGTGTGCTCCCAGGGATGTAAATGAGGATACGTTTATAAAGCAATTGTTAAGTTTGATGAAAACTGTTTGAAAGATCAACGAAAAATAAGAAAGAAAGCCGTAAGAATCGTCATTTTTCGCTATTTACGCGGGTTTCCACGTTTAACTTGATAATTGAGTCCATCCATATAGGATGGACTCAATTATCAAGTTAAATGACTGTTAAACAATCAACTTACTGTTGGCTACAACTGAAGGAAGTTTGTATTAGATTGCTTGAAAATTGAGAGATTTTTTTAGTTTAAAATTTGTGTTGAAATCGATTTTTGGTTTTTTGCAGTTTTTCGTTAAACGCAATGGAGTAGAAATAAAAATGAGGTATCGTTGAGTTCGTCATGATGTAAGTAACCTACATACCGAGTTTGAACGAAATTGGAGAAAAAAAATTATCGATGATTGATTTTTAAAAAATTATCGATTTTTTTAACGCTAACAACCTATCTTTTAGGTTGCACAATGTATGTGCCAAGTTTGGTGAAAATCAGTCGGATGGATCTCAAGTGAAAAGGTATCACACCGATAGACAGACAGACAGACATACTCTGTTTTATATATATAGATGAAAAGCATTTTCACTATTCGTTGGATGGTCATAAATTATGTGTATATTTTAAAACGAGAACTGAAATTACCTTAAGAGAAAGCTCATCAATTTTTTCATTAAGTCTCCCCAAGTAGCCGGCCTGTCCTCCCATCACCTTAAGTCTCATCCAATACTTAAGAGTAAGGAAAGCCCACATTTTCTCCATCAAGATATTGTATTCTTTCATACTCATAAACGGAGGCTTCTCGTTGATCGACATTGCATCAGACAGGAAATCAATGTTATAGGTGCCACCGGATTTTCTTTCACTGATTCTTAAACCCAGTTGTTTCATTTCGGCCTCAGACATCTTACCACTCGTTATAATTTCAGATCCCTCATAATAGTTCTTGAATCGGGACCAGGCTATGTCGTCGGTATACACGTAAGGAGAGCTATAAGTGAATTTGATTCCTTTAATTAATATGCTGGATATTTCATCGAAGAACTGCTTCAGTTGGTACGCAGAATCAGACGCTTCGTAAATACGGCGAGGTACTCCATCATTGAGATAACTCATTCTCTTCATTAGCGTATAATCGGCATCTCCTCCGAAAGAAATGGCGAAGATCTGGATTTTCCGACTGTTGTGTAATTTGATATTCTCTAATATCTTTTCCGTAGTTTTTTCTCCGACAGTTGCTCGGCCGTCAGTCAAAAAGAAGAGAATCGAGGATCGAGCTTCGGGCTTGTATGGAAGCTTGTCAAACAGCTGCAGGCCCTTAATAATGGCATCATTGATATTAGTAGCTGTAAATAGCAATAATAATGATGATAATAATAAAAACAATAAAAAGAAGAACAACAATAATGACAATAAAAACAATAATAATATTAATAAAAATAACTACAACAACAATAATAACAATAATAGCAACGACAATAATAACAACAATAATGATAATAATAATAATAATAATAAGGACAATAAGAATAAAAATCCTATTATAATTATGCTTATTTTTCCCTTCGTTAGTTCTCATGACAGTTGCACCCTGCCAATAACTCATAATAAATAGAGACTATTCCGTTTTGATTGCGTAGAACGAGGGGAAAAACCCCACTTGGTTTCAGTGAGAAAAAGAAAGAAAGAAAGAAAGACGTGTCTAATGTCTCCTGTCAATACATCATCATACATATTATAGAATCCAGGTTGGTGTGTGTGTGTGTGTGTGTGTGTGTGTGTGTGTGTGTGTCTGTCTGTACGTTTATATATTGGATCGGATTTCCTACATTTTTCAACCGATTTCAACAAAACTTCACAGGACTACGTAAAATTACCTTGCGATGGTTCTGACAGCGCCAAAAATTGGAAAAACACAATTTTTTTTTCACGAAATCAATTTGAAAACACGATTAAGAGGCATCGCTGTTTCGAGAATGAAAGGGGGACAATTCATATCGAGTTATACTTATTATAAAACCCAGGTGGTTTGTGAGTGTGTGTTCGTTTATATATGGGATCGGATTTCCTACATTTTTTAACCGATTTCAACAAAACTTCACTTTTTTTTTGGCAGGTTGTGTTTCTTATTGTCTTGCACACTTTTTCTTTATTTTTACATTCAGAATGCTTTAAAAACTCCATTTACAAGACAATTGTTTATAATAAAATTCTGTTCAATCGATAGACTCATAACGATTGAAAACAATGTTTTTGTTTGAGTTTGGGTTTGACCAATTCGTAAAAAAAAACAAAAAACTAATTAAGACATGCGTGTCCGTCAACCTTAAACAATAATCTTTGTCAATTTTATTTTTCAGTCTTTATGATGGTCGATACTTGATCTATCTCTTACTGTTACATCCCCGGGCAACGCCGGGCTCTACTGCTAGTCATAAATAATAGACTGTTCCGTTTTAATCGCGTGGTAACAGGGAAAAAGCGCTACTTGGTTTCAGTAAGAAAAGAAAGTTAGAAGTGTCTAACGTCTCATGCCAATGCCTCATAAATAATAGACTATTCCGTTTTGATTGCGTGGAAAGAGGAGACAAACGCTACTTGGTTTGAATGAGAAGCGAAAGAAAGAAAGAAGTAAGTGTTTAAACGTCTCCTCGCAATACCTCATAAATAATGAACAATTCCGTTTTGATTACGTGGAAAAATAAAACATTTATCAGAGACTCTTGTAATAATATATGTAATATAAATCAAACCATATGATAATTATCAATGTGCATATAGTCCTGTTTCATTTGATAAAGGGAGATAACTTTATAATTCTTTATTAAGGAAGATAACAATATTTTTTCTATTACTGTAGATAATCATCAAACTATAAAATAATTATCAATGTGTATTTAATATTTATTTCATCGTAATAGAGAGGTTCACCTATCGTCTAGTTCACACTCCTTTCCGTTTTTTTTTGTTGTTTTTTTAAAGGAGTAAATGAGTATCCCTTGTTTTCTTTTTAGAATTAGTTTCCGATTCCTTCAAAAGTCCTTTCCTTTTATATCATTTCTAGTAACCCTTTGCGTCTTAGTGGAATTATCAAGGTACCATAGTTCTTCGCTATGGTACCTAGACATTGAATTGAGGCGCAGTACTAGACTGGCGTCGATATCTCATCAATTTGCAGTTGAGCTGGTTAGATGTAGCTGTAAGTAACTCCCTCCTGGCTCCATGCTTTCTAGGCAACTTCAATCTGCAAAAATTTAAATGCAATGTCAATTGCTATCTACTATCCTCCTGATTACTCTTTCCCCCTTCCCGCTCCTAATTATTCCACACCCTGTAACCCCTTGTGTCTTAGTGGCCTTACTGCTTTGCATAGGGTAATACCTATTAAAAAACAATAATAATAATAATAGAAATAATAATAATAATAATAGCAATAATAATAATAATAATAATAATAATAATAATAATCAATATCCGCACTGGAAAATTTGCAACTTTTACGGGAAGGAAACTGAAAGAAACTGGTATGAACCCCACCCAGACCCGGTTAGAGAGATAGGACCTGTTACAATTCTTTGGGACTACACAATACACACTGACAGAACAATCAAAGCCAACCGCCCAGACATTGTTATTAAAGACCACAAACAAAAAAGTGCCTCCTTATTAACATGGCAGTCCTTGCAGACTTCAATGTATCTTTGAAAACAAGGATCTTGAAATAGAAAATCTCAAAAATGTGGCATGTGGGAACATCAACAATTCCTGTTGTAGTTGGAGCCCTAGGATTGGTTGGAAAAGATTCTAGTAGACTAATTGAAGGGATTCCTGGAAGTCCATGCCTCAAAGTGATACAAAAAATTGTTCTGACAAGTACAGCCCACACTTTATGAAGGGCTTTGTCTATATCATTTTTTTTTTTGGTCAGTGGAAAGTGTCATGATGCCATTTCTAACCTTAGGTCCCTGGGCGGGACCTGAAAAGAAATGTGTAAACGCCAGAAATCAAAGAAAATAAAAATGATAATAATAATAATAATATTAGCAATAATAATAATAATAACGATAGCAATAATAATAATAATAGCAGCAATAATAATAATAATAATATTAGCAATAATAATAATATTAGCAATAATAATAATAATGCAATTAAAACTTTGATAATTGCAGCATAAGACCAAGCCCTTGCTACAAATGCCATAAAACACAACATACACAAAACATGAATTACTCCAAAATGGAGGCTTTGTGGTGAACATTCTGAGAATGTGACTCATCTGATCAGAGGTTGCAAAATGCTAGCCCCCCCCAAAAAGAATATAAGAAGCACCATGATAAGGTGTGTCTTCATGTACATTGGTTATTGTATCGAAAATATATTTATACCAAATTGCAGAAAATTGGTATGAACACATGCCTTGTAGAAGAATTGAAGAAGTTGGAAAGTCTACAGTATTCTGGGAATATGATTTTTCAGACAGACCGAGTGATACACCATCTCCGTCCGGATATTGTTGTTCTAGATAAAGGCACCAGGAATTGTCATATTATTGATGTTGCCATATATATATTTATGACACAAATATAGCAAACAAGGTGATTGAGAAAATTTCGAACTATTCGGATTTGAAAGTTGAGATGGCAAAATTGTTTAGAGAATGTGGGAAGGGAATGTCAAAGTGATTCCGGTATTAATTGGCGCATTGGGATCAATCTCATTAAGACGGTGTGACTTTCTTGGCCAGTTAGGGATACCATGCCAACTTGGAATCATCCAAAAATCGCTTATTTTTGGGCACTGCGCATATTTTGAGGAAAGTGTGGTCTGTCTGACGTCCTTATTGTGTCTTGACAGGTAACTTAATGTACTCGGTATATTCAAGAACTTCCACTATGTGACAAATAATAATAATAATAATAATAATAATAATGACGGGAAGAAAACTGCAAAAAACTGATCACCCTGAACCAATTACAGAGATAGGACCTGTAACAATGAAAGTTAATTATTGGACTTTACAATACACAGACAGAACAAATATCAAAGTTAATCGCATTGACATAGTGATCAACTACCACAAAAACAAAACCTGCTTTCTTATTGACATTGTAGTCTCTGTAAGCCTTAATGTATCTTTGAAATCAAAGGAAATAATAAAAATAAGTCAATAAATCCTGCCATGATCACGTGTCCAGTAACTCATTAGGGTCATTGGAGGCACCATATGTAGCTGCAGCAGCGTGTCTAGGGTAAGACAGATCTGACGGAGCCCATCCCTCTTCAGACTGGTTTTGAAAGCAAAGTTGGCCTTCTCATAGACTGGTTGACCTGCCAAGGTTAGAGAGTCTATTCGAGCCTGCTTTGTAATTTAATGGATAAATGCAGGGAGTTGGTGTCATGCCTTTTCAGTGATTCATTATGAAGTTTACAAAAGACTTGAGTCGATCAATACAGAAAAATAGCGCAAAATGTTGTTATTGAAAATAAGATTAAATAATCTGTGACTGAGTTCAGATAGTAATTAATTGAATGAAGAATACTTTGTAGGTATCTGTTTATCTCGTGAGATATAAGGTAGCACCTTGTTTGATCAAAATTCATTTTTTTGGGGGTGAAATTGATCTCCCCAGGGTGGAAGCCTGGGCGATGGTATACGGAAGACGTGCTCTTCCCAGACTACATATACTGACAGGATTCAAAGGAATACATTACATTTGGGCACGGCTTGGCTGCAGGAGTTGCCAGAAAGTTGTTAGTGTTGACAGCCAACACCATTCGGGGCTCCACTGTAGGTTTTCTGCCTGGGTTTAATTCCATAGACTTTTTCCGTGTTTGAATATAACTGAGAGGCAGCGGAAGTTTAAAATCAGTTTTCCTTCCCTTAGAAGAGCTGTCTTCCTGAGCTGTCGAGCTTCACCTACCCGAAACAGCTGGTTATGAGGCGCCAATTTTCCGACTTCGCTCATTCTCCGGCTTGAAGCTGGACTTACTTGTCAGAGGCTATTTGAGACACATGCCACGAAAGCATTTTATAGACAGTGGGGCTTGGCCCTACTATCACTCCTGGCTATTGTTTGGTTTGTTTTACGGCATATCAACCTCAATGGGTTATTTAATACCGACAAAATTTTTATTGCCGGTAATATTTTTTTTCCAAAGAATGTATTGCTGGTAATAATTTACAAAAAAGTATTTCTCGTATTAAAACCTATTTTTACACTTTCATAGTGTTTTGACCCCAGTCTAGGGGTTAACTATTTGCCCATAGCTGAGACTCTAACAGGTGCTACCATCCTGGAAACACCAGCAATTAAGGGATGGTTCCACGCTCCTCAAAACCTGATCAGAGGCCTTGATGTCGGACGTAGTTTAACGTCTTACCCAGGACGTGGATGTAGTTTATCGTCATACCCAGGATGGCCTGGCTATTTCAACCTTTGGAACATATGCAATGTTCTATATAGACATTATATACATTATGTGTTTTAGAAGAATAAATACTTAGTAAATATCCAACATTTGTCATTTTCTGCCTTTTAAAGGGACTTTCACAACGAGAGGTTATACAAACCTTGACGTCACTATTTTATAAACGGATACACGCTGACAAGAATATACATTTGTGCATATTCTATTATAGATCTACGTCTTTTCTTTGTGTTAGTAACACAACTGTTTTGGTTGATTTATTCTTCAGTCTTAATCAGTTATAAACCATAAGAAAAAAGAAAATCTTAATAATATTACATACTAGTAGCCATACCCAGCTGGCCGATCAGAAAAAAAAATGTTCAATTTGAATGGCGCAAAAACAGCAACAATGTTTTGATGTAACAGAGTCTATCTTCAATTACTTTAAAGTACTTTCATTAAAAAAAAAAAACATTTTGAATTAATGCAGTTACTGATATAACAGAAGTAGTCTGTATTTATTCAATCGAATTTAGCCGAGGAGATGAAAGGGTAAAACAGGCAACATGAAGATCCACTTCAGACCACAATTATTTTGGAGATTTTGAAATTCAATTTGTCAGTGTGCTACCAGGGATGTAAAAGAGGATACATTTATAAAGCTTGATGAAAATTGATTGAAAGATTAATGAAAAATAAGAAAGAAAGCCGTAAAAGTCGCCATTTACCGCTATTTACGCGGGTTTTCACTATATGGGTGGCCTCAATTATCAAGTTAAATGACTGTTAAACAATCAACTTATTTACAATTCAATGAAGTTTGTATTAGATTCCTTGAAAATTAAGGGAGTTTTTAGTTTAAAATTTGTGTTGAAATCGATGTGTGTTGAAATCGATTTTTGTTTTTTCGCAGTTTTTCGCTAAACGCAGTGGCGTAGAAATAAAAATGAGGTATCATTGAACTAGTTATGATGTAAGTAACCTACATACCGAATTTGAACGAAATCAGAGGAAAAAGTTGAATTTATCGATTTTTGATCGATTTTATCGGTTATTGATTTTTTAAAAAAATTATTGATTTTTTTACGCTAAGACCTTATCTTTTAAATTGCACAATGTATGTGCCAAGTTTGGTCAAAATCCGTAGGATGGATCTCGAGTGAAAAGGTATCGCACAGACAGACATTCAGACATTCAGACATCTGTTTTATATAGAGAGATTATTCAATTGTAGTTTTACACTTACCTCCGCGAGCAATGAAAATCTTGCGTACGTATTCTTTAGCTGCTTCGATATTACTTGAGGTCGCCCTGACAAAGCCAGTTTCTCGCGGAGTAATTACATTACTAAACTGTATAAAGTTGAAACGATCGTTTTTGTTGAGAGATTCAAGAATCATGTACATAGCCTCTTTCATTTGTTTAAGTTTGTTACCAGTCATAGACGTACTGTCATCCAGCACAAAAACAATATCCTTGGGTAAAGGAGTCAAGCCTGAAGGCGAGAAAAAGTGGATGAAGTATCCATTCCATAGCTAAAAATAAAAATAGTAAAATAAACACAAAATGAATGAAGAATTTTTTTTTTTTATATTAAAACTGAATATAGCTTTTGAAGGGTTCACGATGATATATGGATTTTTAAATTGATATTTACTCGTGAGGTATTGTATATTTTACTTAAGGGGTATTATTAAAAATTGAAAGCACCCAGAGAGTGCATAGCTCCGCCAATACTATTGTTAATTAAAACTAAAGAAAGAATCCTCAGATTATTCCGAGACAAACACATACAATGTGATAAACCGTAAAAACAAATCAATAATAATCGGGCAGCTCTTTTATGTTATGTTAAAGCAGTTTGTTACTTTTCCGTGATAAGTATAGAAATAGTCATTAACAATTTCTACTTACGACAATATCACCTTTGGACTTTCCGTGTAAAATATCGTACTTTATGGTATAGAGGCCATGAAGTCCTTTTTCGGAAAATGCTCGTTGTTCTTCGACAGTCGGCTGGTAAATGATGTTGGCGCTACGACCCTGCACGTCCATGTCACTGTCTTTGCTTTCCGCTGAAATGAGATAACAGAGATATTTGTCTTTGGTTTATTACTTCTTTTCTTTTCATTTTATGTGGCGTGTCCTTTCAGGACGTAGGTGATCATGGCCCTCCACTCCCCATTATCCCTTGTGGCTCTCAACAGGTTTTGTGTTACTGACAACTCTCCCAGACCACACTCCGCCATCCACCTGCCCAAGCCCGGCACGTATGTCATGCACTGCTTCCCCCTGTCTCTTTTTCCTTCTATTCGTCCCATGAATATCGGAATCTCCAGGCCTTCCTTTCTCATCACGTGTCCCAGAAATTTCATCTGCCTCTTCCTTATGTTAAGCATAAGCTTCCTTCTTGAAGCGAAAACATTTAGATATAAATCTACCCTTTTCTGTTGCAGCGTACACACAGTTAATCAAAGATATATTACTATGGGTAAAATGGCAGGGCAGATTGGGTCCTATAGCCACAGGTGGCAACCAGTCTAGAAGAAGGCCATGTATCTGTATCTGATCACTATCTCAATATCTGTCTGCACATTAACTTATTCTTCTATGTGCTGTGACCACATAATTTCCTGTTCTTTGTAGCTCTTAATAAACTTTGTCTTTTTGTAATCTCTCCTAAACACTGTTCTGCCATACATTTACATAAGCTCATAAGTTCATGGTTTGCTTATATTTGTTTGCGTCAGGGAAGGATCTGGTGTCATTTTTTTCTAAATTTAATTGGGCACATGTGCACCACACTCTCACAGATTGTCTTGTCACCCGTCGAAACTGAGTGCAATCCGGGCACACATCAATCAGCACATCATGAAAGATCAAAGTACAACTATCAACATAGCACAAATAGCATTAGATAACGCCAAAATACTCTACAGCACTCAATGCAAAAGGAAAAAAAATAGACTCAAGACTATTATTATACAAAATAAGCAGCCCACATTAAATATCATAGAAAGTATCTTGACGTGCATATGATATAATTAATTTGCGCACATATATTAGATTGGTGCAAAAATAATATCGTTTTACGACGTTAAAAATACGTCAAAAAACGATATTATTTTTGCACCAACCTAATATTTAACAGTATTATAAAATAAGAAATAAAAATAAAATAAATCGTATTCTTTTTTGTGCAGCCTCGTTCCCAATTGCTGTTACACAGGAGGTCATGCTAGACCATTTCCAACATTCAGCTTCCCAAAGAATACCAAATGCAGACAAAGGATTTCTAACTACCACACAGACTCCACAACGGTTCTTGATAATGACAGCGAAAGTCAAAAGCACTTGAATAAAAAAATAATAAAATATAAACTTTGGGCAGTTTATCTACAACATTGAACACAATAATCAACACCTTATCCGAAAATTGGAAAAATCCAATAAAAAATTAAACAAACTGACATTTGTCGGCTCCTTTTAATCAAACTTGTTTGGATGAATACCTACGGCCTAAATATATATACACACACACGCACACACACACACACACACACACATATATATATATATATATATATATATATATATATAATGTATATATATATGTGTGTGTGTGTGTTCTGTATGTCCGAGTGCTTTCGGCTATTCTTTTCGCCATTCGCTTATATTTATAAAGCATTTTTCTCTCTACCTCTTTCTCTCTGCCTGACAATGCCTAGTACATGCCAGTTACTGTAATCACATCTCATTTGACAGAGACGCAGCTGGGGAAAATACTAAGAAGTATCCGGTCGCGATGAAAAACTGTCCGCGGCTGTGCCGCCGCCTCATTGCAGAGAGTGGGGGGGGGACCGGTAGTCATACCGATGCGGTTGTTGGGGATGCGCAATTTTTGACCCTGATCCGTGTGTACGCGTTCGGGTTCCCCACATTAAATCCTATCTTGTGTCACATCCCGTCTTAATGGGGAGACAGGGTAAATATCTGACAATACCAGAAGCGGTGAAATCGTGGTAGCAGGAAAGTTGGTCTTCCTGTAAAATTTTAAGGTATTTATTTCAACGGAAATTATAACATATCCAAAGTGTACAGTAACACCTTGGGATAGAGCAACCTTTCGACGACAAAATGCTATTTTCAAACAGTCACCACCGTTGATTATACACTTTTGAGTCTCTTTTACTTGTTAAATATAATGTAGTTGAAATAAAATTCACAAATTATTTATTTTTGATGGTAAGGAATGTTAAATAATAGTTTCAGACTATTATTTTTTAGTGACTATATTTTGGCTCCGACATTCAGAAGCTGACATGGTAGACAAAATAGGGATGTCGATTTTGATTGGCTGAAAGACAGAAAGTGATTTCAGGGAGTTAAGTTTTATACATAGTAGACGTGATTATTTCTTGTCTCGGTGAATTTGTTCTCCAGTGGGGGTGATACAGCGACCCTGTAGTGGATCTAAGAATGTTGCGTGAATATTTAAGATTGTGCAAAAATAGGCTCAACTGACATTAAAAAATCTTTCTCAAATTCATCCCTAATTTAAATGTTTCAAGAAATCCTATTGGCTAAAAAATAAAAAATACAACATTCGCCACGCATTTCTAAGAGAAATTCGCAACAGCTACCAAGCCTCGTTGGGGCCGACTTCGTTGTTAAGAAAACTATAAATAGAAATACAAAAGAATTTTCGTCGCATTTGAGATTCACACACGCGAAAGATACAAACGGAATTATGTGCCGTCAAAGAAGCAAACTTCCTTTATGAGTGATTAGAAAAAAATACACAACAAACTTTTCCACTCAGTATCTTTCACAGAAAATCTTTTGTCTAAGTTAAATTCAACTTTTTTAATCAAAGGCAGACAACTTTTTAGACATTGAACATTTCCGAAACAGCAAAGAACTTTTTCTCTAAAATATACCTTTGCACACATCATTACATAAAATTTATGTAGTGGATATTTAAGATTATGCTGTAAATAAAATATGCAATATCCACAAACGTAAATTATAAGAAATAGCCAAATGGTAACGATATTCAATCACGTCAAAAAATACATGTTTGAAACAACAGATTAAATTTTATATACACAATTTACAATCCCACTGACTAGTTAAAAATGTACACGTCGAAGTGTTTAATAAAGTAGTAAGTTGAAGTTCTCATTTTACCTTCGAATTAAAAACCAATTAGCGATCACACGACCGAGAGAAGAAAGAGAAGACAACTTTATTATGGTTGCCTCAAACAGTCAACTAAGAGATCCAGAAAATGGGGGGGGGGGTCCATACAACGTTTTGCACATTTGGCGCAGTGGCCAAGACCTCCTCAGTGCACACCCGACCAGAACGTGGTTTCTCACCAAAATGGCTGTCGCCACATGTATTAACCTCTACTCAAGTCTGATCCTATCCACTGCTTTGCCTCCGTAAACGTTTAGCAAGCGTTGATGAATTTCAGTAATAATAACCTATATATAATAAATGGTATAGAAAACTACATGCAGTAATGTAAACATACAAGCCTCTCACAATTTTTTAAGTGGCTAGATAGCTTTGTCCAACGATATGTTTCAAGTCTCGTTTACGTTAGTGGGAACAAAACTGTTATTGGCTCGGCGTATGTTCCCACAGGAACATAAAGTGAAATCATGTTACAGCGAGAAAAGATAACACGAATCCGGTTTTCAATATATTGGGTTATTTATCCACGGATTCACTTGGCACGGTCTGGAATTAGGCACTACTATTTCTATCTTCTTTTACAATAGACCAGATCATCTTTTCAGTCAGGAAGAACTACATCTGTATTTGTAAAAGAGTACATTAATTTAGTAAGGGTTTTTAGGAAGAACAAACTTGTATCCAACCGTAATCAAGTTATGTATCTAAAAATGATGGCTGGCTATTAGTCATTTTCCGAGCTCATCCGTTTGCCATGGCGACCAGTAAATCCTTATTACAAACGCCCGCTCAACTCAAAGTCCAGCTGTGGTCTTTACTACAACTATGCTGAAGAGACCTTAGTTACAGTTTCTAGGAAGTGACGCATAATATGAACAAGGCCAGTATGCTCAAACACTCGGTCATAATGACTTGTGAATTCGTGCTAGCACAAACATCGAAAGGTTTCGCCTACCAATTTTCACTCATAAGACTTGGATTCACCCGTGGTATGGTCTTTCAGATACTTTCCAAAGGTGCCGCCCTGATATCGTCTGCCCATGTCGATAATATCAAAAAGTCAACCGAATGAACAAGCCAACCATCGTGAGATTCGAGCCCAGATCTCATGGTCGGGAAAACAAGTGTTCTAACACCTCTGCGTATCAATAGTGGTACTCTCTTAATTCATGTATAATTAATTTAATATTATTATTGGCTAACTGTGATTTAACATCAACCATAAGCAGAATTCTGGCCTACATATACCTTAATATACTGCATAGATATTTTATGACTGATGGCCTTATTTAATGTAGCTCATGTAAGCTGTGATGTCAAATATTGTTGCGCAGCAGGACAGTTTTTACAAACAAACATCAAAGCAATTACCATTTCGGTTATACAAATAAAGATGAGGGCCCTGAACATGTACTATTAGCAAGCCAGAGAAAAGCCCAAGATACGAACTAAGAATTGGAGATGTCAAAACCAAACAGTAAAACTCAAGGAAAGCAACAATCTACGCCATTTTTGGCCTCTCGATTTCCAGTGACATGAAGTGGGGCGATTGTATCGAATCATTTGCTACATCTACTGCAAGGAATGTTGGTACTCTGTGTCGTGGCAGAAATTTTTTTTTATCGTCAGAATCCATCTTGCATATTTATAAATCTACCATTCGTTCGTGCGTTGAATGTTACTGTCTTATCTGGCCTGCTGTATATCGCGAGATTCTTGAGAAAATTTACAGAAGAGTCTGAAATGTTATCGATCCTGACCTAGCATCTCGACTTCAGTCAATTTCTCGCCGACGTGGCGTTGTTTCCCTCAATCTTTTCTACAGTTGTTTTTTGGCAACTGTTCCGATTAGCTCTTTTTCTCTGTGTGTTGACTGCATGAATTCAAGCGTGCTACTAGATTGGCAATTAGGTCTCACCGTTTTAATGTTGAAGTAGCTTCATGGAACCGTATGTTTTATTTCTTTCACTTAATTACGATAGAGAACCTTTTCTGTTTTTTATCAGCACGGCTGATGCTAAACTCCAGGAGAGCAACTCCTTGTGCCTTCTTGGACTTATATTTTCCACTGGCATGAAGTGAAGTAACTATATTGAATCAATTGCTGGGTCTACTGCAAGGAATGTTGATTCATTGTATTGTGCCAGAAAATTGTTCTCGTCAGAATCCATCTTGCACATTTATAAATCTACCATTCATTCGTGTATTGAATACTGTTGCAATATCTGGTCTGGTACCCTTCGAGCACATCTTGAAATTCTTTACAAAATCCAAAGACGGATCATAATGTAATCGATCCTGACCAGGCATCTCGTCTTCAGTTGCTTTCTCAACGATGTGGGGCGGCTTCCCTCTGCCTTTTCTATTTTCGTGGAAACTGCTGTGATGAGTTTTTCCCTGGTACCTCGACCTCAGTGGACGAAATAAAGGAAGCGCACGCACGCACACACATATATAGTTACTGTTTGTATATATATTTTTTCATTATTTGCATTGATACATCCTGACGAGTGAACAGAACGATTACGAAAAGGTCCGTCTACGAAATTCCAGATTGGAAGTGCTGAACATGCCATCAATCAGATAAGTGCTACAGTGCCACATTTTATTCATATTAATCATATATATATATATATATATATATATATATATATATATATATATATATATAGAGAGAGAGAGAGAGAGAGAGAGAGAGAGAGAGAGAGAAAGAGAGAGAGAGAGGAGTTCGAACTTGCTGTTGAAAACCGAGCAAACTGGAGAAACGCCTGCTACCGAGGTATAACTAACCTTGAAAAGAATCGTTTCAACAATCTGAAAGAATTAAGAACCAACTCTTCAGTATGTCCCTTGTGTGGATTTTTTTGTAAATTCCGTCCAGGATTGCTGTCTCATACGAAACATAAACATAAAAACTGAACTGAAAGACACTCATACGTCGAAAACGACGGGAGAGTCCATCATATATATATATATATATATATATATATATATATATATATATATATATATATATATGCATGTATTAAAACATAACAAACAACGAATGTCTATTATGTTTGATCATAAGCCATTCTAAGCTTCGTATGGTGACTTTAGTTTCGGGAGAAAAGAAAGACAAAAATTGTCCAACAAGACGACATCTTTGATGGTGAACATCTCTGTTGTAATGTACAAATAACCACTTTGACGATGTCTCGTGTGAGCCGAAAGGTTAGATCAGGGAACAGCATAATAAAAAAATATCCAAATGTTGGATAATTTTTATCTTTATTTTCTTCCGAAATTAAGCCACTATACGAAGCTTAGAACAGCTCATAATCAAACATAATAGACATTCATTGTCTGTTATATTTAACAATGTATGTTTGAATAATGATCTGCTGCCCAATAAACTAAATATATAATTTTATTTTTGTACTTGCATGAAGTGACAAGTCATAGTGACCGAGGGTCTGAGAATATTGTCCATGCTTAAACAGTTGATCATGCCAAATGATACACTCTTACCCAGAAAGTCATATATATATATATGTATGTGTGTGTATATGCGTATGTATGTTGGTGCATAATCCCAGGTGGCTAAAGGAGAACTAGCATTTGGTTTGAAGGTAGCATTGAAGTGTGAAACTGGCACTCACCATGCCATTTCTACATAGCATTATCTATCTTAGTCTGTTCATATCTATCTATCTATCTATCTAAGTCTGTTCATATCTATCTAAGTCTGTTCATATCTATCTATCTATGTTCATATCTATCTATCTATGTTCATATTTATCTAAGTCTGTTCATATCTATCTATCTATCTATCTATCTATCTAAGTCTGTTCATATCTATGTCTATATAGGTCTGTCTATCTAACTCAGCCTGTACAGATTTATTTATCTAACTATAAATGTATATAAACGAATGTATTTGATACACACTATTTTCCCGACCCCTTGCAGTTATTTTTTTTCGCATAATTGGCATAAAAGCAACCGTTGGGCGTAAAGGGTGGAGCCAGGAGACTTTCCCCTATTTGGAAATGCTACGAAGAAGTGAAAAGAAAACATTGCTGACTATGTCATTTTTTTCATATATTACATTCACTTGTCAGACAACATATGTAGACCGTGTGCATGTATAAGAACATTTTTCATTGTGCATGTATACGTGCGAATTAGGGTGAATACAACTATTGCTTTTTAAGTGCACAATAAAAAAAAAAGCAAAACTTTACGCGTACGTACAAATCTATATACGTTAGCATATTCAACGAAATGATATATTGTAGTAACGTTTAGGGGTCATAAAGATGACAGTGGTAGTAAACAAAGGTGATTATATTTAAAAGAGAGGGAGAAAAAAAATGAAATCTTGAAATCTGGCTTTAATTGGTATCCTGTCTTTAGAAAATAAAAAAAGTAAAGTCAAATGGTGGGTGTAATGGTTATCAACACTGAAAATGGAAACGGCGAACCTAGTTCAAGTTTCAGCTGTTTCGTTCACTTTTCATCAATTCCCGTGGGAAGGGAATGCATACACTCAGCTATGGGTTGAATAGCAGAGTAGAATTTGGCTCTCTAGCCTTGGGTGGCAGCCAGTCTAGGAGATGTTAAAGTAACGGCATCTGTCGAGGGCCATGATCGGCTACGGCCTGAATAAACATAGCATTAAACCAAAATGGCATTTTATATTTTTTTAATTCAAAAGGCAGCTTCTAGTTCGCGTTTATTTCACTAGTTACACAGAATCAAATCTAAAGTTTGCATAGTTCTTAGTGTATCACCTTTCCCACCCAGTCATGTGGAAATTGCACACGTACTGAATCTCAAGTGGAAGTGCCAGTAGTGTAACGGCTATCGGCACGGAAAGTGGAATCGGCGTGCCTAGTTCAAATTTTGACCGAGTCTGTTTCGTTTGTTTTGCACTAATGCCACTGGAAAAGGCAAGAATCCATCTTCTTTCAACTATGGGTTAAATAGCAGAACATAATTAACATTATTTTGCCTTGGGTAGCAGCCTAGATAAGAGAAGGATGACTATGAATTCAAAACAGGGGAAACCGCTGAGACAACGAGAAACCACTCCCCTATCTTTCCCAAGACAATTCAGAAATTATATATAAAAAAAGAAGTAATATGTGGGGGCCGCGATTGCCTACGCCCTGAAAGAGAACGACATAAAAAAGAGTACAATGGTGAAGTCAAATGTAAAGAACGGATTTAAATGTTTGATATTATACAAGCACTTACGTATAAATTAGGGCATCATGAGTATATAGCGTTTATATATATAATTTTAGTGGTTATAGGCTTCTGAGTAGACACCCTTGTTGACTTACAAATAAGGGAATTAACGTCTACCGGCCTAGACCTTTGAAACTTTTATTAAATCAAATGTACTTTTCGATGATCTAGGCAGGTGGACGTTAATTTCACTGTTTGTACATACGAGGTCAGTTCAAAAAATATCGGGAGTGCGGTTATCAAAAGAGAACCACAACACATATCAATTCGGCATTTAATCTCTCTAGAAGTTATCTTCTGAAGTCAAACACTTTATCCAGCGTCGTTTCCACTGACGGAAGAATAACTGGAAATTCTTATTTTTCGGATAGCGAGCAGCCGCCTCGTTGCATTCTTGGCTTAATGTTGTTTCTGGCCAAAAGTTCAAAGGCATGGTCACTGACGGAATCTCTGTAGTGCAGCGAGACGACCTCACTCTACACACTTTTCTGCTAAGCACTGCTATAAACAGGGGAAGTGAGAGAGAACGTTTATAATTTATAATTTGGTGTGTATGCGCGACAGAGTTCAATGTCAATCCTGCGTACTTTGGCTGAATTACCATAGCAACAGTCCCGAGACGTTTTGATTAGACCTTTCTCATAACTTTGCACAAGACGAAAGGGTTAGTGATGATTTTGAAACAAATTAAAATTCGGACGAGGCATCATCATCATCATCAGTCCCTTGACTGCTTCAGTTGTCAGCGAGGACTTAATGGTAGAAGAAACCGACCACCTCCTCCAGGATGATCTGTTGGTTGTTGATCTCATGAGTTCCGGTATTGTCATGTCCGTCCACTCTTTAATGTTTTATGACCGGCTTGCGTTACCGTCTTCGCTTGCGTCCCCATTCAACAGTGCCTTGCATGAAGGTCTTTCAGAGGCTGTTATGCTGTATGACGTAACCAAACCATGCCATATTCCGACGCTAAACAGTGGTGAGCAGAGATTCCTTTCGGCCTACAAGACTTTACTCTATGCAGTAAATGAAATTCAAGTTTCTCACATAGAAATCAAAGAAACACTCGGAAGTTTTGCATTGTGCATGCATAATTAGATACTTTTATATAAATTTGGTGAAAGAGCAAAGAAAGTTCTCTGTTAAGTAATTTTTAACTTAATTTTTCTATATTCCTGACCATTTTTCCTGGCTTCCGGTGAAAGTTTAAATATAAATTGTCCAACGTCTCAGTATTTTCGGCTTTCATCCATTAACAAAGATATAATCCCGTCATTAATTTCAAATATAAACTAAACGTAAATAACAGAATTCTTTTTTAGGTGTGGACAATCCCCTCATAGCTGAAGAAACGACTTGAAGCAACAGAAAAGGGACCCTACAGAAGGATGCTGAGAACACCATGAAATGAACATGTGAGCATTGGCGAAGTTTTAAAGAACATGGAAACAAAGAGGTCACTTATATATAGCATCAGAAAGAGACAGTTGAAATTACTAGGGCACGTAATGAGGAAAGAGGGCTTAGAAAATTTAACACTGACAGGACAAATTGAAAGCAAGAGGGGGCAGAGGAAAGCAGCACATAACCTACCTAACGACCTTGTGTAAATGGTTGGTAGAACAGGGATTAGGAGAGATAGCAAAGGGATAACGTTTGATGAGAGATACAAAAGACAGGAAATTGTGGAGAGCCATGATCGCCCACGTACTGAAGGGAGAGAGCAAGTAGAAGAAGAAGAAATAGATGAAGAATTGATATGAATCATGAAAATCTCCCTTTATAAAACGAACCAAATTAAGCCTACGAATGCCAACACAGAGCAAAATATCCACCATAAAGATTATAATAGATAATATTTTAAGACATTTTTATATTTAACATTTTTTTATAGATACAAATATTTAAGTAAATGCTCTGTTTATAATAAACAGTATTAAACAACATTTACCGGCCTGAATGTCCGAGAAATTTTCACAGAAAATATTCGTCCTCCGACAGGATTCGAACCTATATCCTATACGGAAACGTCATTTAGCTTGACGTGCCTTTACCGATTTGGCCACAGAGGAGCGTTCGGTTAGCAACGTCGAATTTTTCTGCGAAAATTTCTCGGACATTCAGGCCGGTAAATGTTGTTTAATACTGTTTATTATAAAAAGAGCATTTACTTAAATATTTGTATCTATAAAAAGAATGTATCAACATAAAAATGTCTTAAAATAATTGTTGGACTAGAGAATATGTAATAACGTCTACACATAAAATATTTTTTAACGCACTGAAAAATATAAAACAAGCACTAATTAACAATGTTGCTTTGGGTACCTTGGCGTGGTGTAATGGTTATCAGGCTTGTCTCGCTAAAACGGTTACGTACTGAATAATGAGTTCGATCCTCACTGGGTGCTCCACAATCTCGGCCTTGTGCCACATCTAAACTACGCTTGGGAAATCACATTAAAAATGATCCTATAGAATGCTGGTTAAAAACATGTTTCTCCCCTACAGGTGCATGCTGGAGTTCCTCCTAGACAATAAAATGGATCACTTCTCAGTCGCTATTCTTTTTTTTTTTTTTATTCTTTGGGTTCTTAATTTGCTAACCTTTTACCTTACTACTTGTGATTTACCTAGTTTTGTCCTGCACATTATATATATATATATATATATATATATATATATATATATATATATATATATATATATATATTGTTTGCTTAGTAATATTATACTCTGTTCTTTTTCTTCCTTTTCTTATTGCTTTTTGAGAACTTTGTCGATTTCGTTTGTTGGACATTCTTTGCCAATTACAGTTGACCATGACCAATTGCTTTACAAAAATAAATTCCCTAGCCGCATAAATAATAAACAAATTGAAATAATGAAGAGAAAAAGAACAACAAAATAAGTAATGATAATGTAAAAAAACACCGTTAAACTATTTACAGAATCCAACAATACAGTAACCAGAAAACCAGACGAACATTTTTTGAAGAAATTCAATACACCGACACATTTCATCTAATGGTAAAAACAAGCTAATTAAAATTAACACTTACAACAAAAAAGTAAATCCTCTAACGTGATTACCACCAACGATACAAAAAAAAAAAAAAATAAAAATAGTGAAAACTTTAACAAAACCAATGCCGGCGATGAATTCTCTTGCTAATTTGAAGTGTGTCTCTCTAATGATAATTCAATAAACACATTAGTTACATAACCACTACATTATCACACCAATTAAGTTTTATAATATATTAATTAAATGTCAACTCCAACCAACACAAGAAATCCGACATATCTTTACGAATAAAACATAAAATGTTAGATAACGTAAACTATAAAAAATACGACTGTATTAAATACAAACAGCGTAACAGCTCAATAAAATATTAACAAACTTAGCAACAAGCGCATTAAATATATTAAAACAAAACCAACGACATAGTAAAAGAAACTGACACGTCAAAACACAATACTTTAAAAAACTGATGCAACAAATAAAACGTAACATTTAAAAAACGATAAAAATGACATAACTTAAAAACAAAATTTTTTGATAATGGCTTTCATAAGCCTAAAGTACTCAAACATTGGACAATTTATATTTAAAATTTCATCCGAAACCAAGAAAAAAAAAAAAAAAAAAAAATTCCCAAAATTTCCTGACATATAACTCACTGGTTTTCGACCAAACGTGTATAAATAAAAAAAGATTGCCCAAATATACAAAATATAGATACATATACGCATGAACATAAACTTGGTAGATGCGACCAATGTAAGGACATGTAATAATAATCACAAGATGAGAGTGCTAAAGGTTTCCGCTGACATTAAGTGGAAATATTATATTGAATCAATGTCTCGTGCTAGACAATTTTTCTCTCCAGAATACATATTGCACATTTACAAATCTACCATCCGTCCGTACATTAAATATGGCAGCCATATCTGGCCTGGTGCTTTAGTTTGGGATTTAACGTTTTTAAGAAATAAAACAAATTAATGCATTTTCATTACTTTTGAACAAAAGTTCATCGATTCGTGACACAGGAACATAGGTTTATAAAAATTCATAACCCTTATATATATATATATATATATATATATATAATTATTTCGCTTTTAAACTTAAAGTCGGATTGACGAAACGCGTCGGCAATGACTAAGAAAGACATTTTCAAATTGTCTTCATTTTAGCCATATATATATATATATATATATATATATTTGAAGAGTGCTGAGAATGTTTCGAGCTAACTTAGCTCTCAAAATCCGAACAAATGAAGCATTAGAATATTTTGGAATTCGTTCTTGGTCAGGTCGAGAACTTTCAGCTTCCTTTTCGTAGTAGTCAGTAGTTGATTACCGTAAAATGACGCCATTAAACGAGGCATTCTTAATGTGGCATCAGATTGTATTTGCATCATATAAGAGGATTCATCGTGGATACATGCGAAATCAAACTCCTCAATATCATCATTTTTTCCCGAAATTTTATTAACTTTACCGTTGAAACTGTTCCATTTTCCTTTTCCAGGTTGAGAAAAGAAAATGAAATAAATAAATAAGTCAACACAAAAGTCGTGTTTATATTTTCAGCATTAAAATCTCGAAATTGATCGCAAAGATCTCGTATTAGAGGTTCTTCAGTTCATCGGAAATACAAAAGGGAACATAAAATGAGTTAAATAGTTTCTGACAAAAAAAAAAAAAAAAATGAAATGATTGAGAAAGTAAAGCAGACGACATAAAATTCTTTTCCCCGCGTCAAATCTCAAATTAACCATATTTCTTACAGCTTGCGTTTTATGAACTCCGCTGTTTTGTGTTATTAATTTGGGGCTTTGGTTGAAATCGTGTTTAAATTACTGCCTGTGATCACATTTTCAAGTGGACCACAAAATTTCGCATAAATTAAGGCTAATTGTAGCTTTACGGATATACAAAATGGTAAAGCATACGATAAAATTACCGACACTCAGTATTTTCATAGAGGTTAATTAGATGACGATATTCCATTTCATGAGAAACATGCGAAAATTTAATTACCGGTAAAAGCCTTATGGTTGTGGCATCTGAAATAATAATGTCATACAATTCTGTTTCGTTGGTTGGTTGTTTTCTTAGTCTACACATTCTCTAATATATATATATATATATATATATATATATATATATATATATACTACAGTTCAAAAGTTTAAAGCCACCCCCGGAATTAGTATGAGATGAACTTGAGGGAAGAGTGACAAAAAATGAAAAAGAGCTCTTAGAGTAAATAAAAAAAAACAAAAGAAAAACAAAAAAACAAAAACAAAACAAAACAAAAAAACAAACTTTGCAACGAGTGCCAAAGATTTGTGCTGCAATAATCAAGGCTAAAGGAGGATATTTTGACGGGAGCGAAATCTAATGATAAAATGCTTTTGTTTCGTTTTGACATAAAACTTCTAATAAAAAAAATCATATTTTCCCCCTTTTTTTTTTTTTAAGCAAAAAACAACTACTTTTAGTGCCAATTTAAAAAATGACCAGGGGCGGCCTTAAACTTTTGAACTGTAGTGTATATATATGGGATAACGATATATAGACTTTTATATATCAAGGACAGTTTTTAGAGGAAAGAAGTATAACAAAGTGGAAAAGGTATCGTGTGACGCTTCGTCTCTTATGACTTTATCGGTCAAAGTTTGTTTATATTGATTCGACTACACATGCGCATGAACTAGAGACGCTGGGAATTTTAAATTTGGAAAATATTTTTGAATTTTTTGATGATGTTTTTTTTTTAATAATGTATTTTGGGTTTTGGTTTTCTAATGTGTTTTGGGTCTATAATCTAGCCAATTTCATTTAGATTCTTTTTCTTCATGTTTCCACCGTCTTTGTTATTAACTATTCCACATTGTGATAATAGAAGATCTGCCTAAAATAAGGAAACGTTGTAGGAACATAGTCCGATGAAGTTCCAAGGGACGAAACGCGTCACACGAAAACGTTTTCTACTTTTTCATATATATATATATATATATATATATATATCACAATCCTATTAATTAATCCTCTCCTTTTCCCTCCAGCTATGGGTAAATAGCAGGACAGACAGGGTTCTATAGCTTTGAACGGCAAATGGTCTAGGAGAAGGACAACTTTTTATTCAAAACCTGCAGAGGGTTGTTTCAGGATCTTGTGGTACATAGTGCAGCAGGTTTCTCTATTCAGCCCTTCAAAATGTGCGGTTGGTTCTGCACAAATCCTTCACCACTATAATCAAAGCATATGTGCTGGTGTCTGGCTGTCGATTCCTAGGATAGGAACTCATCTGCATGACCCTCATACGTCGAATACGACGGGAGAATCTAGAAAATGTATATATATATATATATATATATATATATATATATATATATATATATACGACGAAGTGGAAAGTTTCCGTGTGAAATTTTCGTTATTTTTCCTGTTGAAACAGGAGTTAATATTTTAAAATATAGGTCAAGGTTATTTTTACTGAAGTTAAAATTCCAATTGGGTTTAAATTTTTTGTCTAAACGTTTTTCCTGTCTCTCCGGTGTTGTTTAATTCCTCCACCTTCCTTCTCCCCCTCTCGACTTTGTCTTTCCCTTTTCTTTCCCCCACTTTCTTTCTCTTCTTTTTAGATCTCCTCTTTCATTCTTTGTTGTCTCCTCCTTCCTCTTCCTTCTTGCCTCTTAATTTTTTTTGTAACCCTTATGCTCCATTTTTACTTTATCTTCAAACTCTTTGGTGTTGAGAAGCACTACGGGGCGAAATGGCCATCCTAATGGGGTATTGGATTTTCATTTTTATGTAATCTATCTATCTAACGGTTTTTCACCCAATACAAAGCCCAAATGCCACTCAAGGTAGAAGGTTACTGAATGATGTATAAGCGTATGATATGAGACAAGAAATGTAGTTCATGAGGTTATATAACGGTCAACCCTAGAGATTAAGATTGAAGTGATCGGGAAAACACTCCTTCGGCAGTCGGTTCCACAAAGTATCACTTCTTGAGATAAAGCTGTTTGTGTGGAACTTCCTCCTTACTAATGGAATATGGACGAAATTAGGATGATTTCAAAGCATGGGCGAATGGTAGACTTATAAATATGTACGATAGATTATGGCGAGAAACATTGTCTAGCACGACACAGTGAACCAATTTTCCTAGCAGCAAACCTACAAATTGACATAATATCATCTTTCCATTTGACGTCAGAGGAAAACGTTAACCCAAGAAGGCGCAACGACTCACTCCCCTGGAGGCTAGTATCAGCCATAATGACGGACGGCATAAAGAGTTCACTCAGATTAATAAAGAGCAGTTCTGTATATGTGTATATAGCATGAATATTGCTTTCAAGGATGAAGCAGACTGTGATTACTTAATGTTGATCTCAGTATCCACTTTTATATTTATATTTACATATCTCGGATATTGAGCAATTTTACCCATAAATATAATATAAATTAAAACTATATTTTTTATCACTTACAGGGTGTATCAAAAATGCTTTTGCAAACTTTGGGGTGGGTTCCTCACGCCAAAACAAGGACAAAAGTCTATATAAACATATGTCTGCAAGTCCTTCATTTTTAAGCTATTAAGTTTAAAATTCACGGTAGACGCTGTTAAATGTACAATCGAAGATACAATCCCAAAATTCTTTTATAAACTTTAGAGGCGGGTTCCTGTCACCAAAACAAGATAAAATATCCATATAAAAATATGTCCAAAAGGCCATCGTTGTATCTCAACACAGCAACTCATAACAAATGTTCAAAATGTCCTCCGGTTGATTCTACACACACATGCACCCTGTCGGATCATTGATCCTTTCAAATACTCTCAGACGGTGTCGAATGGTTTCACAGGCCCCCGTGAAACGTTGATGAAGCGTCTCTGCATTATTAATGTCTGTTGCATAAACAAATAACTTTAAGTGTCTCCACAGATAAAAATCCAAAGGATTGAGTTCGAAGGAATGTGCAGGTCATGGAACCGGTCCTCACCTACCTATCCAGTTTTCATGGTAGATGTCAGTCAGTGCATCGCGAACAATGCGACTAAAATGTGCTGGAGTCCCTAAACCACATGCGTCTTCGTATTAGCAGGGGTACATCCTCTAGAAGGTCCGGAAGTGTGTTCGAAATATAGTTCCAGTAGACAGCTCCTCTAAGACGTGCTTGGAGAACATGTCAACATATCAGACAGTCACCTAAGATTCCAGCCCACACATTAATCATAAACTGATACTGGTGTCTAGCCTATATTGTACCATGGAGATTTCGATCCACGCACAAATGTTGGTTGTGCAAATTCCATCTCTTGTAAAAGTTGCCTCAGCCGTAAACAAGACTGAAGAGACAAACAACGGATGTGCAATAAACCAACAGCAAAATTTCTCCCGTGGCGAGTGATAAGAGGGCGAAAGACCTTGCATACTTTGCAAAGGATACGAATACAAGAGCTGATCTTGAAGTACCCTCCATGCTAGGGCAACGTGCTGACACATGGATCTTCTCAGACACTGTAGAATGTGTTCTTTGTGGTCAGAATTTGTGGCGCCATGGATCCTGTCTCAGTAACGGGACGATAAACAGCAACACAGGTTGGATGACTCGGCTGCCTTTAGTTTGGAAACGCAATCTGATACAGCCATGCAGGCTCGCGTCTATTGCCATTCGCGCGGCCGTATGTAAAAATCGTATCTGTCTGCTCTTGGTATGACTATCCTAGCATTGTTAAACGGAACACTTCTCAGTTAACTCACTACGACACACGTTAAACGATAAAGACAGACTAGCCACAAATGTACACGAATGACAAATGTAACCCAGTGTATGTGGCAACACAGTGCCATCTACCGTTAACATTCTTTAAACCTAATAGTTCAAAAACGAAGGATTTGCAGATATATGTTTATATGAACTTTTGTCCTTGTTTTGGTGTAAGAAACCAACCCCCAAAGTTTATAAAAGTACTTTTGATACACCCTATACATACATATTTCTAAAGAGTGATGTATTTTTTATTTATTAAGCCAACGGATTTTATTATTAAACGTTATTTTTAGTCACCCCAAGCAAGGCGGGAGTGCCACTAGCATGCAAGGGGTTACAGAGAGTGGGAGCAAGAGTAAAGAGGTGAGATAGTGGAAAGGATTAAGAGAAGGATGGGGAATTAGATCAAGAATCCATTAAAAATAAACAAGTAATACATATATGTCTCTCTCTTTCTCTACACACACACGCACGCACATACACATATATATATATAGGGGAAATTTTATGACAAA
>OZ010588.1:92055137-92057637 GCA_963932145.1 Acanthosepion lycidas | reverse complement strand
AAAAGATTCTTCTTTCAATCTGGTGGGATCGCCAAGGAATAATCCACTTTGAATTCTTACCACCTAATACAACAATTAATGCTGAAATATACTGTCAACAATTAGAGATTTTGAACCAAGTTTTGAGGAGAAAAAGACCTGCTCTAGTGAATCGAAAAGAGGTGATGTTTCATCAGGACAAAGCGTGAACCCACACAGCAAGAATCATGTCACAAAAGATCGAAGAACTTGGTTGGGAGAAAATTCCTTATCCACCTTATTCTCCCGATCTTGCTCCTTCAGACTACCATTTGTTTCATAGCTTACAGAATCATTTGGAAGAAACAGCTTTTGTAACACAGGAAGAGGTTAAAACTGACATTTGTGAGTTCTTCGAATCAAAGCCAAATAATTTTACAGTAATGGAATTATTAAGCTTGTTAATAGATGGAAGGAAGTCATAGATAATCAGGGAAAATACATTGTTGATTGAATCTGTAATTAAATGTAACATTTGGTCACTTGTTTTCTTTATTTAAAATTCGGACAGAACTATTCGGGATGACCAGATAGAAATTCAACTTTGACAGGCGTCAAAAATTGATACAGAATTTATCGATTTCAATGTTTCAGTCAGACGAAATGCCCAAAACGAACTCAGTCTATACACCGGAGTTGAATAAAATTGATGCAGTTTTCGTCGGTTGAAATAGGAAGTGGATATACATCTTATCGTATCGTCCCTATAGCTTTCGACCATTCTTTTATCATCCTCAGGAGCAAAACACCGGTGTCATTAGTCAGGAAAAATAGTGTTTCATTTAGGGAACTTTATAGTTCAATGATTTTATGAGAAGACATCATTACAGAAATAAATCGCCCATGAGCGACAGCTATGAATCCCGTGCGTAATGTAGAATTTATATGCACATGATTGTAATAGCGGTCGATAAATAGAAATGATGTATAGCTGTAATGTACCGGCTAAAGTTTCAGCCCCCAAGTATATGTTGTTGCCTGAGGGCTAACCAGTTATTTGTATTTGTCATTTTAGAATTTATGAAAAGAGAAATTTGCGAGTAGGTTTTTGTATGTCGACAGTTATCGTTTGCTTTGTTGAATCTTAAAAAAAATATTCAGAATGCTGGCCTTGACTGAGATTCGAATATGGTCAGTGGAGGGAGCAATACACACAGAAGTCGCATTACGAATAAAGTGTCTGATAGATACATGGGAATAAGCAAAAATGGATTGATATATTTATAAAAGCATACCGAGTATGTGCATGACAGGAAATTCAGAGAGAGAGAGAGAGAGAGAGAGAGAGAGAGAGAGAGAGAGGAAAGGACATAAAATCCAGAGTGACCGGGAGAGGGAGAAAAAGAGAAGGTATGAAAATTGGGGAGAGAGAGGAAGGAGAGAGGACATGAAATCCAGATACAGAGATAGAGTGAGGAAGACATAAAGGAAACAAAAGAGGACATGTAAATTAGAGGGAGAGAGAGAGAGAGAAATAAAGAGAACATTAAATCCATAGAGATAAACATCGAATCCAGATAGAGAGAAAAAGGACATGAAATCCAGAGAGAGATAGAGAGAGAGAAAGACAGAGAGAGAGGAGATCAAAATGACAGTGAGAGAGGCCGAATATGAAACAGAGAGAGAGAGAGAGAGAGAGAGAGAGAGAGAGAGAGAGAGAGAGAATTTGGATTTATTTAAGACGTTTCTTTTTTCATCCATGGCCGGTCAATTTCATTTCATAACCGAAGCCTTTGCTTTTCCGTTCATAAACTACGAATTTATCTCTTGTTCTCAATGATTAAGAGCAGAGCAAACTGAACTCACTGCAACCAGTCTAGGAGAAGGAAAAACAATTGGTATTGGAGCTGGAAATCTCATAAAAACCTACTCACTACAGAAACCACTGTAGAGTCCACAAAGGAATATAAGGGTTAACAAAAATAAAAAAAAATAAAAAATAAAAAAAAATTAAATGTATTCTTGAGATATAATTTACCCGGAGTTAATTGTCCGTTAAAGTATGGTCTTAGAAATTTGAGATATAATTTCATTTATTTTAATTAAAAATTATGCGTTTATTAATTTTTTACTGAAAAGTTCAAGGTTCTAGGAAAGAACACTGATTTCAAATGGATATTTTGGGCAGTCGTGTAGGGACATGCATAACGCATGCACAAAACATACAATTTTTATATACACCCTAACATGTAGATACGCATATGCATACATAAATATAGGCTTTGATGTTTCCAGACACTATTTTGCACCCATCTGTATGTATATATATATATATATATATATATATATATATATATATATATATATATATATATATGGGTAAAATAGCAGGACAGACTGGGTTCTATAGCCTTGGATGGCAACTGGTCTAGGAGAAGGACAACTCTGAATTCAAAACCTGCGGAGGGTCGTTTGGGAACCTTGTGGCATTCGGTGCACCAGGTCTCTGTATTCGTCCCTCCAAAAAGTGTGGATAGTCCTG
>OZ010588.1:91997637-92047637 GCA_963932145.1 Acanthosepion lycidas | reverse complement strand
ATATTCACTAATATATATATATATTCACTAATATATATATATATATATTCACTAATATATATATATATATATTCACTAATATATATATATATATATTCACTAATATATATATATATATATATTCACTAATATATATATATATATTCACTAATATATATATATATATATTCACTAATATATATATATATATATTCACTAATATATATATTCACTAATATATATATATATATATATATATATATTCACTAATATATATATATATATATATTCACTAATATATATATATATATATATATATTCACTAATATATATATATATATTCACTAATATATATATATATTCACTAATATATATATATATATATTGACTAATATATATATATATATATATATTGACTAATATATATATATATATATATATATATATTCACTAATATATATATATATATATATATATATATATTCACTAATATATATATATATATATATTCAATAATATATATATATATATATATATTCACTAATATATATATATATATATATTCACTAATATATATATATATATATTCACTAATATATATATATATATATTCACTAATATATATATATATGTATTCACTAATATATATATATATATATATATGTATTCACTAATATATTTATATATATATATATATGTATTCACTAATATATATATATATGTATTCACTAAAATATATATATATGTATTCACTAAAATATATATATATATATATATATGTATTCACTAATATATATATATATATATATATATGTATTCACTAATATATATATATATATATATGTATTCACTAATATATATATATATATATATTCATATGTATTCACTAATATATATATATATATTCATATGTATTCACTAATATATATATATATATATTCATATGTATTCACTAATATATATATATATATATATTCATATGTATTCACTAATATATATATATATATATATTCATATGTATTCACTAATATATATATATATATATATTCATATGTATTCACTAATATATATATATATATATTCATATGTATTCACTAATATATATATATATATTCATATGTATTCACTAATATATATATATATATATATATTCATATGTATTCACTAATATATATATATATTCATATGTATTCACTAATATATATATACATATATATATTCATATGTATTCACTAATATATATATATATATATATATATTCATATGTATTCACTAATATATATATATATATATTCACTAATATATATATATATATTCACTAATATGTATATATATGTATTCACTAATATATATATATATGTAGTCACTAATATGTTTATATGTATTCACTAATATATATATATGTATTCACTAATATATATATATATATGTGTATTCACTAATATATATATATGTATTCACTAATATATATATATATATGTATTCACTAATATATATATATGTATTCACTAATATATATATATATGTATTCACTAATATATATATATATAAATATATATTCACTAATATATATATATATATATATATATATATATATATATATTCACTAACATATATATATATATTCACTAATATATATATATATATATTCACTAATATATATATATATATTCACTAATATATATATATATTCACTAATATATATATATATATATATTTACTAATATATATATATATATATATTTACTAATATATATTATGTATTCACTAATATATATATATATTATATATATATATTATATATATACATATATTAGTGAATATATTTATATATATATATTAGTGAATATATATATATATATTAGTGAATATATATATATATATATATATATATATATATATTAGGTTGGTGCAAAAATAATATATAATGTAATAATGACGTTTTTTGACGTTAAAAAATTATTACGTCATTATTTTTGCAACAACCTAATATATATATATATATATATATATATATTCACTAATATATATATATATATATATGTATTCACTAATATATATATATATATATGTATTCACTAATATATGTATATATATATATATGTATTCACTAATATATGTATATATATATATATGTATTCACTAATATATATATATATATATATATGTATTCACTAATATATGTATATATATATATATGTATTCACTAATATATATATATATATATATATGTATTCACTAATATATGTATATATATATATATGTATTCACTAATATATATATATATATATATATATGTATTCACTAATATATGTATATATATATATATGTATTCACTAATCTATATATATTTATATATATATATATATATTTATATATATATATATATATATCTATATTTATATATATCTATATTTATATATATATATATATATATATATATATATATATATTAATGTATTATTTGAAAACTAAGCGTAAATGAAGTAATCCAGCAAATAATATATTTGATATATTACTGACATTTAGCCATTCCTTCAAAATAGAAGTCTTGGGAACATACAGAAATTTCTGAATGCATCTTTTTAAGTCACCGACGATAAACTTTACAGCAGCACCATGCATGCTCAGGTTTTCCGTGGGGATCTTCTGTCTGACTCTATAACTGATTCAAAACATGTGGGACTGTTAATGAATTGTTCAGGAACAGTCTACATAGAAGAATTCACGAATTTTTTATCCTGGTTTTCTGCTGTTTTGCTGCTGATTGGTCTCCCTGGAACAAGTTACAAAATGAATGTGCACTGTCATATAAATTTCACGTCACAGAAAAAGTAATTCACTTAAAATATCATACGGTTCATAAATACATTTCTTTTATTTTGAAAACAGCGGGACAAGTCAAGGTCTGCTTGTATCGTTTCGTCGTACACGCACAGGCATGCATAGACACAAATTCAACAGATTTTTCAATAGTTTTTTTCGCCACTTTAATGCAAGTAAACAATTTGACCTGGGACGTCTAAATTCGAAATCAGCTCCTCTCACAAATATTTACAAAATTCAAATTTATTTTAACTGCTTATTTGGTAAGGCAACCATAATGAGAATAATTCTTTTTGAAAGCGTTATATAACATCTTAAAGAATTTCAATCCTTTCCAAATACTATTCTAGAAGCACTGTTTTCCGGCTATATTACGTTGAAACAGCGGTTCCCGTAAGGTCACCAAAGTTAAGCAATGTCGATCCTGGTCAGTACCTAGATGGGTGACTACTATGGAATACAAGGTGCTGTAAATTTAAATAGCGAAGATTACCATTTATGAAAGCTAACAATTCTCTCGTTACACTGCAAAAACGATAAAATAACTATGCTTTTTCTATGTGTCATGTCTGTTCAGGACGTAGGCGATCATGGCTCTCCACTTCCTCCTATCCCTTGTAGTTCTCAATAAATTTTGTCTTTTTGGTACTTCTCCCAGACTGTTCTGTCATCCACTTGCTTAAGCCCGCTAGGTATGTCATGCATTGCTTTCCCTTCTCCTTCTTCCCCTCTATTCGCCCTGTGAGTATCAGATTTTCCAAACTTTCCTTTCTCATTACGTGTCCCAGAAATTGTAGCTGCCTCTTTCTGATGTTAAGTATAAGTTTCCTCTTTGTTTGCTCTCCAAAACTTCATCGTTGTTCACATGTTCGGTCCCTGTTATCCTTAGCATCCTTCTGTAGAACCATACCTCTGTCGCCTCGATTCTCTTCTTCATCTTTGGGGAAACCATGCAATAGTCTGTCTAGCTTTTGGAATGCGTCTTTGGCCATCCCAATAAGTCTTCGGATCTCAGCGTCGCACTTATCTTCCTCTGAAAACGTCGAGGTTATGGCACGACCCACGTAAAGTCAATGATTACGGCCATATCACGTTGAAACACTGGTTTCCGTACGATCACCGAAGTTAAGCAACGTATTGAGCACTTTTTAAAAATATAATGTTTAGACATTGGAATTGACCTACCTTGCACTGACACTGACCATGAGACCCTGGTTCGAATCTCACCATGGTCGATTTATCACTAAGGTCTGCTCAGCATAATTACAGTATAAGCCACAGAGCAGGGATTGTCTAGCCGCCTTAGTAGACGGGTGTTCTGAAATGCAACTGGCCAGATATTATATATATATATATATATATATAATGGACTCTACTGTCGGTTTTGATGTATGAGGTTCTGAAAACTTAACCAATTCATTCAGTTACGAATGTTGTGCGATAATCTTAAGACCCGCAAGTGATTTGCAAAGTAGGCCGCATATGGAGCAAGAGTCAGGATTGTGTTATGAGGTCACAGGTCACTGTTAGATTGGTTGAACTTTTAGATCTTGCTCTCGCTTCTTGAAAACGATTCAGTCTAGCAGATTGAAAAGCGCTGAGTACACTAAAACAAGTTGATCACCATTCTACCCAGTCCAAGGCTAAGCGCTCAAGGTTGTTATGAGGTATATTGAAAACTGACAAGTTGCTCTTCAGCTTGTCATTGTATCTAAGCCAGGGGCGTCCTACATTCCTGTAGCCCTGATCTTACTGGCTGCACATTAGGATGTTGGGTATCCTGTCATTAGACATTCTCAAGACATGACCAGTCCACCGCAATTGAGACTGTATAAAGAAAGTCTTGATTCCTTCAATATTACAGCTGTTAAACAGATCTACATTGAATGTCCTATCTTGAAGGCTAATTCCACAGATGGCACGCAGACAGCTTTTATGGAAAACATCCAGCTGGCGTATATGGTACATGTATGGAGTCTACGACTCTGATCCGTACAAAAAGATGGCAAGGACAGCAGCTCTGTAAACCTGAATTTTCATATCCAGTTGGATTCCCCGCTTATCCTACAAGCGATGGCGAAACTTTGCCGAAAACACTTGTTTATATATATATATGGGAGAATATGATATATAAATTTCTATATATCAGAAAAATGTTAGGCAAATGAATGACAAAGTGGAAAAACACTGTATTCATTGGACTTCATCGGACTAAAGTAATAATGCTTATGTTGATGGAATTATATATGTGTAGTAAGGCAAGATGCAATATAAAAACGCAAGCAGATGATGTTGGAACGCTGTAATTTTAAACATTTACTTTTATTTTTTTTTCATCTCAGACGTGCCCAGGGATGTAGTGTAGCCTATTTCATTCAGTTTCCATATATTTTTGTTTTTATCGCTTTTACTATTAAGTCTTCCACATTGTGATTATTATTTGCCAAGAAAGATGAAATGTATGAAGCTGGGCGCAAATTCACGGTGGATGATCTAGTGATCAAAGCACTTTCTATACATTTCTGTTTTAGTAAATTCTTTTATCTTTTAATGAAATCACCCTTTTTAAAATCGAAATTATGGTCAAACTCATTACGTGGAAAGTTGCTCACCGTATTGAGTCTCAAATTAATAGGTGAACAAATTTATCAATCTTCTCAAAGTGTATATATATGTGTGTATGTGTGTGTGTTTGTTAAATTAGTATTTTGTGTATATATAATAATGAGTCGTTTATGTATCTTAAATAGTAAGAGTTTGGAGGGAGAATGTTTTTGAATGGCTCACTTTCTAGAAACTTTAAAAAAAGACAAGCAAGAACGCTGCTGAGAAGAGATCCCATTAGCAAACCAAGTTTTTGTCTGTAAAGTTGGTCATCAAATGTAAAGAAATGTTTATACGTATGGTCAAGTGTGCAAGTATATGTAGATTTTTTATCCTACCCATTCTTATATATATATATATATATATATATATATATATATATATATATATATACACTCACACACACACACATGATACGATGGTTAAATTGTCGTCACCTTTTATTTTTAATTAAACGCATGCGCGTTATTTGCTTTCGATTAGTTGACTTCAGAATATAGTAGGGTGAGTCTGTGAAAAAAAGAGCATCATGGCGCAGTACCCTCCGCCATAAATAAATTTGGAAACCCCATGTTGTACTGCTTGGAAACTCCATTATGAAGGATAATGCAGAGGATTCGGAAAAAGTTGAATGTGACTAATGGTGATTACGAAGGTACGGCAGCTCGGAAAACTCACTTTGATCATTCTGATAAGAAAAGAACTCCTGAATTTGTTATTGAGGGGTCCAGACTCAACACGGAGGCCTACACCAAGTGCCTTGAGGAGGTAGTGCTGCCTTGGGTCAAGAGGTGGGTGCTGTTGGAAGACCCTATCTCTTGGTGAGTAGCTGGCATATTTTTTATGATTTCATGTGTAGGTAAAGGTAATTTAATTTTTGCTTTTGTTAGTAGATTTTTTAGTAGATTTAAGCATTTCTCTATAAGGAATATATATATATGTATAGAGATTTTATATCTAAACTAGCCATATATTTGTTTTTTAATGTCTATGTTTTTTTTAATTTGTTTAGGAGGTCACCTGAATTTTTTTTATGTGTGATAGACTAATAGTACCGATGAGTGGGGTTAAAATTCTGCTTAGTTTGCGGGCGAGTTTATGTAGGGCACTGCCTATCTCTGATATGAAAGGTATCATTGGTATGTTCTGTTTATGTGTTTTTGGTAATCCGTATAATGTGGGTGTTTTTGGATGGTATCCAATAACTTTTATCCAGGATAAGTCTTCATTTTTTAGTAGCTTTTTGACGTCGCTTGTGAATTTTTGTGTTTCTTTTATAGCTTAGTTTTCATTTACTTTTTCATAGATGTTATGAAAACAGATACATAATACTACCGATCAGGCTAACATTATATATATATATATATATATATATATATATATATATATAGTAAGAGGCTATGCCATGGGCACCATTGCAGCTCCATCATATGCTACAATATTCATGGGAAAATTTGAGGAAACCCATATGTATCGCCTCATTGATAGCGACTGCGTATTCTATGCAAGATATATCGATGATATATTCTTTGTATACACGGGTAGTGATGTCAAATTTACCCAATTCCTTATGACCCTAAACATAGTGCACGACTCAATTAAGTTTGACTATGAAAAATCCACAAGATCGGTAACATTTTTAGACACCCGCATTTACATAGCTGAAAACTGGAAACTACAAACGACACTACACACTAAAATCACCGACACCCACAATTATCTACACTTTAAGTTTTCCCACCCTAAACACCTCAAAGTAAACCTTCCCTATTTACAAGCACTTAGATTCAGAAGGATACGATCCAACAATGAAGAACTAAATAAACACATTCAAAATCTGGAGTATCCATTCACAACATGTGGCTATAAACAACATCTAATCAGGGAACAAATAAATAAAGTAATTTCCACCCCTAGAGAAGACACCCTAAATTACAAGATTAAAAATAAACCCAGCCGCATCTCTCTAGTAACCACTTTCAACCCCACTCTGCCCCCACTACCCCAAATAATCCAAAGTCACTGGGAAATACTACATCTCAAACGAGAAATAAAAAAATTGTTTAAGGAACCCGGCCTTCTTGTATATCGTAGACCTAAGAACCTAAAAGAAATCATAGGTAGTAACCATATTTAAGGGAAGAAGGTAATCCGTAATAAACTAAGAACAAAAACAACAGGATTTTCCCAACCATGTAACAACAAAAGGAGCTTATGCTGCAACCATATTAGACATACGAATTCATTCACTATCTCAGCCACTAAATCTACTTTCAAAATCTACCACGACTCTAACTGTAGAAGTCATAACATAATTTACCTCCTAAAATGGGCACAATGCCAGAAACAATATGTAGGAAAATCTGAATGGCCCTTTCACTATAGAATTAATAATTATCGCAATCGAATTAAGTCGACTCCCCATGAAAAATTATTACCTGTAGAACAACATTTCCGCCTAGAAAAACACGATTTTAAAACCCATGCCAAATTCACTATAATTGAGAGAAAGATTTTAGAGTTCCATGAAAATAAATGGATACAACATTTAAAAACGCACTATCCAGACGGGCCTAATCACAAATTTAACAATATAGATAGTATTAATATATATCCCCACAAATTAGGACCTACCCACATTTCCAACCAACACAAGACAGACATGCTTACAGAGGTGTTGAGGCCTGACACTTATACACACACCCACATGAATATACACGCTTACACACATCATATCCACTCACTTCCTACTGAGCCAAATGATAACACACACTTAACAGAGACACATCGCCTTTCCAGGAACCAATAAAACTGTCAAAATGACCAAAGGAATTCAAAGCAGCATGAATCCATCCAGCTCTGATCTTAAATAACAACTTAAAAGAGACTGTTTGACCAACACAAGGACTGACCAAAATTCATGTTAAAAAAGTAAAAAAAGAAAAAAAGATAAAAAAGAAGTGAAAACTAGACAAAAGTTCATTTTCTCCATCAAGACATTCATTTCTCTAGTTCACATCTACTAGCAAGCAGAAAGTTTTTTTCTCCTGATGATGGCCATGTTGGCCGAAACTGGTCGAGGAATCTAAATGAAATAATAATAAAAACGAAAGAATATTAATATACAACCCAGTGTGTCTGAAGATTTTAATTTTTTAAAATATTTTTTATTGTTCAATATATAATTTTTTTCTAAAGTTATTGAATATATCTTGAAAATCAAACAATAATTTTATGTTCCGAAAACAGAAATTTCTGTGTCGCGATGAAAAAATATTTTAAATAATAATATTATGCTCTACTTTGTATTGAGCATTTAAAAAAAAATGCTAAAGAACTGTGGTTTATTAATCTGTTCTACATATATATATATTACACACACACACATATATATATGTATGTTTGTGTGTGCGTGTTTTGTTTGTAGCGGTTGTAATCTTATCCCATAGACGCCCTAAAATAATGTGGGTGCAGCAGTCCGCTATCGCATCGTCATTTTAAAGAATGAAGATTATTTTTAAGGGGACTCATGACTGTAAATATTTGGGAGATTTCATGTCTGGCTGAAACGGAACAAGATTAAAGCATGCTTTTAGAATTATCAAGGAATTTTATAACAAAATTAATTACTGCCACATGAAAGCATATTATATTTTACACAAAATAAACACATAAGGGTAGCAAAAAAATGGAATTTTATTAACAAATGACACCCTTTCAATCGATATATGCACATGCTAAAACGTATGTGTGTGTTTATTTGTCTAAGGTCTACGATTCCCTTCGTCCATTAGGGTCACGGAAGCGCTGCATGTACTGTAGATATAACAGAAGTGGGTGTGTCTAGATCGCCTGACATAACCTATTCCTCATCTTTTTAATTCAGAGTTGTCCTTTCCCTAAGGTCAGTCAGTTTTGTACCATGCGTGATACACGCTTTGGTGATCATGTATGTTTCGATACATCACTGACAAAGCAATTTTTTTTCCCGAAAAGTTTCTTTCTGCGGTAGACCAGTTGCCATCCAAGGCTTTAGAACACGGTCTGTCCTGCTATTTACCGATAGATGGTGGGGAGGAGAACAGGAGTAGCATGTAAGTGAATGTAATGGATTCGACTGGAATTCCTCAGTCCGAGCTGCTATCCATTACTCCACCGTGCCTCCTTTTCCTAGGGTAGTTTCTCTATCAAGTCTGATGAACCCACTTCGTCCTTCTATTTACGCGAATTTAAACTTTTTCTCCTAACAGCCTTACCTGCAATTTAGCCTATAGATGGTTCTTGCCTTTTCTAAGGGTATTATTAGTGTGAAGTGAACGAAACAGCATCAGCCGATTCCATTTTCCCCGCTCGCACACCCTGTCTCTAGGGGTATGTATATGAATTTTATTTCTCTCTCTCACACACGCACGCACACACGACCGGTCGAGAATATATTACTGTATTTGATTTGTCATTGAGATAATGTTTGATAAATCAGTGTCAGTAATGTCATATGCCCCAGTCGACGAATGGGTTATATGGCGATCATACGCCGACTAGGAGATATATATACTCTCACGCCTGTGGAGAGATACAAGCTATCTCTCTCAGACCGTGAGAGTGGACAATTGGTAAACAAAATATTTTTAAGACCACTGTTCGATTGGGATAATCGAACAGTAATCTTTCCCAGGTCCGCTTCGTTTTCAACACGAGTACTGATCCACAATACAAGGATGAACTATAAGGCTTAGCGATTTTTGATAAATAATTTTAATATATACAAATATATATATATAAAAAATAAACGAACAGATAAGTATGAGTTAAAACATCCGACGATCGGATCTCGAACTTATTTTGGGATATGAAATTCGCCGAACACCAAATGGATTCAACTGAACCCAAACATACAAAATACAAGTATGAATTACTATGGATTGGATGCAGAAGCCAACACACATATACAAAAGAGATGGGAGAGGAGTTACAATTATTGTTCTACATGTGGAAAGGTGTTTGCGAAAAAAAAAAACATAATATTCATGTGTGTGTGTATATCTTTTCTACTACAGGTCCAAAATGTGATTACTTATCTTTTGTATTCAGTTCTCTCTCTTTTTTTTTTTATATCAATGTCCTTTCTTTCCTTTTTTTTTTATATCAATGTCCTTTCTTTCCTTTTCTCGGCACAAACACAATTTCACACACTGCTAGTCTGTAATAGAGGTATACACTTTCTTTCTCTCTTTGTTTCGTCTTTTTCTTTCCTTCCTTTCTTCTGTAGACGGCTCGATTTGCAACAGGGATGTACACTTTCTTTACGCAGGTTGAACCACCAGCATATATTTTTATCCGCGTCTTCAAATTGGGATTCTCGAACAGGAATAATTATTTATACTTCTGTCCGGAGTTGCCTGGATCGAACTGGATAAGTCATCACTATCAAATGCGTCTTATCTTTCCGTTCGTGAACCACTAGCGCCTCGGCTTCGGTCTTGCCTTTTCAAAGTCCAGAGAACAACTGATCCTCGAGTGAATCTTTGACTGTCACGTGACTTAGGTTTTGGGCGCGAATTCTAACTTACTTCCGTCCCCTGTCTAGCTTCTGTCTAGACGTTTTCCTTTACGGGTAATTGGGTCAGTTGACCCTTTTGACCTGCCTTCCCAAAATGTCATAAGACTTCACGTAATCTTTATTCTGTTGCTAGGCGGAAATTAACCTTCATATGTGCGTATATGCGTGTTTAGCTTATCTGCTTTTAATACCCGTCACAGTAAAAAGAATTGATGTTTTAACGAAGGGGAAGAAGAAAATAATGACGAGATGAGAATAAAAAAGAAGAAAAAGATTAAAGAAAAAGACAGACTGGTAAAAAGAAAAAAGAAAAAAAAGATAATTGTTGAGTGTAGTTTTGAAAGAAAGAAAGAAAGAGAGAAAGAAAGAAAGAGAGAAAGAAAGAAAGAGAGAAAGAGAGAAAGAAAGAGAAAGAAAGAGAGAGAAAGAGGGAGAAAAAGAAAGAATGAAAGAGAGAGGGAGTAAAGGAAAGAAAGAAAGAGAGAAAGAGGGAGAAAAAGAAAGAATGAAAGAGAGGGAGAAAGAACGAAAGAACGAAAGAGAGGGTGAAAGAACGAAAGAGAGTGAGAGAGAGAAAGGACGAAAGAGAGTGAGAGAGAGAGAAAGGACGAAAGAGAGTGAGAGAGAACGAAAGAGACTGAGAGAGAGTGAGAGAGAACGAAAGAGAGTGAGAGAGAGAGAAAGGACGAAAGAGAGTGAGAGAGAGAACGAAAGAGAGTGAGAGAGAGAAAGAACGAAAGAGAGTGAGAGAGAGAGAAAGAACGAAAGTGAGTGAGAGAGAGAGAAAGGACGAAAGAGAGTGAGAGAGAGAGAAAGGACGAAAGAATGAAGAGATTCTTTTCTGGGAAACGATCAACCAGAGACGAGTGTTTTTTTAAAAAGGTCATTGAACTTTGCCTTACCGTGGAGACGTCTTTGAAAACACTGTCGGTAAAAGTTATTTTCCTAGAAAAATTTGAGGTATATTTTCTTCAATATCACTTTTGATGATCTAGGCCGGTCGACGTTAATTTTACTCTTTGTTGATAAACAGGGATGTCTATTCAAACACGTCTACCCACAAAAATAACGTTTATAATAGTAAGATATATATTTATATATATATTTGCCGTTACATCCTTATATATAAACTAATAACTGATACAACAAAAGTTAATAAAAATGAACACGCTACCACCCCTTGTCTGAATGATTGGATCTCTCTGTATCTTTGGAAACAGTGAATTGTAAATGTTTCTGTGCCTTTAAAACTCAGTAAATTTAAAAAATAAGTTACTCTAAAATTCGCTTGAGGATGAAATGGAACAATTTAATTTAATTACAAAATTAAATTCGAAGCTTTCATCTTCTATTTTTGAAACATTGTTATTACTGTGTAGCGAAAAAAACATTTTAAATCAGTTAATTTATAATATTTATGCTCTGTAAATTTACATTGAGCACTATTTTGTAAAAATAAAAATATCAGTAAGAACATCGGATTATATATCTTACTGTTCTTTCTTTATATATATATATATATATATATATATATATATATATATATGAGAGTGTAACAGCAACAGATAATTGTACATCTCACAAAATGTTATGTTTAATATCTAAAAAAGAAAAAAGACTTTTAGCCATTTTGATATTATTTGTCATAAGAATCATTGAAAAACCTTTTGAGTTATTCAGCTAAAAAGAGAACAGGCTAAAATTGTGCCAGCTCCACCATATCTTCCCAACTAAGTAATGGTGAGAGGAAAAAGATCGTTCAGGTCTTCAGTAATTTTACGAATATTCATACTCTAGTTTTCATCTTCAAATCAATTGAAGAACCATCAAGTGAATAAGTTTAAAAAAGTGGGAACAGTAGAGCGGAAAACTGGATCAGGAGGTCACAATAGCAAGAAGAATCACCATTGCAACTTAGAGCTAAATGCATTACATTCATTATTCAATGTAGAGTTCAAAAGTGTTAAAACCTCGGAGAATTCAAATGAGATATTTTTAACCATTTCTCAGATACAGCGGTTCAAAGCTTAATTTAGCAATTGGAGATTATTTTTCTGTAAGACAATTTTGGTGTTGCATTCGGTATATATATATATATATATATATATATATATATATATAAATGGACTCTCCTATCGGTTTCGGTAACTACTTCATCAAATAGACTCCCACGTGGTTGCTTTTCTGAACAGTACAATCTTAACCTCTTCAAGTCTTGTTTTAATCCCTACCTATCTTTATACTCATAATCTACACTTCCTACCATCTCCTCTTACATTGATATCACATTCCTTATTCAGCAGCTATGTACCTGTATTGGTTGAATTTTAATATAAAGAAGGTAAGAACAAGTTCACTAATCGCTTTAATAATTTATTCTTGCTTTAAAATCTACTTTTTTTCAAAATACGTTTTACTTTAAGATGAACTATATTTCTTTAAAATAATATTTTTTTGTCGATGAATCATGCATCCCATGTTAAAATTATTCCTTAACAGTCAGGTTAAATTAAACGATCCATTTTCATGGAACAGTTCTAGATTAACGTATTTCTCTGATATGATCCATTGCTGCTAAACTTCGGTAATCTTATTTACAAAACTTTGTTTAGTCTCAGTTTGCGTACAGTAGTTGTTACTAAATAGTCACCCATCTAAGTAATGCACAGGATTATCGTCGCTTAACTGCGACGATATTATTTACGAAACTTTGTTTAATCTCAGTTTGCTTATAGTACTTGTTACTAAATAGTCACCCATCTAAGTATTGCATTGATTTATCGCTGCTTAACCTTTTGACCTCTCCGTTCCTGAACAACTTTAACCCTGAGCTCCTGAGTCAAAATTCGCAAATAATTGGTATGTAATGTTTTACGGTAGATATAAAAATAGTTACAAGTATTTACCCACCGTTCAACCGACGGCTGGGCATTGTCATTTTTCTCTACCTCTGTTCAACCGGTACATTACGTCATTCTTCTCTACCACCGGTAAAGCGGTGGTCAGGGCTCAAAGGGTTAACTGAGACGATATTATTTACGAAATTTTTAGTTTAGTCTCGGTTTGCTTATAGTACTTGTTACTAAATAGTGATCATTTATGTTTTGCACAGAATTATCTTTGATATTATCGATGATATTATTTACGAAGCTTTTTCTAGTCTCAATTTGCTTACAGTTCTTGTTACTAGTCACCCATATAAGTATTGCACAGAATTATAAATCCTTAACTGCGATGACATAATTTACGAAGCTCTATTTCGTCGCAGTTTGATTGTAGTACTTGTTGTTCCTCAATGGTCACCTATCTAAGTACAGATCAGAATTATCGCAGCTTATCTTGAGTGATTTGGTAGAAACCGATACTTTCAGTGTGACTTGGCTATAAGCATTGTCTGTCGAGTAGGCGAAAATTTATTCGTCTGATTTGTAAGTTGGACGGCAACAGATGGCGACCATAAAAAGTTCTATTCTCATGACCTCAAAAACTTGAAGCATTTTGATATTTCAATGACCCAGTCACTGCAAATAAACTTTTAAATGATTTCACTTTCTTTATAACTACGACTCAGATGCCAAGATTCTTATCAAAATATTCCGCAGGAGTCAAGAAGCAAAAATTACTCACCAAGTCCATCAAAAAAGGCAATAATTGTTTGAGGACCAAAACAAACGGCTAAGACTGTACGAGAAACATCAGGGAAAAATATAAAAAAAAATAATCATTAATTCGATCCTATCAAAACAATGCATTGGCATTTTTCTCTACTACTGCAGGGACAAGCTGCTTAGGGGAGAGTTGTTTTCCCCATGTGCTAGTTCAGCTATTTTCCTCTGCGTTAAATGACATGACATGATAGTAACAAGATTTTTTGTCAAAAAAAAAAAACAACTTTAAGTGAAATTCGAACCGGGTCCAGCGATTTTATTTCTATAATAGGTCACCTAAAGCCCTGCATCAATTAAACAAATAAATACTACAATACTGGCGGATTTCGTACTTGTAAAATCTTTGATTTGCAAATTAAATTTTAGCACATTTAATGTACTAAAAACTTTAACATGTAACACTTTGATTTTATCTGTTTGAGAATAAACGTTTACATAAATTATCTCCCTTTCGCGTAAAAGAAACATTCCAGGATTTTGTGAAGAATTTTAGGGAGATTTGGATTAAATTCTTTCCACTTTTTTCTTCTTTCACGAAAGAATAAACCAAAGATAAAATTAAATGCATTGGTAAACACTTTTTGTTCTGTGTTGATCTCTCTTTTATCACTAATACTCATATGGAGACAATGGGTCCATTGTACCCAAGAAAGAAGTTAAAAGTTTAGCTATTCCTTTTGCTAGTTTGTATGTGGCGCTGTTAATGGTAGAAACGAGTATAATGGGTAGATTAGAATTATGTATTCTGGGTAAATTGAAAGATTTATTGGATGATATTCAGTTAGTTTCGCGTAGGTTTTCTTTTCTTTTTTCCGTAATTTTCAAACCGATTTTCTAAATGTTTGTATATCTAAATTTACTGCGTGTTCGTTCATTTTTTTTTATTTTTATTTTTTTATAAATGTTGTTACATTTTTTAGCGGGTATTCTAATTTGTCAATATTTTGGTTGGCGCTTAGCATGTGACTATAGTTATTTTTTTGTTCTTTCATAGATTTTCAAATGTTTTTCTGGTTTGGTTTGTTTTACGGCATATCGACCTCAATGGATTATTTAATGCCGACAAAATTTATATTGTTGGTAATATTTTGTTTTGTCAAAAGTCTATTTCTGGTAATATTTTTTGCTTCATAAATCTATGACTGGTAATAATTTTCATTTAAATATGTATCGCTGGTAATATTTTTTTTCAAAAATGTATTGCTGGTAATACAAAGTATTTCTGGTATTAAATACGTATTTTTATACTTTCATAGTGTTTTGACCCCAGTTTGGGTGTTAACTATTTGCCCATAGCTGAGACCCTAACAGGTGCTACCATCCCGGGTCAGGGTGGATCTGCGAACGCCAGCAATTAAGAGGTGGTTCAACACTCCTCCAAACCTTATGGCGGCTATGATCCTTTGTGTGAATTCTTCTTCAAAGTCTGTTTCGTCTTGTTTGTGATTTCTACTTTTTTTTTTTTTTTTTTTTTACAGTAAGGTTCGCTCTGTATACGGACCGGGGGCCACTCGCGGTAGAGGGTTACGTTAAGAGGCAGTTTCTACGGATAGGAGGAGGAGATAACAGTTAACCCGAAACTTTAACAGGTTAAGATTGTAGTGATCAGGGAAATATCCTCTTGGGTCTCGGTTTCACAGGGCAATGGTTCGCGGGAAGGCTGTTCGAGTGGAACTGAATTCTCACTGATGGAATACGGAGGGGACGTGGATGGTTTGCTACAATATAAGTGATATGGTTGGCCCTAGCCGTGAAGGTTAGACCTGGAAGAACCAAGTAAAGTAATAAGTCTCAGCGCTTTTCATTGTAGTAGCGATAGAGCAGTGAGAAGCTTGCCACATCCCGCCTGTGACAGATAGGTTTGGAGAATGGAAAATAATTCGTCACCCAAAAGGACTCAGAGACACTTTTGGACTCTATCGCGACTGGATTGTGATAACTGGGCAACTCCCGTCCAAATATGACAACAGTACTCCATGGTGGTAATTGATTGATTCGTTTTTTATGGCTTATCAACCATTTGCAGGTTATTTAAAGCCAGAAAATATTTTTTAGACTGTAAGAATATTTTTTATATAATAATTTTTTAGTGATACAAATCTTACTAATTAATCCATAGCTGGGAAGAGAAGAGGTGGATTCATGCCTTTCCCAATGGTATTTGCGTGTAAGTGAATATAACGAAACCAAATGAAATTAGAACTCGGCTCTCCGATTAACAATTCTGAGGCATTATCCATTACACCACCTGCACATTCAAGCTTACAGCACCTGGTATTCTCAAGCAGTCAGTAATCTAGACTCAATGTTGCTTAATTTTGGTGATCGTGATATGACCGTAAGCTCTTTATGGTGGTTAAGGTGTCTCCATTTAAATTAGACTAGAGGCTGAAATAAATGCCATAAGAAATATACAAGTGAAACATCTAATAATTTAAATTAAAGAATAGTCGTCGTTCAAGAATTTAATTTCTTTGCTGATCGCTTCCTTTACAATAATAGCATTGATGACTAAATTCGGTGCCAACGTGCATTTTCAGAACTAGAAGCTTCCAGTTTCATAAGACCTGCCACCGTCATCCAATACTTATTGCCGTTTGGCTTTGCAAGAGTTGGTTGGAGGTGAAGGAAAATCAAAATCGAAGACAGTGCCGATGGCTTGAATTTGTTTAAGGTGGACCTCAACTTGCCAGGAAGTGACCCACACACTTGATTTAGTGAACTTCCTCTGCGGCACATATGGAATGAGACATGCAGAATCCAGTTATGAAACTGCAACGGACTGGGGCCTTCTGTAGCATGTCTATCATGCGTAGCCCTCTTCATCCTCTGCTTTAACCGCTGAATATATTAAAGAATAACAAAAGGTTTTTTTTTACGAAGCATCATTCTCGGTGTTTATCGTAATACGCCTAACAATATTATAAAGAATAAAAAATACATGTTTAATTAAAAAAAGAAATTAATTTATTGAATTGAGAATATATTGAAAGTGCATGAATGTCCGATTCTTTTACAGTAAATTTACATCCAGGTTGATATCGATTTATTACCGTATATGCGTGATGTGTTAAGCTTTACCTTGATGTATATGATATTAGTCTGTAGTCTATGCATTGAGCTCTCTACGGATCTATCTTTTTAATATTTTATATTAAAAAGAACCACTTGGATAATCCTTTCCACTTACGGATTATATATATATATATATATATATAAGGACAGACTGGGTTCTATAGCCTTGGATGGCAACTGGTCTAGGAGAAGGACGACTCTGAATTCAAAACCTGCAGAGGGTCGTTTTGGGACGTTGTGGCACGTAGTGCACCACGTCTCTGTATTCGGCCCTTCAAAAAGTGTGGATGGTCCTGCATGAAACTTTCACCACTATAATCAAATCTCATGTGCTGCTATCGGTTTCCTGGGAACTGATCTGCTTGACCATCATACGTCGGATTCGACGGAAGAGTCGAGCATATATATATATATATATACACACATTACACATACATCTATGTGTACATATATGCGTTCACATAAAATCATTTTTATATAGTTACACATTACATGTTTAACTCTTAGGATGCACATTACATGTTTAACTCTTAGGATTTTATTAGGTTGGTGCAAAAACAATGTTTTTTGACGTATTTTTAACATTATTTTTGCACCAATCTAATAAATCGACCGCTTGTTTTTGTTGGGTGCTCCTGAGATTTATCGCCCTTTTCATAATTTTCAAATAGAATGTCTTAAGTGGCAACTAAATAAAAAAATGCTATTTTTTATGAGTATTAAAAAGGTCTTTCAAAAGTATTTAAAATAGTGCACTCTTACATACGTAAGAAAAGGAATATACAAAGGATATATATATATATACATATATTCCATAAGTACAACGGATAAATTTAAAAATTCTAAAATAACTATATCAGAGCGTGATCGCGCGTGTTTTTAAAAATCACTATGACAAAGAATGCAGATTTTAACGCAGTTACAATAACTTTATCTTTGTAATTAACTCCTGAAGATGAATAAAAGATGGGTAAAATAACTCCGGCACCTTCCTTGATGAATTTGATCTTAGCATCAAGAAACTGATGAACCTCTTGGAAAGGATCAATGTAAAAGCAAGTAAACACAATATATCTATATTATTCAATGAAACATGTTTGAATGAAGATATGCTGCCTATATATATATATATATATATATATATATATATATATATATATATAATGTTGAAACATCATCACTTCATAAGTCAACAGAAGTACCGAAACAAAATTGCAGTTTTTGTAGTGATCTTATAAGACATATATGTTATAAATTTGAATTTATATATATATATATATATATATATATTTAGTAGTGATCTTATATATACATGTTATAAATTTTATATATATATATATATATATATATATATATATAAGAAATATGCATAATGTCTTACATTGATTGCACAAGTCGGAGATTCATACGTTCTGCATTCGTCAAGTGAAATGCTTTTGGTTAACACCGCTTCTCTAATATTTCTGTTTATCGCGAGATATTAGCTGTATTTATCCACTTGGTTATATAAGAGTAAAAAGTAAAATGGTACGCCAGACCGGAGTCAGGCTAGTGTACGTCATTTTTTTAAAATACACAATTCACAAAACAGAATGTCTATAACGGATAATAAAATGATAAAAAACATAGAAAATTAAAATGAAAAAAGATTACGCGTGAATTTCTTCTAATCTTATATATATGATGAAATATAGTTTTAAGGTATGGTATATTTATAGTTTAAAGTGCTCGTTATCAGGGATATATCAGGGTATGTAAATATAAAAGTATACATTGAAGCCGACACCTTGAGGCGACAGTCTGTTTCATGCTAAACGCAATCGTCTGGCCTAATCTGCCGTCTCAGAGTGTTGACTTCAATGTCCACTTTATATATATATATATATATATATATATATATATATATATATATATATATATAATATGACATAACGATATATATATAATTTTATATATGAAGAAACAGTATTGAGAAAATATGACAAATTGGAAACCCGTCACAAAAAACTTATATATATATATGTATATATATATAGCTTAAAATTTGGTATATTTATAGCGAAAAAGTACTTAATATTGGGACATTTGTGGGCAATAGAATGAACATTGCGTCTGTGAGAGTCTGTTTCAAGTCTTAAACATGAATATGACACTGAGGCGTGAAATTGACAGTCATTATATAGTGTTGATCCGCATATTCGCACTATCTTCAATCAGACACGCATACACGCACACGCACTATATAATCATATATATATATATATATATATATATATATATATATATATATATATATATATATATATATATATATGATGGTCTTGTGTGCTTGTTTATAACTATGAAATTTAAAGTCATACGTCAGCATTCGACAGTAAGCATTCAAAGACGGTTTGTCGAGCGCTTCCTTTGTAACTGATAGCATTGTTGTCCGCTGCTACGAATATTTTACACGCATTAAATTTAAACAGATGCAAAAATGCAAATGAAAAGTATTTTAAAAATTCCTAGAGTAAGAAAAAAATAAAACATATTGATAAACATTTTTTGCTATTGTTTATTGTGCAAATAAATGTCAAGTATTTTAACTTGATAATTTCTGAAAAATAAAAACATATTTATACATAAGTCAATAATATAAATAGCTTTGCAATTATAGAAATAATCGCAAAAGAACTACTTTGTAAAGAGATGCAAATATCTCTCAAAAATTGATTAAAGCATTTGTTTTTTTCCTCTCTTTAAAATACAACCGTATCTCACCATCCGCAATTTCCGCGTTTGGCTCAGCAAAACATTCGTGTTCAAAAGTTTTATTAAATTAAAACTACGTTGTAAAATATATTCCAAAAAAATAAAATATAAACAAGAAAGCCATAGATATAACATGACTCAATAATAATAATAATAATAATAATAATAATAATAATAACAACACTGTCTATATTTCTGAGTGTTGACACTATTTACATTGTTCGGACTGTTTTCCTCGTCTTTATTGGCACATTCACAACGTTTCGGCCGTTTTACGGTTCGGCCTTCTTCAGGTGATATTTGTTGGAATTCCAAACCGAACCATTCATTTAATCCACACTGGGTAGATTGTTCGAAATTTTCTCAGTTTTAGCTAATTCTCTTTTCCTATCAAGGGAATAATAAATCCCTTTCTTCATCATTATTCGACCGTAGTCGGGATCATCGAATCAATGCGTTAGCTCTATAGTATGTGCTTTCTCCTAGACCGGTTACACTATAGAACCCAGTCTTTTCTTACAACTGTGAGTGGGGTAGGGAGAAGAAGACGTGGATCCATACCTTTAGCACGCAAGTGAATGTAATGGATCCAACTGGAATTTGAACCATGATTCTTCAAATCGAACCGCCGTCCATTACTTCACCGTGCCTGCTACTTGATAACTCAACTCAGCAAGTTTTTGTTCTTTCTGCTGTGGCCAGGGATTGAATTCACAACTCTTTGAGTCAAGTCACTTTTTGGATTAATCGACCAACGCTTTTATCTACTAGACAATAATAATGGCGATGATAATAAATTTTGTGATGTCAACGAACACTCATTGCCACTTTTGCGATACCAACGAATACTTGTTGTCACTTTCGTAATGCTCGTTGTAGTAGAGACTTTGTAATTACAGATACAACTATAATAACGTAGTTGAACAATACTGGTGTCAGACGCCTTCGAATAACACTCACACTAATAGTACTTGCTCGATAATACTCACTCGAATAGTAATCCCTATAGTGATCCGAATAGAGGAATAGTATAGTGACTCGAGTAGAGAATAGCGGTCCGTATAGTAATAGAGGATAGACTAGAAATGACGATCCATATCGTAATTGAGGATAGACTAGAAACAGTGATCAATTACACGTCACGTGACATTTCTACTTATGCGTTTCCTCGATGGTCACGTGGTCTACTTTAATTCAATAATGGGTTCGCCTGTGTTTGCTCACTGGCGATCTTTATTCAAACTCAAGCGTCGGCAGCGACACATTATTCATATATAATAATAATAATATTGAACATTGAAAAATATTAGTCAGTTTAAACATCTCCTCAAAGCTACCAACAGAGTTAAAATGCGTCTACGTAGATTTGTGGGTAATGAATTATTTTCCACTCTACAACCTCTTTCCCCACAGACGAAACTTCGTAATCCTCTCATTATTCTCTCGCTATTTCCATGGAAAGGTTCTGACGAGTTACATTCTTTAGTTCTGATCTTTACAGACTTCCGAGAGGATGTTTCCTGATCATTATTAACTTAACCTTCAAATCTAGGGTTATCTGTCCTACATATCTACATAATCTCCTCCTCTTCGCTTGAGTGACTCTTAGGCCTTGTATTGGGTGAATAATAGCCTAAAAATCTCGTGAAGAAAGTCTTAAGGCAGAAAAGTTTCGTTCATTGCTTACGGAAATATTTCCTTTAACATTTGGTTTGTCACGTAAATATATTTCTTTGTAAGGGAATTCGAAAAAAAATCCGGTATTACTGTAATGCTGTGTGTATAAGACGCATTTTTTTTATAATGCTAAATCGTGTCCAAAAGTCTTCTGCGCCTTATACATTAGTTTAGAACTTAATCTTATTTTTCCCAGGACTCAAAACAGACAAAATTGGGTCAAGTTGGATTTATTTATTTACCAGAGATATAATAGCCATCTAATGGCGATATTACATCAAAGGGAAAATAAATACTTTAAAATGTTTCTCTATTCCGTACTATTCCGTACTTCTTCCGGATTTCGTTAAGTCTTGACACCTTAATGAATTTGGAAATCATTCAAAAGGTGAAAATACTATTTAATTTACGATTAAAAAAAAACCGAAATGTTTCACTTCTTTCATTTTTTTCTCTACCTTTTATACAAATTTTGGCAATTTTCTTTGCTCTAAACTCACGTACGTTTAATACATGGAAATAACCTTTTTTTCCCCCGGAATTTCTCTGCTTTATTAACTTCGTCTTATAGTCTCTAGCGGTCTATACACAAAGGATTATGACAATCATAGATTTCTTGGGACGGTGGATATAAACATTAACGAGTTAACATGGTCAATTATGAACAAACGGAATACTTAAATTTTAAATACTTTAAATTTTAATTTGAATATTACATTTTTAATCTGGAAATATTTAATAATGACGTATTTTGAAATATTCGAAATATTTGAAATTAGATTTTTTAAGATCTTTGAAATGTTTCAAAATTTATGCACCTGATGCACCTTCGATATTTTTTAATATTTCTACCCCCTCTACTTTTAAGATTGTTATATAGAATAAAGTGTCGCCGCCGACACTTGGGTTTGAACATAGACCGCTAGTGAGCAAACACAGGCGATCCCATTATTGAATTACAGTAGACCACGTAACCATAGAGGAAACGCATATATATAGGAAGTAGCAGACGACTAACGCTCGTCATTTCTATTCTATCCTCTATTACTATACGGGACGGTATTCTCTACTCTATTCACTATACTTTTTTCGGATCGCTATACGGATTACTATTCGAGCAAGTATTATCGAGCAAGTGCAATTAGTACGTGTGATATTCGAAGGCGTCTGACACCAGTATTGTTCAACGGCGCTACTATAAGTAGTATCTGCGATTATAAAGTCTCTACTACAACGAGCATTACTGAAAGTGAAAGCGAGTGTTCTTTGACATCACAAAAAAGATATAACAAAGATTAAGCGTAAAGTCAAAAACCCAAATCTGAGTTTAAATATCTTGTCGCTATCACTGACCAATTTGGTGTGTCCCTTAGGGGTGACGCAGTGGGTATCTCTATTATTAAACGGTAGGAGTCGGGGACATTATGGTCGATTATCCACGTTTTTTTTTTTTTTTTAATTCTAGGGGATGAAGCAGCCAAAGCAATCTATTTGAGAATACCCTTAATCGGAGACCGTCGGAGTGGACTGTTACCCGATCTGAAGTTATTTCTAACTGAGCTCCCACCTGAATTGTTTTGAGCTTCTTTATCAAAACCTGTCACTATATCATGCACTTTTGGGCTCTGATACATGTACCCGGTTCATCCTTATCAGACTGGGTACCATGATAGATATATTGGCCTTCGTATATTTCCATTTCAGTATCATATTGTTGACGTACTGCTCTCTAATAATAATAATAATGGGCGAATATCTTCACTTGAAAATCTGAAACTTTTACGGGAATTAAACTGCATGGAATTGGTATGAACACCACCCAGACCCAGTAGCAGAAACAGAACCTGCAACACTAAAAACAGCCAGAACAATCAAAGTTAATCGCCCAAACATAGTAATCAAAGACCACAAAAACAGAATGTGCTTTCTGCATACTATAATGTATATTTGAAGATGTCCAAAAAACTATCAGTATACAAGGAGCTTGAAGTGGAAATCAAAATAATGTAGCACATGAAGACATCAATAATTCCAGGTGTAGTTGGAGCCCTCGGTATGATGTAAAAAGATTCTAATAGACTAATTGAAGAGATCCCTGCTAGCCAATGCCTTAAAGAAATACAAAAAATATTGTCACAAGTACGGCTCACACCTTCCGAAGGGCTTTATCTATGTAAAATGTGTGTGATTTTAGATCGTTTTATTTATAATTTAATACTTTTTACAAAAATGTGCAAATGAAAATGTCGTGATGCCATTTCTGATCTGCGGCCGGAACTCGAAAGGAAATGAGTATACAACCGAAATAAAAGGAAATAATAATAATAATAATAAAAAAATAATAATAATATTAATAATAATAATAAAATTCTGTTTTCCCAAAATGCGGTTTCGGTGATAAATATCCAGAAACAATTGACCATCTTATATGGTTGGGCGGTATTGACACAGAGTGGGCCGATATCTGCACCGGAAAATCTGCAGCTTTTACGGAAAGAAAACTGCAAGAAATTGGTATGAACACTACCCATAACCGGTTATGGAGATAGGACATGTTACAATACAATTCACAATACATACAGACAGATCAATCAAATCTAATCGCCCAGATTATCGTGATTAAAGGCCGCAATGACAAAATATGCCACTTTATTGACATGGCAGTCCCTCCTGACTGCAATGTGTTTTTGAAGATTTTCAAAATGCTATCAAAATACAAGAACCTTGAAATCGAAATCTCAAAAATGTGGTGCATAAGAAAATCAAAAATTCCAATTGTAGTTGGAGCCCTCGGATTGATTGAAAAAATTTCAACAGGGATTGAAGCGATTCCTGGTAGCCTACGCCTTAAAGAAATACAAAAAAATGGTTCTCAGGTGTACAGCCCACACCTAACGAAGATCTTCATCTATGTAAAATATGTGATGTTTTTTTTTTCAGAACTGTTCAGTGGAAAATGTCATGCCATTTCTGACCTTAGGTCTCTGGTTGGGACCCGGAAAGAAATGGGTATACACCAGAAATCAAAGGAAATATAATAATAATAATAATAATAATAATAATAATAATAATAATAATAATAAAGCCCAGTAGGCCATAACTTTAGAAGTCTGCCTTGCCTGGCACTGCTAATATTCTGCGAAAGTTGTTCCTTGTCTGAAGTGGTACTACTTGATGGAGAATACCTATCATGCATTATGGCGGCTCTCCATCAAGACCTCTCGAAAATCGTACGAAAAATAATGACCTGGAAAAGATATGTATAAGATACTGTAATAAACTTAAATTTACATCAGAAGCTCATGAGTTATATGAGGCAAGCCTGCTTCGTGTGGATGGGGCTAGCCTTGATTTTCTCTTTTAAGTCCCCTTGATGTAACGGGGCGGTCTTCTGTGAACCCTCCCCTGGTTAAGTTAGGCAATATTATGTTTTCCTAGTTAATGTGAATAAATGTTGTTCCTGGCCTGTTCCCGGCATTCTCTTTTGTTATGACCCATGTCGAGATTCCCAACCTCCCTTAGTTTGTTTTTGTCCCCATTTTTCATCCCGACTGGGTCAGCCTTTGATTCCGCCCTTTTCGTCATTTATTTTTATCCTTCTCATTCCATTAGTAAGTATGTGTCATGATTTTATCTATCGACAGAATACAGCGGCTACTATTATTATTTTGAGGGATGGACGGGTTCTACTAACATTGTTTTATTTTAGTTTTATCTTTGTGTTTCATTTTTAGTTTGTTTTCTGGTTTCATCTTCCCACCCTATCATTTAATAAATCATGAATTTTTCATATAAACAAACTTTATGAACAATGAAATTAAATTTTTAGATCATAAGATGTTCTGAAGGTCACCTCTGAATATGCGGTATTATGGTATATGTAGGATTGAGTGGTGATGGATGAGTTCTTGTTGTGAATGGGTGAATTGTAATGAATGAATGGGTCATGATTCTGATTAGCTAGGACTAGGATAGCTAATGAAGACCAGTCTCACCCATTTCCCCTTTCGGCCTTGTATTTTTACGAAATAAATATAAGCTCATGAGTCATATTTTCCGATGATTAATCATAACGCAGACGAGTTTCTTCGATTAAATTATAATTTAAAATAATAAAAATCTTCAAAACTGAATTTAGTATTTTAATCACTTGTACGCACGACGGTGATTTTTTTAAAAAAGATAAATATGAGAAAGAATGGAAAAAAAAAAAAAAAAAAAAACAAACAAAAAACAAATCTGAACTTACATATTTTCTCATCACTGATTAGTTCCCCTCTCAAGGGAAACACTTTCAGCTCAGTGATATTTCGTGTCTCAAAGATATTTGTCTCAACTACGAGATCTTCGACAACTTGACCAGGCGTGATGTATAGGACTTGCTCGTACATGCCATGTCGTCTCTGTAGCATGTTTTGATAAGTGAGCGAGAAAGTAGCCCATGTCGTGGGAGGAGCATGTATAATGATTGTGAACTGGCTTGTCGAACGAGGTCTGAAACAAAGAGAAAAGATGGAGTTATAAGAAAACAAAAAAACAAACAACAACAACAAAAGATCATGTCAGATAAGGGATTTTGTTTTCTCAGCTAACCACAGAAGAAAATTAAAATAAAGGGAGATCTATAAGTGCTTGAACTTCGACAAAGAACTGAAGAATTTAAAAACACAATGTGTGTGCCTAGTATGTCCAAATCAAACGATCAGTCTTATCCTTCTGTCAGCCTAATAGATATCTACCTTGTTTTGGTAAAGAACTAGAGGCTCTCATCAAACCCGAATCTTACTTCACTGGGTCTTCTTTCAGACAAGCAACATGTCCTGTGGATAAACTACATCCGCGTCCTGGGTAAGACGATAAACTACTTCCGACAGCAAGGCCTTGATCAGAAGGTTTTGAGGAGCGTCTTAATTGCTGGTGTTCCCAGGTTCACCCTGGCCTGAAGTGGTAGCACATTTTAGGGCCTCAGCTATGGGTAAATAGTTAATCCCCCAAAAGGGGCCAAGACAATATGAAAGTGTAAAAATAAGTTTTAATACCAACAATACTTTTTTGAAAAAAATATTACCAGTAATATATTCTTGAAAAAAATATTTTACCAACAGTATATTTTTGAAAAAAAATATTACCAGCAATAAAAATCTTGTCGGCATTAAATAACCCATTGATGTTGGTATGCCGTAAAACAAAAACCAAACCAAAACAGACAAGCAACGTGCCTTTCTATTCTCTAGATCAACCGCTGATGTGTTGAAAGAGTCTATCAAGCTTTAGATAAGAATGGTGACATTCGGGTTGTTGCTTTAGATGTTTCGAAAGTATTCCACAGGCTTTGTTATGTTGGTCTTCTTCGCAAGTTCAAAGGTTATAGTATTTTAGGACGGATTTTTGATCTGATTCGATCTTTATCAAATAGTGAAATGAAAGTTGTCTTGAACGATCGCGTTTCTAGATCTTTATGCATCAATGCAAGTTTCTTTATCTTTAGGTTTGCATTATTGCTAATTTTCATTAACGACCCTCCCGATATCATCAGTTCTCACATAAGTATCTATGCTGATGATACAACTAATTACTCCTGCCTTAATAGCAAGTTTGATCGGTTCGACAAGGCCAAATTTGAAGCTGATCTAAAAAAAAAAGAAAGAAAAGAAACGACCTCCAATCTGTTGTTAACTGGAGCAAGAAATGGATTGTTAATTTTGACGCCTCTAAAATGAAATTGCTCTCTTTTAAACGTCCGTGAGAAACTTTTTTGATTAGCATGAGTATGGCTGACTTCCAGAAGGGTGACACATTGCGTTTTGTCGGGTTAAATGAAGTGAACAGATTATATTGAATCAATTGCTAAGAAAGTTGGTTGAATGTGTCGTGCTGGACAATGTTTCTCGAAAAAATCTATCTTACATGTTTATAAGTCTACCATTCATTCATGCATTGAATATTGCTGCCACATCTGGTCAGGCGCTTCTGCTATTAATTTAGAGATACTTGATGTACAAAGAAGAATCTACAATTGTTATCAATCATAACAAAGTATCTTGGTTTCAGTCAGTTTCCCATTGCTGCTACTAGCTTCTTTTCTATCAATATTTCCATGGTACTAGATTGGCGGCAAAGTTTCATCATTTTACAGTTGAAATGGCTAAATGTAAAGTTTTTTCTAATGTACTTCTCGTTCGTGGAACTCTTTTCCGGTTTCTTGCTTTCAAGTCAATTTTGATCTTCAAAAATGTAAATGCAATGTCAGCCGTTATCTTCTGTCTTCTTAATTTCTGTTCTTTTCTTGTTTTCTCTCTTTAGTAATGTTTTCTTTTTCTTATATTCTTTCTCACTTAATAACACTTGTGTCTTAGTGGCTTTATTGCCTTGCTTGTGATGAAATGATTAAAAGAAAAGTGAAACACGTTGTGACTATTAAAAACTTGGCTCCCCAATCATGACGTCGAAGGAATACAAAGATCGACATCGGATTGGGTAGTATATTCATTGGAAGGTATGTCAGTATTACATTATGTCATATGCTGAAAAATAGCACGAACATCACTTTGAATCATTCATAGACGCCACCGATGTTGTCCAGGGTAAAGGTAGATGCCAATAGAGCTTGGCATCGGCGTCGTCGTAAAAGTTGCCAGAACGAAGTTGAATATAACATCGAACTGTCTTAGGGACTCCGGTTTCGGATTTACCTTCAGGTTTTACTCTCGAAGCGTCGGCTATGATTGTGTGTCCGCAAAGCAACGGAGGTTTAAATTCATAGTTTTCCTTCTTTTAGATGGATTACCTATCCGGGATGACAATATATCTTTTGGACTTTACCATTCATAATGGCAGACATGTACAGGTTGTCCATTGAAAAACTGTCATAACTTTCCTTTTTTTGCAGGTCGTAGAGGATCTCGGCGATTAAAATGGCCATTTATGATGCCCAGTAAAAGTCGTTGAGTTTTTCTGTTCCTGTTGTAGCATACCTACGGACGATAATGGGTATATCCCCATTCACATAAATACAGTAGTAAATACTGTATGTTGGTCTGCAGTTGGAGATTCATCTCCAGCTGTGCTGGTCAAACTCTCCGCCTCCGGGCAGAGAGGATCCCCCAGACGAGGCTATGTCGAAGGGCAGAGTCTCATCTCGGGAAACAGCTACCCGACTCCATTTTATACGGGATCTACGGGGAATTTTTGTCCGAGCCTGCGGGCTCGGATACCCTACATTAAATTTGCCCTTGTGCCACATCTGACCGCGTAGGGCGGTTATTAGATATCCTGCAGTTGGAGATTCATTGTGGAATTCACTCGACTCACTTCTATCAGTATGACTATTACTTCTACGCGCCGTTGGCGAATCTTATATGTGTTGTTCTTGTCCTAAGTATTATCGTTCATTACTAACCTTCGTGCGATTATTCTATTCAGTAACCTTCCCTAGGTTACAACAATTCCAATGAAAAATCAATTATTAAAACTCAGAGAAAACACCGGCAACATTTTAATATCAGAGTATTCTCTAGCGATAACATGATTCGGAACCTAATCGCCTGGTTTGAAAGAACTGGATCAGTCGGCGATTTTCGGGAAGAGGCCTTAAGCGCACTGCGCGCACTGATGAAACGGTGGAAGTTGTACGACAGAGTGTCCTTGAGGATCCATCAGCCTCTACCCATCGTCACTCTGCTCAACTAGACATCGCCAGAACATTGCTTCAGAAGATTCTGAAACAGGATTTAAAAATGTTTTCATACAAGATTCAAATGGTTCAAATTTTACTACCTAAGATACTCATATGTCTGTAAAAGTTATGTTTGTTTTATATCATCCAGTCTTTTCGTAGCCACACTGTAGAAAAGCTAATAGTCCATAAATTATGATTAAAAATTACAAACAAATCATGCCTTCTTATAGATATGGCAGTGATATCAGATAAAAATATATATGCTAAAAAACAAAACAAAATAATTAAATATAAGTGTTTCAGTGTCGCTCTTTTCGTCTCCTGTTAAAACACATCTCGGGACGTATTGAACTAATTAAAAGGCAAGGGGAAAAGACGAGGCTTGAGTTTATTGAGGCTTCAAATGATTACCAAACAGAAGGAAAGTTAATTCTTATTTCAAGAGGGATTTTATGATTTCTTGGTGATAGTATACGAGGGTGGGCTGCAAATTTCATAGGCTGACTATGAAGGATTGACGCTTGAGCTGTGATATCTTACGTGCATTAATTTCAACTTTTATTAATAACTGCTTTGTTACTTTCCAGGTACGATAGTTGGCTGAGAATTTCATAGGCTGACTATAAAGCAGTGACGCTAGAGCTGTGAAATCTTGCATGGATTAATTTCAACTATTCTCAATAACTGCTTTGTTTCTTTCTATGTACGATCATAGGCTGACTAGTTCATAGGCTGACTATGATGAAATGACGTTAGAGCTGTGATATCTTGCATGCGTTAATTTCAACCCTTTTCTACTTCTGACCACGCAGGCATTCAAACACTTAATTTTTCAGTCTCTCAATCCCTCACGCAGATAGTTAACTTCCCCACTCGTTTTGCCTTCAACCTTCTCGATCTCTGTTTTACCTCCATCCCCGAGTCTTGTAGCGCCACGCAACTCTGCCCTCTTGGTAACTCTGATCATGCTGTAGTATCTGTTAACATCTCCTTCAACTCCACCCGCTGAAAAGAACCTCCTACCACTAGAACTTCGTTCTACTATCAACTAGCTGACTGGGACACGTTCCGTGATTTCCTCCGGGATGTCCCCTGGGATGTTGTTTTTACGCTCTCCGTCCAAGAATGTGCTTCTGAGGTCTCATCCTGGGTTAAAAGTAGAATCGACGCTTTCATCCCTTCAAGGAAATATAGGGTCAAGTCGCGTTCCCCCCCTCCCGGTTCTCCGCTGCTTGGTCAGCCGCCATTGCCATAGGAACCACTTCTTTCACCTATTTCGTAGCGACATGTCTGACTGCAATAGACGTCTTTTTGCCCGTAACGAGTGTAAGCGTGTCCTCAACGATGCTAAGTCTCTAAGTGCTGCTCGGATAAAGGAGCGTATTGCATTTCGCAAATTTGGCTCCAAAGATTATTGGCGTCCCTGCAATTGCAAACCCCCTATACCTCCTTTGTTCAACCAGTTCGAAGTCCTGAACTCCTCTGCCGACAAGTCTGAATGCTTTGCTCGGAAATTTTCATTCAACTCAACGCTCGACTCTTCCGGTGTATCCATACCCGACTTCCCTCTTAGAACTGAGGCCCTATTGAGTGGGTTACACATAACCCCGTCTTTGGTATTGGGCATTATCTCCAATTTAGACTCCAACAAGGCTAGTGGTGGAGATGGGATACCAGCCATTGTCTTGAAGAAATGCGCGCCTGCACTGGCGCCCGCCTTCTCTAAACTATATAACTACTGCCTCAAGGAATTTTGTTTTCCTGACTGCTGGAAGTCCTCTTCGATTGTTTCTGTCTTCAAGAACTCTGGCGACCCTTCTGACCCTTCTAACTACCGTCCTTATCAGTCTCCTACCCCTCTTCGGCAAAGTCTTCGAAGCCCTAATCAATACCGAAGTGGTTAACCACCTCACATCCCATGATCTGCTCTCAGACAAGCAATATGGCTTCCGCTTTGCCCGATCTACAGGTGATGTGCTTACGGCCATTACTGAAACTGTCTACCAAGCTCTTCAAAATAATGGAGAAGCTCGTGCCGTGGCCCTAGACATCTCCAAAGCATTTGATAGGGTTTGGCATGCCGGCCTTCTTCGCAAGCTCCAGGGTTATGGCATTACGGGTCGATTGTTTGACCTAATACAATCATTCCTGTCAAACCGTAAATTGAAGGTCGTTCTCAACGGATTCTCCCCCAGTTCCTATCCCACGAACGCAGGTGTTCCTCAAGGCTCCATCCTAGGCCCCACTCTATTCCTTATCTACATAAATGACCTTCCTGACGCCATAAATTCACAAGTTGGAATCTACGCGGATGACACCACAATTTACTCCTGCCTCAAAAACAAATCTAGTGTCGCTAACAAAATTAACATGGCCGTGCGTCTCGAAAAGGACCTCAAATCGGTTGTGAACTGGGGCAGGAATTGGCTGGTCAACTTTAATGCTTCAAAAACAAAAATGCTCTCTATTAATCAACACAGAGATCCTTCCCTGCCCTCCATTAGAATATCTGACGCTCAACTTCCCGAGAGCACCTCTCTGCGGCTACTCGGTCTCACGTTGACTGCTGACCTGAGATGGAACAAATACATTGAGTCAATTGCTTCCACCACCGCAAGGCAAGTTGGCTCACGGTGCCGCGCCAGGAAATTTTTCTCCCCGGAATCGATCCTCCAGATCTACAAATTCGCCCTCGCATGGAGTATTGCTGTCATATATGGTCTGGAGCCCCTTCTGTTTGCCTCAGAGTTCTTGATAGGCTCCAGAGGCGGATATGCAATATAATTGGCCCTGTTCTGGCATCTCGTCTACAGTTGCTCTCTCACAGACGCGGCGTCACCTCTCTCTGTCTTTTTTACAAATACTTTCATGGCAATTGCTCCGAGGAACTGCATTCGCTGGTTCCCAGACTTCATGAGTTGAAGCGCCCTACGAGGTTGGCATCCCGCTCTCACCCCCTCACTGTCGAAACTCCTAAATGTAGCCGTCTCTTCTGCTCTAATAGCTTGATGTATCGCACCTCTCGCCTGTGGAACTCCCTTCCTTATTCCAGTTTTTCCTGAGAGCTATAATCTCCAACTATTCAAATGTAATGTCAATCGACATCTCCAGTTGCCTTGATCTATCCACTATCCTTCTCCTCATCTTTTCCTCTATCATTCCTATCTGATCTTGCTCCAAATCTTCTGTAACCCCTTGCTTCCTAGTGGCTTCCCCCATTGCTTGGGGTTAAACGCTTAAACGCTGACTGTCCAAAGAAGACTTCAAAGGGAACTAGTAGCAACTTCTCTTTGAAAATGGACAAAATTTGGTATCGTGGAATCAAATAACTGCAGAAAAAAAGGGTTTAGTCCCCAAGATCATCCTTGCTGACATGGTTACAGAAGGGTATGACTCTCCAGCTTTAGTCACAATACAAACAGTGGGCAGTTTAATTTAGGAGTGAAAAGGATGAGTCTTGAAGATGAGCCCAGGTCTGGACGTCCTGCGACTGCCACCAATCGAGGAAAATATTGATCGTGTTTACCGCATGGTGATGGATGATAGGCGATTGATTATAGATCAAATAGCCAATGCTATTAACATAACCTTTGAGAAAGCTGAAAATATTCTACACAATGAACTTGGCATGACGAAGAGATTTCTAGTCGATCAGTTTATGACACCTGATCCAAAGTGCACCAGGCTAATCATATCACGGGAAAATGTAATATTGCTTGAGGCAAATCCAGCTGGTTTCCTTGAAAATTTTCTAACCCAGGACGAATGTTGAGTTCATCACTTTGAGCCAAAGAGAAAGCGACAATCCGTGCAGTGTAAACATCCCTCCTCACCTGCTCCAAAGAAGGCCAAGACCGTTTGACCTGCAAAGAAAGGGATGGCTTCAGGTTTTGGGAATGCAAAAGGCATGGTATTTATTGATTATCTTCAAAAGTGCCACACCATCAATGGGGAGTACTATGCCAACTTTCTGGGGGAGTTACGAAAGGCTGATAAAACGCTCAGGAATCTAACGAAAGGAGTCTTCTTTCATCACGACAATATTGCAGCACACATGTCCTTGGTTTCAATGGCTGCTGTTCGTAACTGTGGCTTTGAACTTGTTGACAGTCCTCCCTATGCTCCTGATTTGGTTCCATCTAACAATCATCTGTTCCACAACATGGAAAAAATACTTGGCTGGGAACCAGTATCGCAGGGATGATGACGTCATATCTGCTGCTGGCGACCTTTTTTTTTTAACCAATAGAATGAAAGATTCTTCACCAATGGGATCTAAGCATTGCAACATCGATGGAAGAACTGTGTTGTTATGGTAATTTACCCACGTACGCATGGACTCTTCCAGCTATAAATAGGATCAGGTACTGCTTTTTGAAGTTTCCAGCTGTCAGCTCTGACAGTCGGACCGAACATTCTTGCTGTAACACTCGTTTGTATTACTGTTTCTGTTAATATATTTGTTTAACTCAATTCCTCTCTTGTGTCTTTATTTCTGGCCCTAACAAGGCCACAACACTATCTAGCTATCTGTTATGATAATTTACCCACACACACATAGACTCTCCTAGCTAAAAATAGGAGCAGGTACTGCCTTTTAGAGCGGGAAGTTTCTAGCAGTCAGCTCTGACCGTCGGACCGAACATTCTTGCTGTAACACTCTTGCTTGTATATGTTTGTATTTCTGTTTCTGTTAATATATTTAACTCAGTTCCTCTCTTGTGTCTTTATTTCTGGCTCTAACCAGGCCACAACATGTGTAAACTGCAAGGGAGACTATGTTGAAAAATAAACCTCATTTAGTCACATTCAATGAGAGCATCTTGTTCAGCCTATGAACTTTTCAGTCGACCCTCGTACACCTGGAAGTTGGAAGATTAAAAAATGAAAATGTAATTAAATTATCACCAATACTTTGTCTATATTGGCACAATAATGATTTTTCATGGCACACACACACACACATATATATATATATATATATATATATATATATATATATATATATATATATATATATATATATATTTATTTATTTATTACCCGTGTAAAATTTTGATTAAAATAAAATAGTTAAAAAATAGAAAATAAAATAAAGAAATAAAACAAATAAAAATATATCCAGAATATATAGACGAATATTTACCTGTTTCCTCTGGGGTCAAAATGTTTCTTCTTCTGTTTGCTTAAGAAACTTTGGATTTGTTTTATGATTCGCCCTTCTATGTGGATGTTTTTCAGAGTCCTGTAAAATGAAAAGTGGAATACGTTAAGAAGGGTTTATTAGGATCAATGGAATAGATCAAATCCCCCAGCAACATGTTTATATAGACCAGAGAAACATATATTGTTCAACGAACCTTAATGAGTAAGAAAGATTATGTTAACTTTTAGATTTAACTTTTATATTTATTTATTTATTTTAGAAATCTTTCGACATAAATGCGGCAAATCGATTTTCATCAAAATCAAGAGAAAATTCCCAACTAGGTATTTATACAGATGACTCAACCTTGTACTTCTGTCTTAGTAGCATACCCAACAGACCCGACAAAGTAAACCTGGCAACTGCTCTTGAAAAGGACAGCCAATCAGTGGTTAACTGGGGCAAGAAATGGCTTTTAAATTTTAACACTTCCAAAACAAAACTGTTTTCCTTTAATCACCACATAGAACCTTTTTCTGCCTGCCATCAAGATGACTGAAGCTAAACTCCAAGAGAGCAACACTCTACACTTTCTTGCCTAACGTTTTCTACCGACACGGAGTGGAACGATTATATCGAATCAACTGCTACGGAAAGTTGGTTCACTGTGTCGTGCGAAAAAAAATTGTCGTCAGAATCCATCTTGTTTAATGTTACAAAGGGCAGGAAGTTGTGGGGAGCCAGTAACGTCCACGGCACATGAAGATTTCTTTCTCTCGACGCTAATAATCGCGTGAATCGACCTCCAGACCCTTTGAAGTTTCTTGGAAGCAATTTTGAAGTTGTGACAACGACGAAACCATTTTTTAATCTGCCCTTCCAGGACTTCTAAATATTTTTTAAATATCTGGGAAGTGCTATGCCTTATTGGGAAAAATAGTCAAGGAGTTCTCCTTTGCCATCGGTTTGGAATTTCCATTTTTCCTTCTCTTGGACGTGTTACCACTCCAGGCTTTTCCTTCTCTTAGACGTGTTACCACTCCAGGCTAGAGAATCTACCTTGTTATTTTAACTTTAGCTGAGCGGAGAAGAAATGAATCCATGTTTTTTCACGGGCATTAGCGCGAAAGTGAATGCATTAAATTATCCCGGAATTAGAACTCTGGTCTCTGATTCCACTTTTAGGGCCGATATCCGTTACACTACCTATACCTCTATTATGAATTTATTGATTTCTTTTTTTACGGTCTATCAACTTTTTGCAGGTTATTTAAAGCCAGAAAATATTTTTAGATTGTAAGAATTTTGGGGAGATAATAATGATTTACTGATACAAGACTTACTAATTAATCCATAGCTGGGGAGAGAAGAGGTGGAAGGTCATTTGCACATAAGTGAATATAACGAACCTGACTGGAATTGGAACTCGGCTCTTTGATTAACAATTTCGAGCCGTTATCCATTACACCATCCGCGTGTTCAAGCTTACAGGACCTGGTATTACCAAGCGGTCACCCATCTAGGTACTGATCAAGTTCGACGCTGCTTAACTTCGGTGATCATACGGGAATCGGTGTTTCAACGCGAAACCCTCCATAAGCCCTATGTTATGTTATTCTAATGAAATCAAATACTTCAGTTTAATGATAAAGTAGTTGTAAAATATTATTGAAATAAAAAGGCTATTATTGTATTTAAATAAAAAATAAAATTTAAAAAACTTTTTTCAGCCAAGCCTGAGCCATTACTGAAAAAAGGGAAATTTGTAAATGAGAACTGTAGTCGACAAGAAAGGAATAGAAGAAACCCCAGGGTATATGCGGTTTAATTCTATCTTGATACAGTTCACATATCTATGTCTATATATCATCTGTCAAAGACAAAGCTTTTGAGACCTGAAGCGTTGTTTTTGTAATTTAACGCCCCGTTGAAAGTGAAAGGCCTGATTTTCCAATTATAATCAAATGCAGCATTGTGACTGAAAATACAAAGAACTGTGCTTGAAACCAGTTCCCACACTTTATACAACATCCTAGCAAAATTTGAGGCTAATTTGATCGCACCAATCATCATTATTTACAACTCTTGAGATTCACTTAATCTTAAGTGTCTTAAATACCAAAGTTTTAATAGAATCTGTTATTATTCCGCTAAAGGAACATGTCTGTTAAGTTATAAAATGACGCAAACTTCTCCTTCAAATCTTTCTTCTTCATCTCTTTCATCATCATCTTCTTCAAGTCCTTCTCCTTCATCTCTTTTATCATCATCTTCAAGTCCTTCACATCAGCATCATAATCATTATAATCATCATCATCTTAAAGTCTTTCACCTCTTTCATTATCATCATCATCTTCTCCAAGTTCTTCTCTTCCATCTCTTTCATCATCAACTCCTTCACCACTTTCATTATCATCACCGTCATAATCTCCAAGTCCTTCATCTCCTTCATCATCATTATCATCATCTTCAAGTCTTTCATCATCATCATCTCCAACTCTTTTTCATCTCTTTCATCATCGTTGTCATAATCTCAAAGTCCTTCATCTCTTTCATCATCAACATAATCTCCAAATCCTTCATCTTTCATCATCATCATCAACATAATCTCGAAGAAAAAAGGTGGCCATATTGGTAACATTACTTTCATCTATATTAAAGAAAAAATATATACCTTTTGTAATATCATTTTGAAAAAAAAAAAGTCTATTTTTATATATTTATATTTACTACTAATAAAACATCTGTATGGAACTATTTACACTAGTTACATCGTTCGCACTGCTGTCCTTATATTCAAGACGTTTCTGCCGTTGTACGCTCCGACCTTCTTCAGGTGATATACGTTGAAATTACGAACTGAACCCTTTAATTAGTTCACTGGGCCATGGATAAAAGCGTTGGTTGAAGTAATCCAAAAAGTCACTTGACCCAAAGAGTTGTGAGTTCAATACCTGGCCACAGCAAAGGAAACAAAAAACTTGGAGAATTGAGTTACTAAAATACATTAAAAATACTAGAATTTACCCTATTTTCTGGCCGTCCTGCATCCTACATCCGCGCCCTGAGTAATACGATAAACTACATCCGACAGCAGGAGGTTTTGAGGAGCATGAAACCATCTCTTAATTGCTGGTGTTCCTAGGTCCACTCTGACCTGGGGTGGTAGCACCTGTCAGGATCCAGCTATGGGGAAATAGTTAACCGCCCAAAAGGAGTCAAGTTACTATACTATGAAAGTGTAAAACATAGGCTATATTACCAGCAATACTTTTTTTGAAAAATTATTACCAGCAGTACATTTTTGAAAAAGGAAAATATTACCAGCAATAAGTTTTTGGAAAAAAATATAACCACCAATACATTTTTGAAAAAAATATTACCAGTAATAAAAATCTTGTCGACATTAAATAACCCATTGAGGTTGATATGCATTAAACCAAACCAAACTATTTTCTGGCCAACAGAATATCTGCCAAAAACGTGCTCAATAGATAACTGGAGCGGCAATCGTCAATGAACCAATAAATGCTCAATGATCTTATCTCATGTGACCGTTTTATTTTTATTTTTTAATACCGCTCATGAAACTGGATCAGCTGACTGATGAGCGGTATTACGCGAAACTCTGGAGTCGGCCAAAAGAGATAAGTCCATTGAACGTTTATATTTATAAATTAATATGTTAATGTTATATTTATTGAACGCGCTGGTAGTTCACCGTAAAAAATCTGGCCCAAATTCCGGATTAACTTAGAGAAGTACAATAAAAAATTCAAACAGACAGACCTTGTCTGTTGAATTTAATACAAACTGAATTCTTACATACATATGATGAAATATAATTTTAAGGGAACACCCTTCTGACTCCATGTTTTTCAGCCAACTTTAATCTCCAAATATCTGAATGCCATGTCTACTGTCCTGTCTACTGTCCACCCAATTACTCTTCTCTTCCCGTTGATCACTAATATTTATATTCCTCTAATTATTCCACCTTCTGTAACCCTTTGTGTCTTAGTGGCTTTACTGCTCTGTTTGAGGTGAAATCGATTTAAAAATGCTATATTTAGAGGGTAAAAGTGCTCAATGTCCAGGATAGAGAGTATGTAAATATAGGAAGCGTGGACATTGATATCAATACCGAATGGTGATAATCTGTTTCATGCTTCCACGCAACCTTTAGGCCATGTGGATTTGATTATAGCTCGACTATTTATATATGTTAGTCGTTGTGGAATTATGTGTATTATAATCTTGCTACCCAGAATGCCATGATTAACATATAGAAATGGTCGATCGATAATTCAACTAACGTGCATTAGATTGCGCGCAAGCATGAAACACACAAATTATTCTAATTAAGAAAATGTTAAAAATTCTTGTAAAAATAAATTTATTCATCAAAAATGTTTTGTCTATGAGACGATAGTCCTTAATATATCTTATTCATAAAAGCAATTAAAAACCTTTCTTAATTAAATAATGTCTTATTTTGATTGCTCTTTTTATTTTTCGATTCCGAGCAGATTTTCGTTAACTGAAGGTCCTGTTTTACAAAAAAATTAAAAATTGATAATTTAAATTCTTCAAGGAGTTCTGTGTATAACAAATATAAACATTAAGTCGTACAAAATTGAATTTGTGGAAATTTCATAAAATTGAATAATTGACGGTAACAGGATTTTCTAAAAAAAAGAAACATTTCTAAAATAATTCCATCCATTTATGAATAAGTTCTGAAACTTTCATTAAAATCCGACAATTATTTGATTTTTGCAAAAATTTTCAAATCAATGTGTTCTTTATCGCAAAGGAAAAAAACGTTAGCATTTTCTATATTGATTTATGGACACCCGCTCTGATGCAAGAAAAGCAACATTTTTAACCAAAATCTCGAAAGTTCAACAAAGGATAAAAAAATATAATTTAATAATAAAAAATCCTTTGTTTTCTTTTCTCTTAATAATAAAGATTTTGACGATACAACTTTTTTTATTAAGTATATGTACATTTTTTAGCCATTTTTTAACGAAACATTTCAGGTACACACACACACATTATATATATATATATATATATATATATATATATATATATATATATATATATATTAGTATTAATAGCAATCCTATAGGTATAAGAAACTACACTCGTTTGGAAAACCTTCGGTGTCTTGATTTGCAAATAATCAAACCAATACCAAAGGGAAAAAAAGGTATAAAAAAAGAAAGAACCAAGAACATGTACGTTAGCCGAAAATAATCGTCCAGCATGTGAGTTCAAAGCCCAAACCCCGATACGAGTAGGCAAAACAACTAAATAAAGTGCTCAATACAGTAAGTAGAGCAGACCTAATTAAACCTAGAGAGCCAGACAAACCTACCAAAGTTTCACCTAAGCGGATCGTCAGGGAAGGCCGGCTAAAAAGGTGAAAAGGAAATAAATATTCCGTTCTTTTTCACCTTTTTAGGCAGGCTTCCCTGACGATCCGCTTCGGTGAAAATTTGGTAGGTTTATCTGGCTCTCTAGATTTAATATATATATATATATATATATATATATATATATATATATGTGTGTGTGTGTGTAGTTTTTGGAATACATTTTCTCTATCTTAGTGCACCTACGCATTTCGTTGTCAAATTTTCTGACCTTCTTTAAAACAGTTACCAGATAGTTAAATATCTGTAACTGTTCCTTCCTTAAGTCTCCATTTCGTAACTTATACATGACCATGAAAAGAGGAAGAAGCTTTTTTAAATAGTCTTGTTGTTTCTCATACAATTCTGATGAAATTGTTTTCTTCTAAAAGGCAGCTCTCATTTCGGTCAAGAACCTCAAGACGTTTTAGAACAAATTTACTCAGAACACCAGTAAATCTTATCTTCCCTTTTTTCCCCACTTTAAAAAAAATCTATGATGCCATAAGATTAACAAAATCACATGCCCTCTACTTAAAGTTTGGCTTGAACTTATCCAAGATGCCACTTGCAAAAACATACCATTTAAATATCAGTGGAATCTCTGGGATAAGACTGTTTGAGATACTTGGCGGGATGAAATCATTTCACATTGTTTTCGCCCATTTTAAAAACAATTTAATATATGCAGTATCTTTAAATAATCTTCTATGTGCTGTGTCTCCTCAGTGATGATAGCTCTCCACAATTTCCTTTCCTTTGTAGTTCCTAGCAATGTTTGTCTTTTTAATATCCCACCTCCTCGCCTTTCTGTCAACCATTTACATAAGCCCTATTAGGTAGTTTACTCTTTACTCTTCTATCCCTCTTGCTGGCAATAAGTCCTGTGTCAAATTTTCCAAGGCTTTTTTCTCATTATACATCCCAGAAGTTTCTTTTTGATTTTATGTATAAGTTTTCTTTTTGTTTCCGCCTTCTTTCAAAATTCCTCGTTATTCACATGCTTCGTTAATAGTATTCTCAGCATCCTTCTGTAGAACCATATCTCTGCTGCTGCAAATTTCCATCCGTGAAAAAATTGTCCAGCATACATCGTCATATAGAAGGACAGATATTACATAGCAATTCAGCACTCTTTTCTTTGTTTCTAACGAAATTTTTTGGTTTCTTAATACTTCGTTTTGCTTTTGAAAGGCATCTTTCCGATGCACCTTCGGATTTCGTTGTCATATTTCTCGTTGTCTGTTAAAACATTTCTTATGTCGATGCACTTCTGTATTTGCTTGATTTTGACATTTACGATTCATACCTTGTATTTTGGGTTCTTCCTTTAGCTGACAACCATACATTCGGTCTTCGAACAATTGACTGTTAGTCCTTTCTTCCTGCTTTTCTTTACTGCTGTATTTGATAAAATATATATTATTCTTTATCAAATACAGTAGTAAAGGAAAGCAGGAAGAAAGGACTAACCGTCACTTGTTCCTCATTCAGTAAACTTTCCTAGGTTACAATAATAGGAATGATAACAGAGTGGTTTCCTGTTGCCTTCTCTATAATTCACTGTTTTGCTTCTGTTAGACTAACAGCTAAAAGTAGAGAGCTTAGTTCATACTACTCCTCCGCCCCTGCTATTTCCAGCTGGCTAGATAGAAGACATGAATTTATGCTTTTGGCAAGATTATTTTTGTGAAAGTGAATACAACGGACTAGCCCCGGATTTGAACGAGTGTCGCCGATTCCATCTTGGACATCGATAACCAGATTAGCACGCTAACCTTTAATCTACACCGAGATGTATGTTGCAAATCGAATCCAACCATTAAGGCTACTTCGTTCCCAGTTTAAAATTGGAAAGTTTCCGAAAGAAATGAAGGCCATATTTAAACAAAGCAAAGCAAACTGCACACGAGAAAAATATATTTTCCAACGAAAATACCTTTGAGTTTCAAATTGACTGGCTGCGTCTGTTATACTTTTTTTCGAGAGTAATAGACTCGGGACATCCTTATTTCAATTACCCTGTTTACTAAATATTCAGGAAATGATCCTCAACATCTGAATTTAGGCTTTAAGCATTCAAGAACAAAGCGTTTTTATTGATGACAACAAAACACGTTTAAAAAATTCCATCCAAACCGTCTATTTGAAACTAAGTTAATCCGATGTATTTGTAAAAGTTCTTTTTAATTGTAGCAGATCTGAATCAAACATTTATATATGATAAAAATATAGTTTTAAGGTATGCTATATTTATGGTTCAAAGTACTCAATATCAAGGATAGAGTGTATGTAAATATAAAAGTGGACACTGACGTCAACATCCAGAGACTGCGTCGTGACCTCAAATGTAATTTTATATGATATATATATATATATATCACCCGAATCCCGTCACTCATCAGGGTCGTAGAGGCACTACATGCACTGTCGCCACAGTAGAACAAGTAGAATAAAATGGATGTAATATGGAAGCCTGATCTACCAGACAACCGCAAGCGGAGATTCATTCGAGCCACTGTAGAGACGGTGTTAACATATGGTGCCACTGCCTGGATATTAACTAAAATCTTATAGTCTAAGCTAGATGGAATCTAGACTCGGATGCTGAGAGCTATACTTTACATCTCCCGGAAACGACATCCAACTAAATCACAGGTCTATGGACCCATCCCTGATATTTCTACAATCTTACGGGAATGCAGAATGCGCTTAGCAGGACACTGCTGGCGAGCAAAACAAGAACGCGCGAGTGATTTACTGTTTTAGGCACCTAGCCATGGAGCAAGACAGCAACCACCTACATTGACCAGCTATGTTATGACACAGATTGCTTCCCTAAGGACCTTCCGACTTTGATGCAGGACTGGTTGGCGTGATAGACTCGTGAATGTCTGAGCTAACTAAACCGAATAATATATATATATATTATATTATATATATATTATATTATATATTATATATATATATTATATTATATATATATATTATATTATATTAAATATATATTATATTATATATATTATATATTATATTATATTATATTATATATATATATATTATATTATATATATTATATATTATATATATATTATATATATATATTATATATATTATATTATATTATATATATATTATATATATTATATATATATTATATATATTATATTATATTATATATATATTATATTATATATATAATTTTAATCATTTCACGCCAAGCAAAGAAATAATGCCATTAAGACGCGAAGTGTTAAAGAATAATAAAAAGAGAAAAACATTAAAGAGAGCCAACAATAAAAGAACAGGAACCAAAAAGAAAAAAAAAGATAACGATTGGCATTTTTTAAGATCAAAGTTGACGGGAAAGCAAGTGGCCAGAAGAGAGTTCCACAAGTGAGAAGTGCAAGAGAAGAAACTGTTAGTTTATTACTTACGGTTATATCTAGAAGTTTTAACTGTAAAATGATGTGACCTAGCTGCCAATCTAGTAGGGTGCTTAAATTCACCGAGGAAAGCTCATCAGAACAATTATCGTGACAATATTTATAGAAAAGGTACATGGAATCCATGTTACGTTTATAAGTATATAAAGATGAGATTATATGGCAAAGCATGTCTTCAGACTGAACGAAAAAAAAAGAGTAAAGTGGAGATAAATTTAAAAGAAATAGCAAGAACGGGGTTTGAAGTAGTCATTTGTTAGACTATAAGATTTCATTCAACAGCTCCTTACACCAGTAACATATTTATCAGTCTACTCTAGACTTCTGTAATAATTCTGTTTTTAGTTACTGGTAAAATTAGCCTAAGAAAAGCATAAAACCGGTTTCTGCTTATTGAAATCAAAGTTTCATTTTCAAAACGTAAAAGATTTTAAGAGACAACATTAAATCATTTATAATAGATGTTAACAAACTTTTTAGACCATCGACATCTTCATGGAAGGTTTGATTCCTCTTCTAACCCTCCAGTCATGTGCAGAAAAATAATTTTGTTTATGGGCGGAAATTCTTAACCATTACGCAGCTTTTGAACAATTTTTGTCATATTACTCAAACACGCGTTACGACCAATATAGATGCAAGACGACTCATCACCGCCGACTCAATGACAGGCAAACTATGAACTTTTTCGTAGACTTTTAAAAATAAATAAAAATAATTTATTAAGGATCATTTTAAAAAATAACTTTTAAAAACCGAATAAAAATAATTTATTAAGAAAAGCATCTGGCAATGATCCTAGTGTAACCTGAGATACATTTGCTAATACTTCACTTATTACTGCACTTGGCTTTTCAACGGTGTCTTCGGCACAACGTTTCAAGTTTGTGTGCATTTTAGCCTTTTCTATATTGGCTGATGACGAATTATGGGAATGCTTGTTCCCTTCCTTGATAACTGCTCCAAACTTCGTATGAATCATTGCATGTCACCTTTAGCATTAGTCACAACGCCAAAATTTGATGTTGCTGACTCTTTTTTTCTAAACTTATCAAATACAAATAAATGTCCTTCGTGTGCAAATTTTTTCTTCTTCTCTTTGACTAAGAATTTCCATTTTCGGTGTGATGAAAACTTTGAAAATTAAATATCAGTCTGCCAAATAGGCTGATGTAATTAATAAATCACGAAGACCAACAGTGAAACTTTGAAAATCTCTACGACTCAAAGACGATCTAAGCGATGGGCACATTAAGATATGCAACACAGGTTGACCGGTGTTGAGTCGGAGGTGATGAAATATCACCTCACAGATAGATAGATAGATAGATAGGTAGGTAGATAGGTAGGTCTCACCAAGAAAGAAATAATTTCCATTCATTGAACGTGCATTCTATTCCTCGTTCACCCTGCAGTTTAATACATTTTACGAATCGTTTCCTAAGTTTCTTTAGCGTTTAAAAATTAAAATAGAGTGAAAAAAAAAACCCAAAAAAGTAAGAAATTTTTCGTCGACTTTTTAAAAACAAATAAAAATAATTTATTAAAGATCATTTTAAAAAAATAACTGACTCTTTTACTAAACTTATCAAATACAACTAAATGGCCTTCGTGTGCAAATTTTTCTTTCACTCTTTGACTAAGAATTTCCATTTTCGGTGTGATGAAAAATTTGAAAATTAAAAACATTATGACAGCCAATACCGGTTGGTTGGTGGTGAGTCGGCTATGTTTAATCCGCGGTGATGAAATGTCTCCTTCCAACCAATACTGCATAAAATTGGAACATTGGCAATTAAGTAATGTTGCCAACATGGCTGCCATTTGTTTCATTTTGCGCAGAAACACTGATTAAAAGGACGTGTTTGCGCATGTCACTCTTGTATTAGCCATATTACGTACAAATACATATTAAGATATTTGAAAAAAGGGACTTGCACTAAGTATTGTAAAGGTTTCCGGAATGGAAAGTATTATCATATCCCTTGTAGTAAATTTGTCCTGCAAACAATATTTGGTGGACTCATGTGAATCCGGGTTACAAAAGGAAACAAAACATGGAATTCAAACAAACATCAATTAATAAATATATTAAAAAACATGTTACAGAAGGATAAAGAAAGAAACGAAGTTGAAATTATGAACAGTTCAATACAATCTTCAGTCTGTGTCTCTGGAGTAATTTCATGCTTTGCGTCTATCGGCGAGAATGAAATGTATGTTTGCCGCTTCGAAAGTCAAAGGGAAAGGAGGAAGAGCCTTTCAAATATCGCACCGCTTGTGATTATCTTCATGGGGCCGTAATCGACAAGAATGTGTTGTATTTATATCTCTGTTCTTGCCTAGACACTAATTCCGTTTTTCTATAATGTATAAGAATGCGAGTATAAGTGAGAAATTCAAGGCACATATTTTTTTTCCGAAAGAACATGTGTTCTTTAATGTTTGATGTGAATTTATATTAACATATAATCTTTTTATTACCGCTTTTTTTTTAGCACACATTAAACAAACCTATTTTCAATATAGAAATATGAGTACTTTTTTTTACCTACTTGTTAACTGAAGCATAAATTGCCGGCAAAAAGGGTCTGAAACAGCAATGTCTAATGAAGTGCTTAATACCGCTTGACATTCATACGGTCATTGGTTTTCAACAAACTATCAGAGGTTCTGTCCGCAGGGACTTCAAACATGTGTACATTGCCTCATATTTTTTAAAGCAATTTTAACCTTTAGTAAACGGCTAATTCATTAAAATATTTCTAAATAGAGGAAAAAGTGTGTACACGATTCTTTTCAAATATTTGTACATAATTTTTTTTTTTTAAGTGAGAAACTTGGATTCTAAAGTGAATTCAATTTCCAACTGAGAGTTTTCAATAATAGCACACACACTTTGTTTTCATTTAATAAATTTAGACTGCATACATACAGAAAATGAATTCAGTAAATATATAAAAATTGAAAGGGGTGTAAGACAATGATGTGTCTTTTCACCGGATCTATTCAACCTATGAAGTGAGATAATTTTGAGAGAATTAGAAGTCCTACTAGGATTCATTACTGGCGGCCACAATCTTAACAACATAAGATATACAGATGATACAGCGTTCATAGCAGACACAGAAAGATAACTACAATTCCCCTTACATAAAATCGTGAAGAAATGACTAAACATCAATTAAAAGAAGACAAAATGCATGGTTGTTAGGATAAGAACAGTCCAGCATGCAAATTATTAATAGGAGATACCAAAATCAAACAAGTAGAACAATTTAAATAAAGTAGAACCCCTCATATATGGAATCCCTCATATCCGGAATCCCTCATATATGGAATCCCTCATATCCGGAATTCCGCATATCCGGACATTATTTTGATGTGTATATTTGAACTATTTGGGTGATATGTAAATGATTTGAAATTTCTGTTTTTCAGGAAATTTACGTTGAAATGGATTGGTTCAAAAGATGAACAACTTTAAAGTTAACGTAAAAAGTGGAAATTTTTAAACAGACTAGACGCTGATGAAAGTTCATTACAACTAATAGCTGAGTTCAACATAGGAAAGTTAACATTGTATGATATAAAATTTTTCAAAGAAACTATTCTCCGGCGTTCACACTGTCACAATGAACAAAGAAATAAAAAAATATGATTGTGATGAAACCTAGACTGAAATTGAGAAAGCTATTGAAAAGATTGTCAATTTTATGGAAAGAAAGCCAGCATTCAGCTATGACGATTGCAATAAAAGTTAAGTGTCTTTCGTTTAAAAATTTCATAATTACTCTATGTGAATTTTTTTTAAAGAAGAACGTTTTTCAATGTCACTTGCATCATTTATTTCTCTTGACACTTTTGCCAAAAGCAAAGTGAACACGGATTATCGCATTCAAAATTGGAAGTCGGCTGGACTATTCAATTTATCCTGCTGTTTACTGTTTGGCTACCGACACCTTTGATTGTAAATTCTTTTTAGATACGTACAGTAAGAGCACTTCCGGTTCTTCTTGGGTCATGTGAAAAAGATGTATATTTTTCAATTTAGTTATCAAAAAGAAAAAAAAACTACTTTGTTCCTAAATTGATCCGTGGTGACCCCTAGTGACATTGGAGGTCGGCATCACCTATTCAAGACAGACTAATCTTCAGTTCCCATGGTCCACCCGTTGAGCCGATCATAAGACATGTACAAATTATCATTTTATAGCAATAAATAACACTTGACGTTCAGAAAAAGTTATCTAAAACAATATACATGATACACAATGCTGTAATATTTAATGTTTTCTTCAACAGCCTGTTGTGCGTGAGTAAATTCCATTGGTTTCATTTACAAAACTATACAACATAAATAAACCACAAAAGCCTTCATATGAAACACTTGAATATATATATATATATATATATATATATATATATATATATATATATATATATATGTATATATATATATATATATATGTTTGTGTGTGTATATGTATATCCGAAATGTTCATATAAGCTGTGAGTGCATCTCTTTGTAAAGGACTAGATATCTGAAACAAAATATGTTTGTACTTATGTTGATTTATATATATATATATATAAATATATATATATATATATTTCTATTTTTAGCTTTTGAAAATGTTAGTCAAAGGAAGATAACTTTTTGTCTCTCGCAAAAAGCCTGCATTTAAAACAAGCTGTGCGTCGGAGTAAATCCATTATCAATTACTTTCAAATATTGTACGGATGTTATATATGTTATTGTTTTTATTTCAGTGCACCCGCTGATTGATAGTTAAGCTATTGTTTATAAGGGGATTCTTCACCAAGGTGTTGTACAAAAAACTGGAGGAGTTCAACAAATATTGACATTTATTTAATGTTGACTTGAAGTTAAAAAGTTATATTGAATCAATCGCTAAGTCTGCTTCTAGGAAAGTTGGTTCAGCGTGTCGTGCTAGACAATTCTTCCGTTATCTTACACATTTATAAGTCTACCACACGTTGATGTATTGAATATTGGTTGGCTGATTCCGTTTAGCAGCATATCAACCTCTATGGATTATTTAATGCCAAAATCTAAATATTTTGTACTCAATTGTATGCCTTCAACTACAGATAAAATTTATTGTTGGTACCTTTTTTTTATATAAAAATGTATTGCTGTTATTTTTATTATAAAAATGTATTTGTTATACTTTCATATTCATAGTGTTTTTTGGGTGGGTGGGGAGGTTGCCTATTAGTCCATAGCTGGGACCCTAACAGATGATACGACCTCGGCTTAGTGGGGAGCTGGTAACAACAGCAATTAAGAGTAGGTTCCACGCTCCTCAAAACCTATCGGTATAGTTTTATCGTCAGACCCAGGACTAAAAATCCAAAGAATCTGCAATGTTATTCATCCTGATCTGGCATCTCGGCCTCAGTCACTTCCCCACCGCCGTAACGTAGGTTCCCTGTATCTTTTCGATAAATATTTTCATGGTAATTGTTCTGATGAGCTTTACTCCTTGGTACCTCGACTTTAGGGATTCAAGCGCAGTACTAGATTGACAGCTTGGTCTCATTATTTTATAGTTGAAATAGCTAGATGTAACCGTAAGTTCTATGCTAACAGTTTCTTCTCTCTCACTTCTTGCTCGTGGAACTCTCCTCCGGCCTCTTGCTTTCTAGTAAACTTTGATCTACTAAAATTTAAATACTATGTCAGTCGTTGTCTTGTCTCTTTAATTCCTGTTCGTTCATTGTTTTTTCTCTGTTTAATTATGGTTTTCTTTTTCTCTTATTCTTTCACGCTTAATACCCCCATACATCTTAGTGGCTTTATAGCCTTTGTAGGTGTGAAATAATTAAAAAAAAGGGAGAGGGGTAATTTGATTTCATTTTGACGATCAAGTAATATTCATATTTCCAATAGCTATCTTTTAACAGAGGACAGAATATATGACACCGAAATCCGAAGGCGCATTAAGATAGCGGAAGATGTCTTCCAAAAGCTAAGCAAAATATTAAGAAACAGGAAAATTTCATTGGAAACAATGAAAAGGGTAGTGAACTGTTATGTAATATCGATCCTTCAACATGGCAGTGAATGCTGGATAATCTCCTCACAGATGGAGAAGAGTCTTCAGGTAACAGAAATGTGGTTCTACAGGAAGATGCTG
>OZ010588.1:91855137-91992637 GCA_963932145.1 Acanthosepion lycidas | reverse complement strand
GATACATTTCCGACCGAGTGCATATCTCTTATTATCAGGCGTATCAGGTTCGATAGCTGGAATGAGAGCAGTTTGAGACAATGCACAATACGCGGTCATTCACACCCAAAGTCACATATGTAACGACAAGCTCATAATGACGAGTGGAATTTTCGAAGTACACTAGAAAAACAAATTCAAATGGATGCCCAAATACTATATTTGATGGCATTTAAATCCGTCTTCTAATTTACATTTGATATTACAGTATTTGTTGAATGAGATTTGTTGCAAGGACTGATGGTCAACACCAGTTGGCCTAACATTGGGCTTCTATGTGTTGTTTCACTTCAGGACGTTAGAGATCATGGCTCTCCACAATTTCCTGTCCTTTGTCGCTCTTAATAAATTTTGTCTTTTTTTTATCGCTTATATTATGATAAATCTTTGACGCATTTATATCTTAATATTATAAGGACCCTTCTTCTCAATAACAGTCAGCAATCTATTAATTTTGTTAATGGTTTGTTTTTACTTCAGCAGGTTCAATTTCTGACATTTTAAAAAGGGGAGAATGCCACTAGTATGCAGGGGGTTACATAAAGTGATCGAGGGTGAAAAGACTGGGTATAGTGAGGATTGAGGAAAGGATAAAAGATGAACGGGTTTCAAGACGACAGAAAATGGCGATGGACGTTGCATTTAAATTTTTGAAGATTGCCCTTTTAAGAGAAGCATGTAAACAGAAAAGAGTTCTATAGGCGGGAAGTGTGAGAAAGGAAACTGTTGGAGTAGAAATGCCTGTCACATTTAAGTATTTCAACATTAAAAGGTTGGGACCTTAGATGCCAATCTCGTGTAAATTCATGTAGAAGGGGCACCAGGGAAAAAAGCTCGTCAGAGCAGTTACCATGAAAATATTTGTAGAAAAGAAAGAGGGAAGTCACGTCACGTCTGTGAGAAAGTGACTGAAGTCGAGATGCCAAGTCAGGATGAATTACATTGCAGATCATTCTTTGGATACTGTCAAGAAACTCTAGATGAATAGCAGGAACACCAGACTAGATATGGCGACAGCATTCAATGCACGGCCGAATGGTAGAGTTGTAAATGTGCAAGATGAACTTCGACGAGAAAAACCTTCTGGCACGACACAGTGACCCAACTTTCCTTGCAGGAGATGCAGCTATTGATTCGATGTAGTTATTCCACTTCACGTCAGTTGAAAAAGTGAGACCAAGAAGGCACAGTGGGTCCTTTCCAGGAGTCGAGCATCAGCCATGCAGGGAAGTTTCTCTATGGTGTTTAAATTAGAGCAGTTTCGTTTTGGAGGCATTAAAGTTGGCGGTTTTAATTGCTTCCAATAGGTCTGCATTATTGTCATACTGTTTGCCACCTTCGTATAATTACATCTTCACAATTGACCATAGATTTTCGATCGGATTCTAATAGAGACTTGATGGTTGTCATTCCATTATCTTCTGTCCTGCAAACATTTTACGCTCAAAAACGCCACAGATAAGCTTAGATACATAGAACAGTTCATTGTCGTGCATAAATACACATTTCACTTTGAAAATGCGAGGCTGGAACTTCTGCTATTCCAAAAAAGTCTTGTCCATAAAATCGCAATAGCAGCACTGTTCAGTTTAACTCCTTTATCGACTTTGAATGGTTCAGTAAATGTTTCGACGGCAATTATAGTCCATATCACGTCACTGCCGTCTTCTCTTAGCCCCAGGGTACATCTGCATCGGATAAAATCCATCCTTTTGTCAGTCCATCATGTACATCGAGTATCACTCTAGATTCGACCGTGAAAATTACTTTAGAAAAGCCAATTTTTACATATTTCTTGGTCCAATTTGGACGCTTTAAAATATCTGCATTACTGAGAGTAATGATTAGAAGATTTCTTGACAGATCCCAATTTTCGAAGTATTTTACACCTTCTGTCCTTCTTGATTCCCTCAATTCCAGCCTGTTAAAACATCTGAGCACTGATCAAAAGTGGTTGTTTCGCTATAACGCACTTTCATTTCCGCTCCCCTCGAAGAGAAAATTTCTCAAAGCCTTTTGCTACTAGTTCTGAACTTAGTTATATTTTCAATCGCCATCTTTATCGTTCGATGATCTCTGCGAAAATCCTTTGATAACTTCAACATAGACATTCCCTCACACAATAATCGTTATTTTCTGTTTTTTTTTTCTGCAGTTGTTAAGTCCTTTCCATTATTCATGTTTCAATATACATTATGGAAAAAATTTTTTAAAAAGTTTTTATTAGATTACAGAGGCCTTAAACTGATATTAATTTAATCTGTATAACTTCAGACGGAAGTTTTTTTTTTTTTTTTATAAGAAATCCAATAATTTTACTGTAACATGACTACATGTTGAAATTGCTTAAAACTTGTTGAAACTAAAAACATGTTGAAACTACCTAAAAATTTAACTCAAGTCTTGTTTTGACGTTTAAATTGGTAGCTTAACCATTTAAAACTTGACAAAATTTATCAAAGAAAATTCAAGCTACTTAGGTTAATGTGATATGCATAATAACTTCAGACTTACTATATATGTGTGTGTGTGTGTGTTGTATCCTACTACCAATTTTGAGTGCTCTTTTCGTGTGGGTCGACGCCATTTTGACCTTCTTCTGTGTGTCTTCAGACAGTAGTTTTTATAATAAATCCAATAACTTTAATAAGACATATTGAAACTATCTAAATGATTAACTCAAACTTCAAAGCAAGTTATTGAGGTTTATGTGATTTGCATAATAACTTCAGACGACCGGTAGATCATCTTTTTTCTTTTTTCTTAGGTTGGTGCAAAATTAATGTCGTTTTCTCACATATGTTACTATGTGGGAAAACGACATTATTTTTTCACCAACCTAATAGTTTTAATATTAGAGTATTATGAAGTTGGACTATTTACAATTGATACTGATTGTCCACGCTATCTGAGTAAACATTGATACCTCAATATCTCATTTAAATCATACATTTTTAATTATAATATTTCAGACGTAAAGAAAAGGCAGTCGAGCCATTCAAAATAGGTGATTACTTTCCGCACAGCCTTCGTATTTCTCGCCCTGGCTGCGACATTTATTTAAAATAGATTATTGCATACTTAAGTGGTAACATGTGTATTGACTCGTAATTTTGCTACTATCCGTAATCCGTAATTACTGCAGACATTTCTTTTTAAAGTGGTACTCAGGCTCAAGATGGAATCATCGTAAATTGAAAGCAGCCTAGTTCTCCCTCTCTTTTTGTAATTTTATCTTGTAACGCAAAATATGTCTGAATTCATATTCATCTGAAATTCCTACCTCTATTCTAAAAGAACTTTTCACGAACAGGGGAGAATAGTTTGCCTGACACTATATTTGATGTTCTTACCTTTTAATTGATCACAGTTGCAGTCGGATTAATTACCGGCTTTGCATTCGTAACGATGATAAACGTATTTCAAGCGAAGAAAGCTTACGGATATATCACGCTAAAACACCGATTCTCGTAAGATCACTGAAGCTAGTCGAGCCTGGTCAGTACCTGCTCTCATTTAATCACCATAGAGAAACTTTCCTGCCCGCCATGCGAGACTCCTGGAGATCGACATACTGCACCTTATTGGTCTCATTTTTTCAACTGACTTGAAGCGGAACGACTACATCGAATCAATATCTGTATCAATTGCAAAGGAAGTTGGGACACTGTGTCATGCCTGAAAGTTTCTCCCGTCAGATGGTTGGTTGGTTGGTTGGTTGGGTTTTATGGCATATCAACCACTGTGGGTCATTTAATACCAAATTAAGGTATATATATATATATACATACAGATATACCTATACATATATTAAATATACAGTACTATTAAACATATAGCTGGCAACATTATTTTTTCAAAAACATATAGCTGGCAACACTGTTTCAAAAACACAGCTGGCAACACTGTTGTTTCAAAAACGCATAGCTGGCAACATTATTGTTTCAAAAAACACATAGCTGGCAACATTATTGTTTCAATAACGCATACCTGGCAACATTAGTGTTTCAAAAGGGTATAGATGGCAACATTATTTTTTCCCAAAAAACGTATAGCTGGTAACATTATTGTTTCAAAAAACGTATAGCTGGCAACATTATTTTTCCGAAAACATTATCTGAAGCCTTGTTGTTGGACGTAGTTTATTGTCATACCCATTCTCCCGTCAGAGTCCATCTTGCACGTTTACAAATCTACCATTCGAACGTGAATTGAATACTGTTGCCATGATGTCCCTCGAATTTTTCAATTTCCCTACTAAGGTTGGGGAAAATTATAATGAAATATTTCAGAGTAGCGTTTATGAAGTTCACTGTTGGTAACTATACCAGCAAGTGGGAAGCCCTTGATGTCGGTAACATGAGAGGGTGTGTGATTTCACCACTTCTTTTCATTATGTTCATGGAACTAATATTACGGGGTGCAGCGGACACAGCAAAGGGATTGATGACTAAGGAACAAATGGTCCTTTCTCCTTCCATAGCGTTTATTTATAACATTATTATTCTGGTCCCGTCTAAGGTCGGTGCCGATTAACTGCTGCAGCGCTACTATAAGCTCTTCACGTGGGCGAGGATGAAGGCTAAACCCAGGAAAAGCTGGAGCTTATCATTACTCAGAGGCGTCGAGGAGATTCATTTCTGCATTGGGGGTGACATGATCGCAATAGCCAAATTGAATCCAGTGAAGAGCCTCGGACGGCTTATGAAATTCCATTGACTAATCGGTACCGAGGTAAAGATGTGTAGAAATTGGCACTAGATGGACTTAAATTCATTGACAGAACCCTTTTCCCCGGCAAACTGAAGGCTTGGTGCTACCAAGATGGTTTGCTGCCCCAGCTTTTTTTTTTCGCTGCAGGTGTATGTATCACATTCAGCAGACACAACGGTGTACCTGCGCAAGTGACTTGGAGTCCCCCTGCTTCTTCACATTACTCTATACCAATGCCGGAAACCTGTAACTTCCCATCTCCTCATTGGTGGAAGAGTTCAAGGTCGGGAAGGTACTTCACACGATGATGAGGGATTCGGTCGATGAGTTCGTCCACAGGTTACAGCCAGATATCAAAACTGGCACCAAATGGTTGGCGCTTGAAACCACCCAAGAAGCAGAATCCAACCTACAAGGAGATTATGGGGATGACCCAAACCAATCGAGTTGGCCTGTGCAGCACAAGTAACCAGTTCTCCAAACAGGGCCCATAGGGAAAACAAGACATGGTGAGTGAAAAAAATCCGAAATTTCGAGGAAGAGCAGCGAACAGCTACTGCTGTTTCTCAGTCCAAACAATATGCTTGAACTATTTGGAGTGATATTGATTCGATGAAGCTATCATGGAATACCCTGATTACAATGGAGCCATTGGTAATAGCATTCCTTCTGCGATCTACCTATGATCTCCTACCTAATACGACCAACTTCAAGCTGTGGAGGTACACTGACACGGATGTATGCGCATTATGTCAAGGTGATTGACGCACTTTACGTCACGTGCTCTCTGTATGCCCACAAACACTGCAGATATACACGTGGCGTCATAACAAAATGCTAGAAGTGGTTATGGACTTAGTCAGTACACAGTGTGAAGCAGCCAATAAACAGCCTGTAACGGCCAGAGAACCTAAGATCAGTTTTCACAAGGAATGTGAACGCCCTGTGCGGAAGAACCAAATAACTCCTAACATGACGCTACTGAGTGGAGCCCACTGACTTGGAGGGTGATATTTGATCTTAGAACATATTTGCAATTTCCGGTACATGTCAATCAAACAGACGCACGCCCTGACATTGTAGCGTGGTCTGATTCAAAGAAGTCTGTCCTCCTCGCATCCATCGGAGGAGAACAGGGAAGAGGCGTACAAGTGAAAGAAAACCCGCTACGAATCGCTGCGATTCGACTGCGTAGAAAATTGAGGTCGGTTGCCGTGGATTTCTTGGACGGTCAATTGTTTCCTTCCTTTGGAAGGTCAGCGTCACTGGACGGAGCCTGAGGTGTGCTTCAATCGTCTCCAGACCACAGCTCAACTGTCATCGAATCAAATCTGGTCAAGATCTAAAATAAACAAACTTAATTAAAACAATGCTACTGCCGACGTGAAACACATGTTTACCGTCTATTCTACGTCATTGATAACGGTCGCAACGAGATCGTTGTGTATTGGTTAAAGATCAAGATAGATAAATCTGACTTGAAGTTGTAAAAAAAATCGCAAGAGACTGACACATCTACGGAAAAATAATACCCTGTCCGGTGGCAAATATTGCTGGTGGCGACAGAGGAGTTGCTTCCGCCTTAGCCACCGAAACTCTGTTACTTCCCCTGTTTAGCGGATGACGAAGGCAAGGTATCGCACGTGCTTTCACACATTGTATGTAGAAAAATATATCTGTTTCTATCTAAGTTTTACTTTCTATCTAATGCTTTCTAATTCATTTCATCTATTTATCTAATTCTTACTATCTATCGAAGTATTTCGTTCTGTCTCATTCTCTCTAAGTATTTCTGTTTATATCTATCTACCTCTCTAATTCTTTCTTACTAAGTAGTTCTATCTATCTATCTATCTATCTATATTCTTTAAGTAGAACTTGTATTAATTCCTGATCGATGACAATACTTTTTCCATACACAACACAGAATGCCGGTGTTACAGACCAGAGTTTTCTCCCTGCGCCGTGTATACCCGAGGTCATTCTGGGTTAGGCTGTTTTATATCCGGGGAATGTGAAGCTAGGGCCGTTTGCACCGCCGGTTATCAAAGGGTCTAGGCTATAACATACACCCTACGTCACAATATAACCCTTCTTTTTCCATGCAATAAGACCTATATTTTATATCCAGAATGTGCGCATAGTTGTTATCGGCGATTCAAATATTTTTTTCAGCCTCGTTCTGGAGTAGAAGTTTATCTCAATTTTAGTATATTTGTTTTCTAATAAAATCTGTAATCCCCAGATTGTCAGTTGTTACAAAAATTAAAATGTTTGAATTAAATTATAGATATTTTTGCAAAAAAAAAATAAAATAAAATAAAATAAAATAAAAAAACTCCGATGCCCATACACGGCTTTATAGATGTATGGGACTTGCTAAAGCCTCCTCATTTGTTTTTTTTTTACTGAAGCTGAGAATTCAACAGAAGACTAAATTTATCTTGGCCTCAATATTCGACAATTGTACTAAGCTTAGAAACATTTGGTTAAAATCCTTACTGTTAATAATTTACAACATATTTAAAACTTGAAAGTCCGTTTTTTTTCGAATCAGAAGACAGATAAGACAGATTGATTTTAATGTAATTGTAATGCTTCTATTGATTTTATCAACAGGGGAATTACTTTAGTCTGATGAAGTCCTTGTTTAGGATGAAACGCGTTACAAATAATTTTTCTATTTTGACATTGAACGGCCTAATATTTTTCATGATATATAAAAATTTATATATATATCTAAATCTTTCATATGTCTTATAATAAAAAAAGTCTCATTCCAAAAAAGAAGTACAAGCGAAAAGAAAAATTATTTAAAATAAAAAAAAAATTACTGTAGGACAATAGATTTAAAAATATTCAAATATTCATTTTATGAAACAAAAAATTACCAAACAAAAAATATAGAATCAGGACTCTTTAAAATTTAACATCCAATTTAGCGTACCATTAACGGCCGATTTAGTTCCCCACCCATTTTTTCGCATTTTCCCCACTCCACTTTTTTTTATTTTTTAGCGATCTGCTTGATACATCAGAGTTGAATAGTCGCGAAGGCTACATTTTTGTTTAGAATAAGACAAATCATAATGTACTTACATCGAAAACCCAGTGATGAACGCATTGTTTGGTAGAGCCACCTTAAAGATTAGCTTGTCCCTGGCAGTTCCGTCATTTTGGATACGGCTGGTGATCTTGACGGTATTAAAACGGTAAACAGTTGTCGAATTGATGTGAAGGTATTTAATATTTGCCTGTAGGAGAAAGAGATCAGAAACAGAGATCAATGTTTGAAGTTCGCGGAAAGGAAAAAAGAGAAATATAAATATTGTCATTTCTTTTTTTTTTCATGTCTCCGCTGAACTGTATAAGGCAAAGGAGAAAACTCTTGAGTCAGTTAGACGACCACCCCCAAGCAAAGCAGTAAAAAGCCACTAGGACGCAAAGATTTATTGAAAGAAACAGAGAGAACAATAAAAGAACAGGTTTCGAGGAGACAGAAGATAACGATTGACGTGGTAATACAACTTTTAAAGATCGTAATTGGCTGGAAGCCAGAAGAGAGTTCCATAGTCGATAAATGCGTGAAAAGAAACTATTAGCATAGAACTTACGGTTGCATCTAGCAAATTCAACAGTAAAATGGTGAGACCCTGCAATCAAATCTAGTACTGCGCTTAAATTCATGAAGTTAAAGTCGTTGACAGGGAGGCCGGAAGAGAGTCCCACAAGCAAGTGTTGATTGACAAAATCAAAATTGATTTATTAATTAACAGATCGCGACAGCTATTAACAAGATGTGATTAAATATACTTTCATGTGTAAAAAAAAAAAATTGAGTATTATTATTATAATTATGCATTATAACATAGCAGAAATAGCTATATTGTGGAAAAAGAAATTTTCGACAATGTACGCATTTTTTTCTACGTATTTATGGTTATTTTTTTAAACTTTTATCAAAAACGATATTGTTGTACATGTAGTTATGGATAATATTAGACATTAATTACTAATTTTTTTAATTAATAACTATTTATGCTCAGTTGTTGACATTAATAGCTATCTGCTGATGTGTTAAAATTTTGGGATAATGTAACAATAAAGATTTAAATTTCATCTCTCTGATAGATCTGTAAATTCAATCAGCGACCGAATAACCTACATTCTCACTTTGATATTAATTCTTGTTCAAATTTCTATAATTGTGTGGTAAAGCATATAGTATAAAAAAACCCACAAGATTTACTTTTACTAATTCATAGTAGTGATAATATCAGTCATTGTAACATGTTAAGAGTTGCCTTTTCTTTTTTCACAAAAAAGAAAACTTAAGAACGTTACATGTAGCAAGTGGTCATCTGTTATAACAAAATATTATATTTTTAGGTATGAAGTGTTTGTAACAAATTAACAAGATTAAAACAAGGAAATAAAAAAGGTTTTTGGAAATTCAGAAATTGTTTGCATTAGAATTTAATACTGTTTAATTATAATTTAACATTATGTTAATTCCCATTATCTAAAATTATGAGTTTCAAATTATTGAAAGATTTGTTTTGTTTAACGTTCATCAATAATTTATGTATTATTTAATGACGAAACAATTTGGGGTGGGATTTTAAGAATAATTCTTATTTTGCGAGTGAATATTACATTAATAAATTTTCAGAATAACAATAATTTTTCCAGAGGCAAGTCCTACTATTTAACCCATAGCTGGGAGGAAGAATTGGATTTATACATTTTCCAACGGTTTTTGTGCATAAGTGAATGTAATAAAGCCGACTGGAATTCGAACTCGTTTGTCTGACTTCTCAGTTGGAGAATTATATCATCCATTCCACCACGCGCACACTCATTCCACAAGTGAGTTGCTCGGGAGAAGAAACTATTAGCATAAATCTTACGGTTGCAATTAGCAATTTCAACAGCGAAAATTATGAGACCTAGATGCCAATCTAGTACTGCGCTTAAATTCATAAATTCTATGTACCAAAGGGAAAAACCCATCAGAACCATTGCCAAGAAAATATTGATTGAAAAGACAGTGAAGCTACCTTATGGCGGTGAGAAAGTGCCTGAAGCCGAGATGACAGATCAGAACAGATAACATTGTAGATTCTTCTTTGGATTTTGCCAATAATCTCTTGATATATAGCGGAAGCACCAGACCAAATGTGGTAGCAATATTAAATACTTGAACGAACATGTATTTAAAAAAAATCAAATACTGCTACATCAAACTGAATATAATTACAAATTTGTCGAAATTAGGAATCATGTTATTTTTTCACGTTTCGAAAAGAAGCAAAATATCAGATTTGGTAACTAGGTCTAATCATTTAACTGCTGAAATTGCTCGATGCAACAGCAAATTCTATGCTAATAGATTCTTCAGTCGCTATTCTTGTTTGTTGAACTCTCTTCTGGCTTCCTGCTTTCCTGTTAAATATGATCTCTTTCCTTGAATCCTATTCTTTTGTTGTCCTCTCTATTTCTTTCATTCTCAGGAAACCCTTGCGTCTTAATGGCTTTATTGCCTTAGCCGGGATAATGTAATTAAAAATAAAATTCAGGGAAACAAAACAAAACGAACAACCCGAAAATAATTTTTGATACGTCTTTGTAGTTTTACCATTTGTTCATAACTTCAGATCTCTTACTTTCTTTCACAAAAGTTTCTAACTTTTGTCTTTTATTGTTTTCTCAGTTCTCCGGTTCCTTACACTTTCCCAAGACTTTAGGTATTCAGTTCATTAACTCTGGGTACGAGGTACTCAAATTTTACTGTGTTAACCAAATTGAGTACTGATGCAGAAATGTATTTTAATGTATTAGATTTTGCTATGTAAAAATGTCGAGCCCACGAAATAACAGGTTTGTGTATGACATTCACTTAAGCGGTTCAGTGGACTACTTAGATATTTTAATTTTTTGGAAAATAATGATAGCGACTCAGAATCATAAAAAACGGCTGAGGACATGCTTGCAGATTTCTTGTTTGTGAGAATAGAAGCCTTTGTGTAATTAAGACTATTACACGCACAAAACACAGAAGCCCTGCAGGAGGATACATAGCTTCGTACTTCGAATAACTCTTTTCTATTCTTACTCTCCCTTTTATTGACTAATACAGAAAGACATTCAAGTTTATTTATTAAATAAAGTGTAAATAAAGTGTTTATTTTAACACACTGAGATAAATAGATAAATAGATACATAGAAACAGACTGCGCTAGATAGATAGATACATAGAAATAGACCCGGATAGACAGAACCACAGTGCGATATATAGAAACAGATTTTAATATATATATATATATATATAGTATATTTCTTTCTATCTATGAGAGAGAGAGAGAGAGAGAGAAGAGTGAGAGAGATTGATAGATGAACAGTAAAAAATTGATGCCTGAAAATTAAATACATAATCAAGTCAAGTGCAAAAGAATGCAAGTTCCATTAGATAATCAGTTTGATATGCCACATAGCTAAAATAATCAGCATTCTAATGAATACAGCTCGTATTCGAATTACACCAGAAATTGACTAATGTAGCATTTTTTAATAGACTGAAACAAGAAATGTAATCTTTATTACCAAGTAATGAAGTGTGTGTACCGGCAAAATTATATCATGAGACTGAATCTTTCATATTTGACATCACATTTCATTGAACTTCAGACATCGCCAATTACTTTCGGCCAGTCTGTTGTGAAAGTGGACTCGCACCTTCATCTGAAACGTGGTCCTTACATTCTGTATGCAATGTGTGAGAGACTGACCCGTGTTCTCTGTAGCGGTTCTTTTTTTATATATCCATCTGTCCAACGGCTTTTCTCATGCGTGAACATATCAAACGCTGTAATACCCTTACCAAGCGGAAAGCGCAACGTCATTTTCTACTAATTACATTCTTCTTGACTGAAATAGATAAAGTGTGACATACCTCAGGCAACTTGCCGTCTTTCAACGATGCAAACGTGAACACCCAAAGAATTTGCAAGTACGATATTTCAATCGACAAGATGAGCAAATTTTCTTAAGTTCTGAAACATTCTACATCATGTGCGACATTTCACACAATTACTTATCAACATTTCAACATTGCTTACCATGCCTTTAATGTACAAAAGTTTTCTACACTGAAGAGATTAAGTGTGAAATATTCTTCGGACGACTCACTGTCCTGAATTAAATTCTACGCAACGCATTCTTCGGACGACCCACTGTCCTGAAATACATTCTATGAGACGCAACTTTCACATAAAAATTTGCTGACTATATTCACTAAATATTACTTAGTTATCACTAATACGCAAATTTTTCAATTTCGCCACGACGTTCTCACTCCAACATAAATCCGCATGCATTCTACTGTACACTGTTCGACCACGCATCTCGACTTACTGAATTACGCGGAGCATTGGAATTAAAGCAAGCATTTCGACACAACAACGTCGGGTAACAGGAATTCACCATGAAGACACGTGTACACTTCGTCGACACATATTCAGTCAGTCTGGGCTATACATTCACTCCGAGTATAATATCAACACACTGACAATGCACATACAAAACTTTTTCATTTGATAACATTTCAGAAATCAAGTTTTCACCTTCAACATGCGTCAACCATTTTGGACACTTTCTCTATTCAGTTTATAACTTTTTACATATTGAAAGTTTTCGTTCCTGCAACTTTCAATCTGAGGTGGTATTGTCGGAGTTAACTCCTCCTTAATTTGCTAATTGTTCACTAGGGCACGCTCTCCCTACACTATAAATACCGGGCAATTTCTTGCTTCGCTCTCTTTACTTTGCATTTCAGCGGACACATTTAAAAATGTGATCTCTCGCAGAGATCTGCGTTTTGCCCACTTGTGGGAAAAAGCCATGAAACATATCGAAACTATAACTATGATAACTACAACAAAGATGAGGATAATAGTCCGAATATAAATAGTGTAAATAACAAATATCAAACTAATTAATTTAAATTTGTACAAATGTGGTTTCGGCGATTGCAGATTGAGTGCTGAATATTGGATGCGAATTGAACGTGAGAAAGATAATTATTAAATTGTATTACTTTTGAAATAAGACTGTTAAAATTTCTAGGCGCGTATGGCGCGGAGTCTGTAGCAAGTTGAGCATGTCACTCCTAGTGAGAAAAAATCAAGACGGTTTTTTCGCCTTCTGGAAGAGATTCAAAAGGCGTGACAAAAATATATGTATATATTTTTTTTTAGCTTCTTTTTTGTTTTAGCCATGTGATGTGTTATCTACTATGCCCGCGCCTGAAATCACGTGACTTGTAAATTTTATTTTTGATCCATTTTCTAGAAATTTTTTGCGTCTTTTTTTTTTTTTTTTTTTTTTTTTTTTAAACACAGACACTATTCTGAAATTCTATAGATTTAATCTTTACAGACGAGAGAAATACGCTTGTTTTATTTCTTCATTATATGCAAAAAAAAAAAAAAAACCTATTCAAGTCCAGGATTAACTGTTATCTTCTTTACAGATCCTCATTAGCTGTGCGCCTTATCTCTTACTCTGTAATCTTTTACCTCGATTGCTACTTGGGCCATGTACAGGGTGAAAATTATTTTAAAACGTAAACATCAATAACCTATTGCTTAAGGTAGCAACATTTTTACCAAGAGAATCGTTATTGTCATTATTGACGCCTTTTGACATTTTGACAGTTTGTCTAAGAGAAATGCTATGAGCAGGAATCAGCATATTTGTTTGCTGACAAAACCAGCTGTAGTTTAGAAATTTTTGCTGATTTTGTGCAGATTTTTAAAATTTGTTTTAAATAACCTGTTAATTGAGAACAACTGGGAAATATACTTATCGGTTTAGTAGACCGAAACGTATTTATTTTAAGTCGTGCCCTGACATAATTAAAGGTAATTATTTGCTGACTCAGGGGCGGGGATAATTAGGCCAAACTGAAAATCTCAGACCCCTTTTATTTCAGTCTTTTAAAGCATTCAGTTTTCATAAAACTGTTTTGAAAAATCTTTGAAGGTTCCAGCTGAATGAGAAGAACCCCGAAACAAACAAACAAGAAAAAAAAAAAGCAAAAAGAAAAAAAAAAAAAAGAAAAAAAACAAAAACAAAAACAAATGAAAAACTGTATTGCATTAATTTTCTTTTTTTTCTTTTAGAAGAAAAAGAATCTATGAAAATTATGATAACTCAATACTCGTGAAAATTTTACGGTTTTCCACTTTGAATTTTCTGGTAAATCATAGTTCTTAATTTTATGATTGAATCAATTCGTTTTGAATTGAACGACGATAAAAATACCCGTGGAAATTCCTTTATTGCATCGTTATATATTTCGATTTAACAAAATATTACAATCGCAAGTAGAAATATAGGTTTTTATTTAAAAAGGTAAGAGGATACAAATGAAAAGATCTGAAATTGACATGTTTTTCCATTTCTCTGAAGCAGACTAAGCGTATGAGCTCAACTTTCATCCCTTCCTTTCTTTTATTTTCTTTCCTTTCTTTCTTGCTTTCCTTCCTTCTCTTTTTTTCTTTCTTCTATTTTCGTTCTATATTTCTTCCATTTTCTTTCTTCCTTTTTACTTTCTTTTTTCTTTCTTTCTTTGTTTTTCTTTGTTTTCTTTTTCTTTTGTTTCTTTCTTTGATTCTTTGTTTCTTTTTCTTTCTTTCACTTTTCTTTCTTTTTTTCTTTATTTGTTTCTTTTTCTTTCACTTTTTTTTCTTTCTTTCACTTTTTTTTCTTTCTTTCACTTTTTTCTTTCTCTTCTTTCTTTCTTTTTTCTTGTTATGTACACTTTCTTTTTCCCATTAAAGTCAGCAGACAGCGTCTCTGATATATCTTTTCTTTCATCTTTATTCACAATCAGAACACAGTGGTCTATTATTTAGCTGAGGCAATAGCAGGACATAATGCCCGTACTAATTTACTAATTAACGAAAGAACAAGCAGAATTATAACATGATAAAATTATTAGATGAAAACGAAAACGTTTTATTAAAATTATTGATATAATTCTAAGGACAATTCGGTGTATAGCGCGCACAGAAATAAATACATACATAAATACATACACACACACACACACACATATATATATATATATAATTTTAAAACGATTCTGTCAAAGACAAATGCTTATATTATAATAGAAGTTTTCCAATTTATACAACGATATTGAAATATTTTTTTTTAATTCTGCCCTTTAATATTGTATTGGAAGAAATGTTCGTAACATTTTTCAATATGTTGCTTTTGAACATATGATTACGTTTCACACGTGACTGAAATTTAGGACATACGTATACTGAAAGGAGATTTCAACATTCAACACGTCATTCTCTTCGATTCGTATGTGGATTGTGAATTTTAACTGTTTTTATTTTAAGAGGGATAAACGAGGAAAATGAGATGTGTTTTTCTCATCTAATGCTCCGGAAAGGAAAATACGCAGTAAAAATAGCAAAAATGATATGGACCGTTTATGGAGATGGTGTCATAGCTGAAAGTATTCTTCATAAGGAGTTCGCCAAGTACAAAATTAGAAAATTTGATCTGGAAGACCAAAAACATTATGTCATGCCTGTCTGCAGTCGGCGATGATGTCCTCATCGAAACGCCGGTTAACAATAATACAAGTCACCCGATACGGGACATCGCAGAGACACTCCACAAATTCATATGAACGTTATAAGACATTTGAAATAAAACTTGGATATGGGAATCGCTATGATATGTGACTGTCTAAAAAAAAAAAACAAAAAAAAAAAAAAACGCATTTCAATCAGCGATTCTCTGCTGAAGGTATAAGAAAACGACCTATTTTTGAAAATGAACCACCATTAACCACTCTAAAAGTCGACCTGAATATGATTAATGTGATGCTGTGTATTTAAGGGGATAGGAAAGTTAGTGTTTATTACTAATTATTTAAGCAAAACCCGAATTCAGACAAGTACTGTTCGCAGTTGAATTGATTAAAGGTAGCAAACGATAAAAAAACAAACAAACAAAAAAAACAAAACAAAAACAAACATCCGGAGTAATACATAAAGAAAAAATATAAAAGCGTAAAAGACGCCTTTCCAATTCCTTACATTCATCTTTTTTTTTTTAAATCATCTTACCCCAAGCAAAGGATATAAAGCCACTAAGACACAAGAGGTTGGAGAATATGAGAAAAAAAAACTGCTATTAAGGAGAGAGGACAATAAAATAAGGATTAAGAAGAAAGAAGATAACGATTTACATTGCACTTAGATTTTTGAAGGAAGGCAAGAAGCCAGAAAAGAGTTCCACAAGCGAGAAGTGTGATAGAAGAAACTGTTAGCAGAGAACTTACGGTTAGATCTAGCCATTTCAACTGTATATTGACGAAACCTTGACGCCAATCTTGTACTGCGTTTAAATTCATAAAGTCTAGGTACCATAGAGCAAAGTTCATCCGAACAATTACCATGATTTATAAAAAAGACACAGGGAAGCTACATTACGGCGGTGGGAAAGGGGCAAAAGCCGAGGTGCCAGGTCAGAAGCAATAATATTGCAGATACTTCTTTGAATTTTATCAAGGCTTTAAATATATAGCAGGAGCACTGTACAAGATCTGGCAGCAATATTCAAAGTAAGGACGAATGGTATACTTATAAATATGTAATTGGTCGTAACAATATCATGAACACAATGAACGAGTTCAGATGTTTGATAATCGATGCCAATTTCTTAATATAATATATATAATTCTACGAAAAAAAAAATTCTTTTGCAATTTGAGTTTAATATAATTTTTGGTAAAAGATTAATTTTGTTTAATCGTTGTTTAAGCGTCTTTGTCGTTTTAAATTATTCATACTTTGACGTAACTGTACCCGTTACGAATACTTAATATTTCGTAGCAGTTTCTCATTGCATGTTTTCATTTTGAGGATGTAAGCATCTAATTAAGTTAATGTGTCATTATGTCTGTAAATCCTTTCAGACAGAAAACAGCATGGAAGCTCATGCTCATATGTGGAACATTCACTTGTAAATCGTTACGAACGATGGTCGCATGTGTAAAACACACCCTTTTAATGGCTAAGCAAGAAGTCATTAAAATTCCTGTCTTTGCTAGGTTCGCCCATTAAATGTTGAAAGGTAAAAAGTTAGAAGTTCATGTGGTTTTTGCAAGTATTAAACAGACATCTGCAAGATATTCAAAGACATGTTTCATTTGACTTAAGTTTAATTTCTTTAACATATCAAATAAAATATGCTTGATTTAAGACGACCTTTCAAACCAAAGCAATTCGACGGTAAGAAAATTCGTAATAATTATTATTATTACTTTTATTTAGATGTATGAAAAGAGACAATTTTTGAATGTCATCAAAGCGTCTTAAGCTTGGTTCTTGATAAGAAGGAGTTATTTGTTTACTAACATGTCAGCCTATAAATAAAGGCTTCATTAACATTTCCGAGTAGAAATAGTATGCAGGCGTCTCCCTAAAATAAAAGAGAAGGAAATAGAAGAGATTTCAGGACAATATCAAGAATGTACAACGGTAGGAAAATGACTTTAATTTCATATACCTCATCATCATAAGTCCCATGACCGGGTGTGGTCATAGGGTGACTCCGCAACTGAGCACTTTGTTAATTTCCTCCACGTACCTGGGTTTAAAGCCAGTGTGGTATTTAATCATGTGTTGCGTATTTTGGGCAAGCAGACCTGGCGGAGGTCATCCCTCTCCAAGTCGAACCACGGTCGACCCCTCCAACACGAAGACTCGAACGAACCTACCGGCTTGACTGTTGACTTTAGTTTAGAAAACCCTTCGACCAACAATACTGTGTTAGCAACACACTGGCTGAATGCATAACTATGTAGCCCAGCATACCCATTGTGTTAAATAGCCGTTGATCCTACACGAAGGTTCAGCCACCTTTTGTGAGGTCTTATTTTTTAATCCTGCTGCGTTTCTAACTCATCATATCTTAGGGGAACTGGTTTAGTCGCTGATGATCCGACCACGTGACTGGGTTACATGGCACCACAAACCGCACGCATGGTGACCTGATATATATATATATATATATATATATATATATATACGTTTCATTAAATAATATAGACAAGTGTTGTCTATTTTATGTAAATTCTTTTCATAACGTCTGATAAGCTTAATAACATTATCATTAAACGAAGAAAGAAAAATCACAATATTGATCTATATTTTTTAATCCAATCTAAGCTTTCGGCTTACATAAGCCATTATCAAAGATGGCAATTACTGTACAACATATTAAGCTATATACGGACAAGACAGTGATGATAGTCTATGATTGTTTACATGGATGTTTTCCTAGCAACGATAATCACAGACTATCATCACTGTCGTGTCTGTATATTGCGTAATATGTTGTACAATAATTGACATCTTTGATAATGGCTTATGTAAGCCGAAAGCTTAGATTGGATTAAAAAAATATGGATCAATATTGTGATTTTCTTTCTTCGTTTAATGATAATGTTAAACAGAACTATAAAGCATATATTAATAATAACACACATACCTAGGTTTGCAGTACGATTATATATATATATATATATATATATATATATATATATATATATATATATATATATATACACGAGGTCTGATCAAAAAGTATCGGGGCTAGTGTTATAAAAATGAAAACTATCAACCATATCAATTCAGCATTTAATCTCATTCGAAATAGTTCTCTTCTGAAGCCACACACTTTATCTCGCGTCCTTTACATTGACTGGAGCATTCCTGGAACTCCTTTTGGGGGATACCGAGTGTTTGCCACGTCGCATTCTCTTGTATTTCCCCGGCGTCTTCAAATCTTGTTCCATTCAAGTGGGATTTAATTTTTGGTAAGAGGAAAAGTCAGGAGGGGCGAGATCTGGAGAATATAGGGGTTGTCATACCTGGGGAATGTTGTTCTTAGCCAAAAACCGCTGCACAAACCATGGCCACTGATGGAACTTATGTGGTGTGGCGAGACGACTGCATTCTACACACATTCCTAAACGGAAGCGAGCGATAACTTTATTAACTTAGAGTGCATACGCGACTCTGGGTACTTCAGCTCCGTTATCATATTATCATAGCAACAGTACCGACTTTTCGATCAGACCTCGTATATATATATATATATATATATATATATATATTAATTATGCGCCTGATTCTGGTATGCGCCGTAAAAATGTCTAGACTGATTATTCGTCGGTATACATGCAAGGGCAGCTTCCACCAAGCAGAAGACTGTGTCTTGTATAAACGAGTAATCAAGGTATGTGTTAGCGTCAGCAATAATTTTCGCAGCTTTCTATTAATGAGACTTGGCCGGGTGTCGATTTCAGGGACATTATTTAATAGAAAAAAAAGTCGTCTGGGAAAATTATGCAAATTGATACTGTTCCATAAAACGACTGAGAAGCAAACACTGGCAATATTTAAATGATATAAAATGTGTGAACTATACCCCCAATTTAGTATTTGCTTTCTGTCTTTAACGTGTGTATGTTTGTGTGTTGGGAGAATTATTCAGTTGTCGAGGTGTGTTTCTTTATGCTTATTTCATTTCATATTTGTATGTATGGGAAGTAGATATTTAAATATAATGGGTCATTATTAATGGGGAGGGCGTAGGAGTAAAGGCTGCGCAGTGACATCATTGAGTTCGATTGTCAATTCAGGCTAGCACATTATCGAACTTTTCTGAAAGCTGTCAGTCTATGAATTACATTGGAAACGAAAAAAAAAATTTACTCATAGATATAAGAAACAATATAAAAATATTTATATATACAATTATTTTTGCTTTTATTTTCACCCGAAATTAAAGCAAACATACAAACATTAGAACGGCTCCTGATCAGAAATAATAGACATTCATAATAATATAATTTTTCCCGTCAAGTTAATGCAAACTAACCTATTTCAGTACTAAAACAGGAAATCCATGGGAAAAACTGATATTTTTCATAATGTATTTATGACACATGGGGTGTCAGTTTTGATTTTGAGTTGATTGATCTAAACACAAATTATGTGCAAATTTTAATCGGAATGCTGCTGACCACTACAATTGAAAGACTAATGGGACAGCAAGGTGTTCATGGGTCATCTTGGGGGCCCCTTATGTAGTTTTCAAAATCTGATAATCGTTTTTGATTCATTTTAAGATAGTAACATACATGTAAAATTCCGTCGAAATCGAAGCAATTTAAAAATTTGGGGGGTCCGTTTGGTTCACCCTAGGGGTCCCAAATTTCAAGCCAAAGGACAGGTTTAAGACTAATAGTAATTGAAATAATAAAGCACGTCTTTTTTAAGTTTTCTATTTAATCGACTTTATGGCCAAGCTGTAGACTTAATTGAAAATTTCGGGGTTCCCTGCTGGTCCCCTAACTCGTGGGGGCCCCAGTGTAGATTTTCAGTGAATTTCAAGTGATTACTTCAGTTACTCGATATAATCTCAATATATACTGAAATTTTTGTTTAAATTGGGTAATACTGCTACAAAATACACTTGAAAAACAATTGAGGCATCAAGGGGTTTATAGGGTCATCTTGGGGCCTCCCTCGTGCATTTTTAAAAATCTGACAAGCGATTTCTATCTCATTGTAAGAGCGTAACAAACATGCAAAATTTCATCAAAATCGAAGCAATGTGAATTTTTCGGGGTCCCTTTGGGGCATCCTGGGAGTCCCAGTGTGGAGAGAAACGAAAATCAATATAGCGTAGAATAAACGTGACACTAAGTTGCATAGACTTATCAAGTTTAATTAAAATCGGCCTTAGTGTTTAGACTTCAAGTCTGAAAGTTTAAAAACAGCCAAACTAATGGAAATTCCCATTTAAACATTATATTTATCGATTATCGGTTATTGATTTTTGAAAAATGACTAATTATTTTGCCCAGACACACCCAGTATCGAGTACAATATATGTTCCAAATTTGGTGGAAATATACCTTATGGTTCTTGAGTAGTTCGCGAACACACACACAGTCAGTTATATATATATATATATATATATATATATATATATATATATATATATATATTAGGTTGGTGCAAAAATAATGTCGTTTTCTCACATGTTACTATGTGAGAAAAAAGACATTATTTTTGCACCAACCTAATATATATATATATATATATATATATTTATTGTTAAATATAACAGACAATGAATGTCTATTATGTCTGATCAAGAGTCGTTCTAATGTTCGTATGTTTGCTTTAATTTCGGGTGAAAATAAAGACAAAAATTGTCCATCATTTCGATGTCTTTTTATTAAGTTATTCCTTGATCTAAGCTTTCGGCTCACATGAGACATCTTCAGAGTGATTATACGGACATTTAAACAAAGATATTTACCATCAAAGATGATATTCTGTTATGTTGACATAGAAGATTGCCACGCAGCTATAACGGTCGTGGAATAGTAGACGCAGGTCGTAAGTTCAACATGCGGTTCTATGAGGTCATACCACGCGAGAGGTCAAATTTAAACAACAGAAGCATATATCTAGATGCATCTAGAGAATTCATTTAATTATATATAACTTGATTATATATAATATCGCACATTGGGTGCTGGCGTTAATAAAATAGTGCTCGATGTAGAATGACAGAGCTATGAATTATATATTAATGATAAATGTACATTTTTTTTTCTCCCCGGTAGCCCAACTGAGTTTGGTGCACTATACACTCTTCAGGTGATGATTGAAAACTGCTATACTATTACTATAGTCCAGTATATATATATATATATATATATATATATATATATATATATTATGCAATGGTCAGTTTTCAATTAGCACCTGAAGATTGCGTTATATCTTTGCGTTGTACATTTTTGTTACCAGTGAGGGAATATAAGAATGAAATTTAAGATCACCTACATGGCATAACGATAAACCCGAAATTGCAGAAAGATTTTCAATTCCAATAGATTTACGGATATCAATCGTCTTTCTTTTTTTTTTAACTGCACATAGATATGTGCAGTAATCTCATATCTAAGTCTATCTATCAATGCAAGTCATCTCATTCTATATCTATCTACTTATGTCACCTCATCTTAAATCCATCTATACAACCTCATCTCTATCTCATATCTAACCTGATCTCTATCCCATATCTAACTTCATGCCTATCTCGTATATATCTCTGTATCTAACTTCATCTCTATCTCATCTCTATCTATATATCTGTCTGTCTATATATTTCATATCTATCTCATCTCATCTCTTTTTCATATCTATCTAAAGAAGAATCTATCATATCATCGATCCTGACCTGGCAACTCTTATGATACTGATTTCATGGATTAAATCGATTGGCGCAGCACAATCTTCGCAATCCATGATAAGTAAATACGATCGTACAACATCTGCAATAACTCCATCTGTCAACCGAGAGATTGATACGAACGCAATAAATAAATGATCTCCTACAATGTGCTTATATCAAAATTGAAAACAAAATAGTTGTAAAAATACCCTTGACGTACCTCACGAGCTCTCTTTATAGACAAAAAAAAGTGGATTCTTGCTTTACTCCGTGAAATAACTTCGACACCATTTTTATTCGCACAGCTGCTGAGAGGGGAAAATAATGTGGAAATATAAACAAAGATATGTGATATTTAAGTTTAACGCCCAAACAAATGGATTTACACAGAATGAATTCCATTTGTTGGAATAGATACGATATACGCCAACGTTTTTCTTTCGTCTTTTTTTTTTGATAATTTAGTATTTGCTTTCTGTCTTTGAACTCTTGCTAACACAACGCATCGTCCGATCTATTCTACGGCGCTCTTTAAATTAAAAAAAATTGTTGGAAAAATTTGGAATGTAAACGACTCTTCTCAAATACAATGCACAAGCTGTATTTCATTGCACAAGTGTTTATATGTATGTTAATAGCTTTATAATAAAAATGCTATGTTGGCGCGTGGCCGACTGGTTAGTATGTTAAGGTTTTGTCTAGGAGAGTTGTCTTTGAATCTCACCATGACTGAATTATGAAGACAATGAGTTAATGACTTGGGGAGACAATCTCAGTGCAAGGAATCGTTAGGAAATGTCTTAAAGAAACCATACATATCACAGATTGATTCAAGCCTTATGAGTTAAATTGGGTGTCTTCTACACGAAAGCCGTCGATAGTTAAGCCAGCACAAACCGAGGGGTTAAGTGCTTTGGCCAGATTATGTGTCCTTTTCTCAGAAACTGAAACTACAGCCAGTTCAACAAAGTTGCAGTATTAACTACACTTTGGTTCTGTGGCTGTTGAAGAAACACGAGGCTTGCAGCCAGATCACGTTAAAACACCTGTCCTCTCACGGTCACCGAAGTTAAGCAACGTTGAGCCCGATCAGTAACTAGATGAGTGACCCCTTGGATGTGCGGGTGGTGTAATGGATAATAGCACGGAATTGTTAATTGGAGAGACGAGTTCCAATTCCCGTTCAGTTCGTTATATTCACTTATACCCAAATATTCTTGGGAAAGTTATAATTCACCTCTTCTCTCCTCCAGCTATGGATTAATTAGTAAGCCTTGTATCACGAAACTAGTATTATCTTAAAAATTCTTACAATTTAAAAATATTTTCTGGCTTTAAATAACCCGTAAAAGATTGATATGCCGTAGAAAACAAATCAATCAAAAAACGCAAATGTACTTGAGCAGTCGCGTTCAACAGGAATTAGCTAGCCACTCTAGTAGACGGGAATATTGGAAAACGAGTAGACATTAAGAGAGTAATAATTAATACTGATGTATAAGCTCGCTATTAAGAGATATTATAAATATCTTGCATATACACACACACACACAGACACACTTATATAATGCTAAAATATAGTTTTAAGGTATGCTATATTAGCGGGTTAAAATGCTCAATATCAGAGATAGAGTGTATGCAAATATAAAAGTGGACATTGAAGTCAACACCCAGAGAATACAGTATTTCATGCTAAACACATTCGTCAGGCCATATGCGTTGTGTTTTTGCTTGACTTATATATATATATATATATATGTATATATATATAGGTCACTGATGCATTGTGGGTATTCTATTGCATTGTGGGTAGGTCATTATTACAAGTGGCATCCACTTTAGTTTTCAGAATAACGCAGTTTCACATGCTTATATATATATATATATATATATATATATATATATATATATATACACAATCGACATTTTGTCTGTAGCGCGACTCGGAGTTTCATGCAGTTTTGCAATCTTCAGGCGTTGAGTATATTCTGACCGTTATACAGTTCACGTTCTCGTGGTATTAATTTAAAATTGTGTTAAGACTTGTTTATTTAATTATTGTGGCCTAAAATATTATAATTAATTATTTATAAATTATTTAATTGATAAATTCATGAGCTCGAAGGATGAAACATTAAAAAAAATAATTTAAATTTGAAATAAGTAAACAAGTTAAGTATCAAGGGGAATAACTCTTTTTTCGCATAAAATACCATAGTTAACAATTAAAGTAAACTAGTACTCGTGGTGTAAATATAATAAGTCAGGACTATATATCTAATGTGTTTGGAACCAAGCCTTATACTTAAATAGGTAAAATTATATATAAATAGATTATAAATAGACTTTACGAATATTAATATAATACACAACAACTAATAATACTCTTAGAACTCATCATTAATAATGTCTTGCATATCTATACACACATATAAATCCATATTACCGTACTCGATTATAACGGGTGTGTGTGTGGAGATTATATATATATATATATATATATATATATATATATATATATATATATATATATATATATAAATTATATTTAGAATTATTTATTTAAAAATTATAACATAAATATGTTATAAAATCACTACAAAAATAGCCATTTTGTTTCAACACCTCTGGTGTCTTATCAAGTGTTGATGTTGAATGTAGATTGTAGAATAAAGATTTTAAAAGGTTCAAATTATTTGAAACAAAATGGCAATTTTTGTAGTGATTTTATAACATATTTATGTTATAATTTTTAAATAAATAATTATATTCGCTCTACTCTGTATAGAGCACTCTTTTAACAATAGTACTTGGTTATTGGAATTCATTCCGTATACACCAATCCTATATATAATTCATAGTTCTGTTATTCTACATCGAGCACTATTCTATTAACGCCAGCACTCAATGTGCGATATTATATATAATGAAGTTATGTATAATTAAATGTATTTTATAGATGCATCTAGACATATGTTTCTGTTGTTAATATTTCGGCCTCTCGGGAAGGTATGACGTCATAGAACCGCATGTTGAACTTACGACCTGCGTCTGCTATTCCACGACCGTTATAGCCGCATAGCAATCTTCTATGTCAACATATCATCTTTGATGGTGAATATCTTTGTTTAAATGTCCGTAAACCCACTCTGAAGGTGGCTCATGTGAGCCGAAAGATTATATCAAGGAATAACTTAATAAAAAGACATCGAAATGATGGATAATTTTTGTCTTTATTTTCACCTGAAATTAAAGCAAACATACGAAAATTTGAACGACTCCTGATCAGACATAATAGACATTCATTGTCTGTTATATTTAACAACACACACACACACACACATATATATATATTTGTTGTTATTGGTCTGGTGTGGTGTAGCTAACATTTTTAAATTTCAGAAACACTAAAAATATGATGAATCTTTATGATTTTTTCTTAAGTTTATAAATTTTAATAACTAACAACGTTTTTGCTCCTGTCTATAAATACATGTTACAAAATAAAATCCTTTCATTTGTCTCGATAAAGTTTCTCAAAAGACGAAACGCATCTACTAATATAAGTTATCATTTCACACATATTCACACACACATACACGCAAACATATATATTTTTTAAATCGAGTTCAAGGAGCAAAAACAAAAGAATAGTAATCAGGAGAACAGCAGATAGCGATTGACATTGCATTTAAATTTTTGAAAATCAATGTTGGCTGAAAAGCATGGAGCCGGAGGGGAGTTCCACAAGCGAGAAGTGCATAGAACTTACGGATACATCTCGCCAATTCAACTGTAAATTGATGAGATCTCGACTCCAGTACTGTACTTAAATTCATAAAGTCTAGGTACCCTAGCGAAGAGCATTATTACAAATACAAAATATGGCACATGACCAAAATGGAGAAAAGGACGGTTTTCTTTTGTCTTTAACGTTAAACTTAGCTAGCGAGAAACACTGACCCAAACATACCACGATATTCCTTACACCAAGACAACGCATTCTTACTTACCATTCTTACTTCACTCCCCATAATACCTCAGAATCTCCATGAAGTCCTAACTAGTCCTCATATATATATAATTCATTCTACCCTAGCGAAGAGCTCATTTGAACAATTACTATGAAAGCATTTATAGAAAAGAAACAGAGAGGCAACCTTACGGCGGTGGAAATGTGACTGAAGCCGACACGCCAGATCAGGACCAATAATATTGCTGATCCTTCTTTGGATTATTTCAGGGAGCTCTAGATAAATAGCGGGAGCAACGATATATATATATATATTAGTTTTTACATACGGACAAAAACAACTTCCGTATGTAAAAATTATAATAAATAATTATTGCTCTACTCTTGGTATCGAGCCCTCTTTTGAATTAATGCTGTGAGCATTAGAATTTATATTATTTTCGTTCTCATTACATTCGTATATATATATATATATATATATATATATATATATATATATATATATATATATATATATATAACACATTTGTGTATTTTAGGCAGCAATCTTTCTTTCATGCACATTTCATCGAATACGACAGACAAGGTGTTTTATTTAGTTGAAAATATAAAAAACTAAAGAAAAGTACCTTTTCTGTCGTATTCAATGAAATGTGTGTGTGTATATATATATATATATAACTTCAGACGTTGTTTTCAGTGAATACCTGTATTTTAGTAAATATTCCGTTTCATTTTAAACAATATTTATTTGGTCTACCGGTCTGCAGACTCAAGAAAAATTTAAAAAAAAATAATAAAAAAATAAAAGATATTAAAGAAAATGTATTAGAATTTGCGCCTCCTTTACAGGAAAAAACAACGTCTTATTTAGCGTACGTTAACTGCTCGGCTGGGAAGAGATTCACACTGAAGGTTGGTTCTATTTGTCTTTAAATTGATTGAATGCGAAACTCGTCGAAGGCGACCGGTTTAGGCAAGAGTGAAAGAAAACGAGAAAAGGTTAATGGGTTGAAAGGTCGATAAAAGAACAGCTTTCAGGAAGACAGGAGATGACCATCGGTCTTGCATTAAAGATTTTGAAGATCGTAGATAACAGGGAAGCAAGAGAGTTCCACGGTCGAAAAAAATAAACTCTTAGAACAGAATTTACAGCTATATCTTTCTATTTCAAGGGTAAAACGATATCCATTCGGTCAAGGTGCCAAGGAGAGTATATTAAAAGAACTGCCATGGAAACAGTATTTGCCAGATAATTGAATTCTAATTGATTCCCGTCTACACAGAAATCTTTAAAAACAACAAAAAAAAAAAAAAAAAAAAAAAAAAAAAACAAACAAAAAAAAAACAAACAAAAAAAAACAAACAAAAAATAACAAGAAATTCGCTGAAAAATTGTAAAAGACAGCAAAGGTATTTGTTTGCTTAGAAAGATAAAAATGGTTCTCGGAGAAAAATAATTGAATGGTTGGAAGAGCGTAATCAAAGTAAAGGATAAATGAATATGAATGAATTAGTTGGTCAATAAAGTTAATGTCAAAGCAAAAGTAATTGTCTTTTTTTTTTAATGCGTTCAACTTTTATGACTACTCATCCAACACACACATACAGATATATTCACACACACACACACACATATATATATATATATATATATATATATATATATATACGCACACCTCTCTTTATGGTTATATATATATATATATACATGTGGTCTTATTACAGATAACTTAGATTGCAGATTTTTTAGCATTATTGCTGATGCGAGCAGACGTGAATTCGCGTGTACATGTCGAGAGACTTTTTTCTCACCCAGCCACACATGAACACAAACGCACATATATTTTCTCACTGTGCCATGAGCATTCAAACACTAAGCAGAGTCACATATGTAGACCCAGTCGCGCGTTCAATCCATTTCTCTACATGTATGCACAATAAAAACAAAATGACTAATTACACACACACACACACATATATGTGCACCAAACATTTTCACGTGCACTAAAATGTAACTTCTCTGCTTCAATAAAAGAAGTTCAACATTTTTCACGCCAGGATAAAATTTCATACGAGAAAAAAAATATGCTGAAGAAATTATTTAAAAGTCTTTCGCATTTCAATATCCCCCGTGGTCATTTTAGTGCTTGTAAAATATGAATTATTTATCTAAGTCTGTTCTGTTCATATCTATTTATATGGCGTACAACGGACTCTTATTCCGGTCACCCGCCTTGCCGACTGAAGCTTTAGAATACGCCGACTGCACCTCTGCAGAGGGGTAAGATCCCCACTCAATGAGGTGTCCTGGGCATGACGATAAACTACATCCTCGTCCTGGGTATGACGATAAACTACATCCGTCAGCAAGGCATCCGATCAGGAGGTTTTGAGGAGCGTGAAACCACCTCTTAATTGCTGGTGTTCCCAGGTCCACTCTGTTGAGATAAGACCTTCTACTTAGAGTAGGCGGCGCTGACTGTTTGCATATGAAAGATACAAATGTGTTCGTCTTGTCTGGTTTTCGCATGTCCGCACGTTGAGGGTGCTTTACATTGCCTGGCAACCCTTGCTCAAGTCAGCATACTGGCACTCCTCCCGCCCAACAAGAACGCGAGTTTCTTCAACTTAGCCACGAATTCGCCGTACCGCAGGTGTCGCTCATTGAGCTGTTTGTACGTCATAAACGAATCTGTACCAAAGGTTGTAACTAAGTCCTTATCTGGTCAATGTCTACTCTTTAAGTAGAAGTTCTTCTTTCAACAGCCCATTGTGGAAGGGGACGTAACTCCTGGCTCTCACAGCACCACATACAACCAACTCGGAGTCTTATCGGGCTTACGCGATTCTCTGCTTCAGTAATATCAGTTTTCCTGTATCCCATAAATCACCTATGTTTATATTGTAATGCACGGTGTTCCAAAATTCAACTAGGCATATATAGTAATAGATAGAGTGCTAAAAGTCAACTGGGTATATACATTAATACTTAGATAGCCATTTATTGCATTTATAAAATGTCATAATATTATAATTTTTCATATTTGGTAATTTTTTAAAATATACCATTAGACCAGTGCTTCTCAATCTTTTTCAGCCCACAGACCATTTTCTTCTTTAAAAAATTCAAATGGATCACTCCTACTTTTAATTTTAGGCTGTTCAATTTTCACACTAAAATACTCAATGAAAAGACAAAGTAGTCTATTTACACTTTAAAATTTTTTTAGTAAAAGAGGATAAACACAGGATATCAAAATCAATTTTGATGATGTTATTCAGTCTTATTCCATTCAGCTAGTGACTACCTTGATCTTGATGTTTCTCACACGAGGTATCATAATCAATTATGATCATGTCATTCAGTCTTTGTCCATTCAGACATGACTACCCTGATCTTGGTATTTCTGACACAAGATATCATAATGAATTTTGATGATGTCATTCATCTAAGTTCATTCAATTAGTGACTACTTTGATTTTGGTGTTTATGACATAAGATATAATCAATTTTGATGGTGTCAAATTTATTATCAAACATTATTGTGTAGTTATCTATTAACATAGAAATATTTTTTATATGAATAAAAAAATTTATATATAGTATATATAACATTTATATATATATATATATATATATATATATATATATATGATAAAAATAAAATAAATATAGCACTGCATAATACCGACGTAATTTCGAAATTTTCAAATATAATGGATATGTGTGTAATTAAACAATATACTATATTTTTTAATTCTTCAAAGTATAATTTAGATACACTTTTGTAAAATAGCTACACATTTTTTATGGCTACGAATTCTCTGTGGACCACTAAAAATGCTATGTGGACCACCGGTGGTCCACCTGGACCACGTTGAGAATAACTGCATTAGACTGTCAAAATTACTTAAATTCAAAGGGAGGTAAGCAATGTAGACATTGCTTCAATCTTCTTTACTCCCAAGCTGTGAGCTATCTCTCTTTCTATGTTTTTTTTTTTTTACTAATATTCACTCAGTACAAGGTCCAAGAGCCACTCAAGACAGAGGTTTAAAGCATGAGTTGTTTGGTATGGAGGTAATAAACAGGAAATTAAATTCGTGGGGTTACGGAGGATAGATAACATTTTACTCTGGACTTGAATTGGTTAAGATTACAATGTTCAGGAATCATTTACACAGGAGTCAGTTTCACGAAGTAGTGATTCTTGGGAAGAAGTTATTTGAGTTGGAACTTCTTTCCTTCAAATGGAATACAAAAAGAATTATGGTGAATTATGGTGGGTTTTAGCAGTAAAGGCTTGAATTGGTGTAACTAAAGATTAGAGCTAGTCAGAATATAATATTAAGGCCTTTCATGGAAGTAACTAGCTCCGTTTAGATAAATAACACTTTAATTATGAAAGGAATTAACAAAACAAACGCCTATTCATAAAGATCAAAAAATAACAAATTGGAAATTAATAATAAAATAATATTTTGTTAATTTATTGGGACACAGTGTTGAGGCACCCAATGAGGAAAGTTTGATCCCTTCATCCTCAAGTGTTTCTGTCATATGGCCAGTGGATGGGTTTTGAAGTCAGGTATTCTATGTGATATCCACTTGACCGAAGAAGAACAAAAGAACAAATAAATAAAATATAGTATTTGAGGTCAAGGGATAACAAAGGCGGACATTGATGATTTCCGGTCGCTTGTATATATTAAGACATATTTTGGATCAAGGAAGTGAGTTCTGATCTACCTTTGTCAGAGGACAGACTGTTTTTCGGTTAGTTCCGATACCAACTATTCGTATTGTCAGCCACACGTCGCGATGTGTAGATGGGCAGGAGGTTGATAGCAGGGAAGAGCCGAGCTGTAAGGCTGAAATGGCAGAGGTTGTCTTAAATGTTTCCTATCTAACCATTCAGTCCGAGTTATACTAAGCCCTCAATAAAAACAACTATTTTATATTATTGAAAACAGGGTTCTTTTTTTTTTTTTCATTTTTTTTCCCCGCAGCGTTTATTTCATCTTCCGTCTCTTGTGATTGCGTAGCGAGTTTTTCCTAGTCTCTGTGGATACCGACGCCAAGAAGAAGTGAAACTCACTGCGAGGACTGATTTATCCGGTTGCCGAGAAACTGAGAAAGGGGAACCAATTTTTATCATCTTTAAAGCTGAATATGCAATATATTTAAGTTTATTAAGTTGGGCTAGATAGAAGACACATGCCATTCGCTATGAATAAAAACGAAACGCATTTATTTGATGTCAGAGTTTTAATTAATTTTGAATGCTTTAAACTGATATGCATACACAGTCCGAAATATATGTTTGATCTGTGCGTGTCTGTAATTTAAATATTAAAATCTGAGATATTTAGTTTTTATTTAGGGAATGGTCATTCTTTACTTGCAGGTCGGTATGGTCACAGGGCGTGAACAAGAGAAAGGATATATAGTGGGTGCGACAAAAGGTGGTATACAGTTATGTGCCAAGCGTGATACACGCTTAGGCGATCATGTATCTTTTGATGACAAGGCAGATTTTTAGGTTGCTATTTCTCATCCAGGGCTATAGAACTCGGTCTGTCCTGCTATTTACCTATAGCTTCAGAAGAGAATTCGTAAATGAAGGTAATGGATTTCATTGGAATTCCAACTCGGCTCTCTGATTCCTCAATCTGAGCCGCTATCCATTACTCCACAATGCCTCCTCTGAAATAAATGCATATATGTTCTGCAGTAGGCATGCAGTAAATATTATACTAGTATTCAGCCATCAAAGGCTATAGAACCCAGTTTGCTATTTACCCATAGCTGGTGGGGGGAAAAGAAGAGAAATAATACCTTTCCCCAAAGTACTGAATGAATGTAATAGATTCGACTGGAATTCGAACTCGGCTCTCCAATTCCTCAATCCGAGCCGCCATCCATTACCCCACCGTTCCTCCTCTAAACAATCAAGCCTTGGATGAGGTAGTATTATAATACTGGTAATAGTATTACCAGTTTTGTAATACTGGTATTCTAATACTAGTAAGCTGGTAATACTGGTATTGTAATACTAGTATTACCAGTATTATAATATTGTTTCTAGGATTCATTTAATACTAGAATTCATTTAAGTCATTAAATTCATTTTTAATATTTTTTATTTTCATAATTTTTTTTTCATACATTTATTATATTTATTTTTCAATAAATAATAATAATAAATATCTTGCAGGTAAAATGCTAATTTAACAATGGCTGGGAAATTAACGGACTAGAAGCGCAAATGGATTTTGGAAGACAGAGAATGGTGAACGCTTGTCATCAATAGAGGGAGTCAGACTAGAATAATGGATAGTGCTTTGGATTGAGGAATCAGTGAGCCGAGTCGAATCTATTACATTCACTTACGAATGAATCCTCTTTTTCTCTTCCCAGCTATAGGTAAATAGCAGGACAGACAGGGTTCTATAACCTTGGATGGCATCCGGTCTATCACAGAAAGAAATGGCAACCTACCGCGGGAAAAAATCGTCATGTATCGAAAGATACATGGTCGCCTAAGCGTGTATCACGTATGCCACATAACTGACTGACTTGTAATCAATAAGTTTCGTGCGCGCGTATTGTTTTCATTGCTGAATTTTACTTTTGCATGCCTTGTGTGTGTGTGTGTGTGTGTGTGTGTATATATATATATATATATATATATATATATATATATATATATAGATAGATAGATAGGGAAGTCGAGTTCGAATGAAGAAAAGCGTTTATTTCTATACTCGAAAAAATTGTCAGAAAAAAAAATATTGAGCCATCTGGTGTCGCTGTGTTGAAAAATAAAACTAAGAAGCGTTATGGTTTGTTTATTCCAAATGCTAGCAATTTTTTTTTATTGAATCTCTGCGATCAACTATTTTCATTGTTCTACATAGTTTTCGGCTCTGATCTTTCATCTTTGTTGCTTTTAAAGTATGCTTGGAAGGCACGAGGAGGAAAGACAGAAAAGGGAGATTAAGTGATTTTCAAAGCTCCCGAGATGCAACAGACGCCCGGTGAAGAGCGAATTTTTGTTGTGTCATCAAAGATGGCACGTGAAAGTAATTTCTTAAAAGTGTTAAAATATGTTAGATTTTCTGAAAGTTGTCTAAAGTTTAACTGTTTCTCTCCTACTTATGATACTTGATTGCGTCCTCGTATCTTTTAAGTAGATGCAAATATTTGTACCATTTTCATTAATGCGCAACATCCCATATGCGTATGGGTATGTGTATGCGTGTGTGCTTCTATATTCAACTATGTAGTCGAGTCTGAGAAGGTATCTCTGTGTTTGCGTGTGAACTGCAATAGGTTTTTGACGGTTAAGATGTAGAACGGATACTGTTTCAAGAGAAGTCTTTTGTGTGAATTTTGTATTTGTGCAGTAATAAAATTCTTTGAATTGAAAAGGATGTGAATTCTTTATGTATGTAATCAGAGTCAGAGAGAGAGAGAGAGAGAGAGAGAGAGAGAGAGAAGCCCGCCGGAGTAGATGTATGATAAAAAAGCCCACCCCCTCAAAAAAAAAAAAAAAAAATTCAGCAGCAAGTATTTTTTTTAAGTATTTTTTTTTTTTAACACAGGACCAAAATATGCTTAACACACGCACTCCATCACCACACACATAGATAAACAAAGAAAACATACACGCAGGCAGATAGATAGATAGATGGATTAGATAGATATGAAAAGACTGGATTAGATAGATATGAAAAGACTGGATGAGATAGATACAAAGAGACTAGAACAGACAGATCATGAACAAAGAAAGAAATATTAAAGAAAGACAGGAAATAATAAATAAATAAAAAAGAAAGGAAAGAAAGAAAGAAAAATTAAAGAAAAGAAAAAAAAGCAAATAATGAATTAAATGAAGAAAGTAAGAAAACAAGCATCCTGTTATACAGAGGTTTAAATGAATATATATATATATATATATATATATATATATATATATACACACACACACAAATATATTTTACAGCCACATCAAACCGTTATTTGTTGAAACGCATAGACCCTATTTTACACAACTACAATTCTTAACATTCGAAACTTTCAGGTTAAAATTCCCAGTGTTAAGAATTGAAAATCCTTGAAACTATTTGGTCATATTAAAAAAGATCTAGTGCAGTGGTCGGAGTGAGAGAGCCAGAAAGCTATGCAGTGTATTGGAGGCGGGGGGCATGATATCAAATTTACTATAATAATTTGTCTCGACCCCTGATTTCTACGTCCAGAAGACTGCCTTGGTCTGGAGGTTTAAAGAAGAAAAAAACGAACTTAATGTTATATTTAAAAAAGTTTCCTTTTTTTACTGCAGGTATAACAGGATAGCAACTAACACAGTCAACAAAAAATGCAAATTCCTTACCGCAAATGAAATACAGCATCTGTCAACTCATACCCAGATGTCCTCAAGGACACATGGTACAGTGGATAAAGGCGTAAGTTATATCTAGTGACAGGACCCAAAGAGTGTGAGTTCAATACCCGGTTAAGGCAGTGGAGAACTTAGAGAAGGGAATTAACAGGAGATAACTGATAACAGACATCCATTAGACATGGTACGTGGAAATAGAACAGTCTACCCCAGTGAGCGAAATAAAGGATTCAGTTCGACATTCCAAACACCTGAAGAAGGACGGAACGTACAACGGCCGAAACGTTGTAACAAATGCAGCGACAAAGATGAGGAAAATAGTCCGAATAATGTAAATAGTGTAAATGAAATACAGTTAAAAATGGCAAATTATTTAATGAGACACTTGTTTCTGCTTATAGGTCGATAACTTCTCCACATCAGGTGAAATATTTGTCGGCAACAGGAGCAAAATATCATCCAGGTGGTCATCACCCAATCTTGTTCGAAAAACGATTTTAGTATATTTCATTTTTGAAAAATTTTTTCACAAGCCTATACACTTCCAAATAATGATACCATTCATTTTCCGCTTGGCAAAACATATTTCTTGTAGAAGTCAGCAATGGATTCGCAATTATATTTCGATTTAAAAAATTCGTCGCATTGTAAGTTGATTAACTGATACGTTTCTGCCACTTGCACTACAAATTAATTAATTCGTGGCCAGGTGTTAAAGTTGGCGTGCCGGAGAAAAATCCTTCGAGAGCCGGATGTGGCCTGCGGGCCGGGGGTCGCCGACTCTTAATCTAGTGTATAGAATTGTGTCTTGAGGGAATGATACCTAGAAAGGGAGGTTGAGAAGAACGAAAACAAATGTGAAAGAATAACATAATTCTATGGCAGCCAACTAAGTAGTCGCATATACTAAATAAGCATGCTCAAAATTCTAATAAAATGGCGGGAAATGTCATTAGAAATAAAGATTAGAATATCGATGCAATGTCTATCCTTTAGTATGGATGTAAACGATGGATAATTTCGACACAAACGTATGAAAGGAGTGCATAATTAATTTCAACTTCACCCACCGAACTTTTATTGTCGACAACTCCAAAATGGTACATTTTATCAAAATTTCTTTGTTATTTTCGAATTAAACATGTACATTTACACATAAATGGAACTATTCGGGAAATTTTTATTAGAAACTGAACGCGGGGATTGAAATGCAAATTACCCTTTTGAGGTTCCGAGTTGAAATTAGTTCTGTCACCCGTATCAAAGACAAAGTGAAAGAGGCGCGGTTCTGGTGATGACTCTAGGGAATAACATGGACAGAGCATGTAAGAAACGAGGAAGATCGGAGAAAAGCATTCACAAAGGAACTGCTACTAACATTTAGAAGATGACAACTTATATTTCTGTGATAGCTAATGAGGAAAGAGTACATAAAGAATTGAGCACACACAGAGTTCACTAAAAACGACAGAAACAGAATAAAACACATAGTAGCCCACTTGACAGGGTTGAATAAATCGACAGAAGAAAGGTTCGTAAAGGAGCAAGTATTAGTGAAAGCAACAAAAGAAAGGAAGTTGTGGAGAACCATGATGGCTCACGTCTTGATGAAACATGACCCAGAGAGAGAGATAGAGAGAGAGAGAGAGAAAGAGAGAGGAGCTACTTGAAAAGTTTGAGCAAATAGAGGACCAAGAACCACAAATAGAAAGAGAAGTTGTAAAGGAACAAATATTATTGAGAGAAAAAATAGGAAACTGTGGAGAACCATGATCACTCACGCACTGAAGAAACATGACCCAGAGAGAGAGAGAGAGAACGAAAGAGAGAAAACATACTTAAAAAGTTTGAGTAAATAGAGGACCAAAAACCACGAAGAAAGAGAAGCCATAAAAGAACAAATATTGTTGAGATAAAAATAGGAAGCTGTGGAGAACCATAAGGGCTTACTTCCCGAAAAAAACATGACCAGAGAGAGAGAGAGAGAGAGAGGGGGGGAGACCTACTTGAAATGTTTGAGCAAACAGAGGACCAAGAACCAGAAAGAGAAGTCATAAAGGGACAAATATTGTTGAGAGAAAAATAGGAAACTGTGGAGAACCGAGATTACTAACGTCATGAAAAAAAGAGAGAGAGGTGGAGAGAGAGAGGGGGGAGTGGTGCGCTACTTGAAAGATTTGAGCAAATAGAAGACTAATAGAGCAAGTACTGTTGAGGGCAAAAGATAGGAAACTATAGAGAATTACTAGTTTTAATTGTGAGGGTTAAAATTGTTTGAACAAAAGAATGTATTAGGTTGGTGCAAAAATAATGACGTAATAATGTCGTTTTTTGACGTATTTTTTAACGTCAAAAAACGACATTATTATGTCATTATTTTTGCACCAACCTAATAGCTTAGTTGAACATTCTCAATGGAAATAGCAGTAGAATAGCGACAGGCTTGCAACATTTCGTTTGTGGGAAAGGGGTTGAAAGGTGGAAAATAATTCATCAGCCACATCCGTAGAAGCTTTTATACTCTATCAAGCCTGGAAAGTGAAGTATCGGGGAGCTCCACCCAAGACATGGGACGAGTATTCCGTTATTGTCCGGAACTGTTTTTTTTAAAGGAAGAACATATCAGGAGGAATCAGATGCCTACTGGAGTGGCATTGAGAACCAACCATTTTTCCTGCATGTTTAGTTATGGATCATATATACGAATTCCACTCTACGTAAGATGGGGGGATTTTTTTCAAGAAAGAAATCATGAGATGAACCGTTTCAGCAAGTCGGTGACGGAAAAGACCGACTAGAAAAAAAAAGGAGACGGAATAAAGTGTCTAATTGCTTATCATTGTGTTGTTATCTCATTTGAAGTGAAAGTGGGTGTGACTCTGGTTAGTTTAGACGAAATCACGATGTGATGAATGAAAAAAAAAATAGTTTTAACCCGTGAAATTTTCACGGTTTTCTTATTTGACTTTTCTGATGAATCTTAATTCTTAAGTTTATGACTAAGTAAGCTCACGACGAGTTCCCCGACAATAAACTATTCCTCAATTACATCGTTAAATATTTGAGCTTAACAACTTTAACAAAATATTGCAATGACAATCATAAATATGAAAGATGGTCGTTATTTTAAGAAGTGGGTACAAGTGAATAGATTTAAAATTGACATCTTTTTCCATGTCACCAAAACAACCGTTGAACACTTCTTTCTTCCCTCTCTTCTTTCTTTCTTTTTCTCAGTGAAACCAAGAAGCGTCTTTTCCTCACTTTCCGCATGATCAAAATGGAATAAGCCATTATTTATGAGGTATTGGCAAAGTGTAACGGCTGCGCGAACCAACAAAGTGGGGGATAAGCACAATTCTAATAGCATGTTGGAGTTGTAATTTTCTTTATTTATATTTTAAAATGTATTTTACAGACAGAAACATTAACAGATTTAATAATAATGATTGATAATCGTTCATGTAATGGAAATGAAAGTAAATACTAGTCAAAAATTAATAATAATAGTCGACAATGCTTCATCTAATAAAAAATGAAGTTGAAAGTAAATACTAGTCAAAAATTAATAAAAATGGTTGCCAATACTTCATGTAATAAAATATAAAAAATATAATAGATCTGTTTCTAATACTGCTAACGTAAAAATAAAACAATCAAATATAGCACTGATAAAGACTGGAATTATGTGTGGGTTTATAGATTAAATTTTTTCTTCGACAAAGTTCATATTGCTTATTTGATTAAAGTACCGTAAATTTACGGCTTGGAAGACGCACTCTTATGTTGGAAAGAAATTTCTAAGAAAAAAAATGTCATTCTCATACAACAACACATTCACCATACTGGCGCCACTTATTGTTTACATTAATTACTCGTCCAATTTTTTTTTTTTTTTGTATGGCAATGACATACTACTCAAGAGCAGAAAGGCTCCCGCCGCTGCTAGTAAAGAGAGCATGTTTAAGTTTGTGGCTCGGCTCTAGGAAGTTTTATAGTCTTGGAAATACTTGTAACAGCTAAATACTGTGGTTACATCTTATAAAAGGCTGAATTAGACAGCTAACATTATAGTAGAAGGACTCAACATACAAATTCACGTCCCTATCAGTCAAGCCAATTAGGTAACCGTCCAAGCTTACTTAAGCCTGGGCGTTGCCTTACATTCGTCTTGGAAGTTGCGCAAAAGGCATCCCGAACTGAACCTAAATGTAAATACTAGTCAAAATTGATACTAATCTAAGTAATGACTTACTAATTCTAAATCTAATGACTGCAGTAGAATCGTTCACAAAATTTAGTATATATCTTTTTACTTGTTAGAAATTGAGAAATCTTTTTGACAATTTTTAAACGAAACCATAGCCGTATATATTATCTGAAGAAGGTCATGCTAGGTCAGCCTTGTTATACGTATCTACGTTTTTCAGTTAATCTTTAACTCCCTTTGAGATTTGCCACATTTTAATTTTCTATGAAAAACTGCTTAGAGTTGTTACACTTTTAATACGAGTAACGTGTCAGGATCAAATTTCAATATTTCGTCTTTCTGATTCTCTTTCGAAGTTAATTTGTTTTTTGCTGTGTGGCCAACTGATTTTAGAAAACTGATCAATTACACATGAAATTCAAATACATTACAACAATTTATATCAACGGAGTCTACAGTATAGCACAGTAGTTAATCTGAGCTTATTGATCGACTAGCAGTATAACCCAGTTTTGCCCGGGTCTTTTATTACTGGGAATTTTTGCCGTTCAATTAGAGCACTTTAAGTGTAAAGTTAGCCCACACAAAAATCAATTTTAGTACAACATTTGGGTGCAACTGAGGGACATCCCCAAATGGGCGGGTTAGCAATTTGAATGGTGGGGGGGGGAGGATGGCCCTTAAGAGGTCCGTTTTTGCGTTCTCAATCTTGCAAGGAAGGAACCGCTTTCATGGACCATCATAATAATAATACACGATAGTTTTTATTTTTAATATATATACATGTTTAAATTCTAATAATCTTTTGCGTTAGATTTCAACTTTCTAAATTGATTGTACGCTGTTTTTTTTTTTTTTACAGACATTAAATTTTCCCTTTGATTTTTTTTTCTGATTTTTCACCTTAAAGGGTTGTAATTTTTTCAGACAATTTGGGCTGAAGAGTTATTTATCAAACAAAAAAAAAATAATCGGAATCGGATGAAAACTGTGGAAACGCATAAACAACATTCGATCACATACACGCACAAACACATACATACACATTTTGAAAATTATAGATATAGATTGTCACAAGTTTAATCTTTCCTGCTAAAGTCGGCCTAATCTTCCAAATTCCCCGAAGCTGGAGAGACGCAAGTTCAAATCTCACTGAAAACTGTCATATATTTTCGATCTATTGTTCTGTCTACTCATAGCTATAGATCGGCGGCCTTAGTAAAAATTACATTAAATACAACTAAAAATGAGTTTACTTTTTTTTACAGTAATGTTCACCCTGCACAAGGCCTGGGAGCCACTCGAGGTAGAGGATTAAGTTAAGATGTAGTTTGTACAGATAGGAGGGGAAGATAACGGCTGAACCTAGAGTTGAACAGGTTAAGATTGCAGTGGTTGGGGAAACAACCTCTCGGGAGTCAGTTCCACAGAGCAGTGGTTCGCGGAAAGAAGCTGTTCGAGTGGAACTTCTCACCGATGGAGTACAGAGGGAATCTGGGTGTATTTTTTTTGTTTTGTTTTTTTTTGTTTTTTTTTTTACAATGTGCGTGGCATGGTAGGTCCTTACCATGAAAGTTAGAACTAGCAGAACCAAGGAATATAGTTCGTCCGAGCACTTTCCATAGAATTAGCGATAGAGCAGGGAGAGGCTTGACACATTCCGCGTGAGGGAGAGGTTAGAGGGTGGAAAATAATTCGTCACCCACAAGGATTCAGAGACGCTTTTGAACTCTATTGAGGCTGGAGAGTGAGGTCTGGGTAGCCCCCGTCCCAATATGACAACGATACTCCAGCAAAATTAATACCAATCTACAGATCTAGTGACTTATTTGTTCTACTAAGTGAAATGGCTGTAGTAGAATTAATTCGTTTTTAGGTACTTGTAAAGGTTACAGCGATTTTTTCCGTGACAGGGTGATCACCTTACCATAGAGCATGAATTAAACGAAGCCAGTCAGTTATGTGCCGTACATGCTTAGGCGATCATGTATCTTTTGATACATGACTAACGAGGCAGTTTTTTTCCCGCAGTAGGTTGCCATTTCTTTCTGCGGTAAACCAGTTACCATCCAAGGCTATAGAACCTGGTCTATTTACCCATAGCTTTGAGAAGAAGAGGATTTATACCTTTCCCAAAGGTATTATCACCTAAATGAATGTAATGGATTCGACTGGAATTCGAACACGAGCCGCTGTTCACTAACCCACTGTAGTTATACTAAATAAATGAAAAAGAGTATGTGAATACAAAAAATTGAGAATATTATAACGGAAAAAGAAACGAAAGGAAACAGTTAATTAGGACGTATAAAAATGCATGATTAGGCCTTATGATTGAAATTGGTGAGAATCGAAACTCGTATTCCTAATTCAAAAGGGTATGTATACGAAAGAATCTTTGAATGATCGAATAAAAAAAAATATCCGAATATTTACCTATTTGCCGAAAATGCATGAACGCTCAACTTTAGTTCGAAAAATAAAGAAATATCTTTATAGGTTTATTTAGTGTCTCCTGCTCAGGGAATCTGATTTTTCTTAAGAGAATCTCCTTTTTTTTTGTTTTAGGAAACGGATTATGTGACAATTCCAGTGTCCGAAGACTTTATGACTAGAAAGATCCACATTCGCAGTCACTGGGACAGAGCTTCCCATATCAGTCAGTAAAGTCTGTTTTGTATCCTGGCCATTAGAAATATGGAGCTACTTTACACCCGAGTTGGAAGCACGGAGTTGAAAAGAAAAAAACAAAAAACAAAAGAAAAAAACCCGAAGAAAGAACAAAAGCAGAAAGTGCTACTATTGTGAAACTGTTCATAGTAAAAGGCACGAATGTAAGGTCTCCTTTGATGCAGACTAGTGTTTGCTCCAGCTACAAAAAAAAAAAAAAGAAAAAAAAAAAAAAAGACGGAATTGTGTAGTAACTGCCACCATTAAAAAAATAGATGTTTGTTATTATCCCAACAGTCTAGTCCAGCCATTCTCAACCTTTCCTCCATCATTGACCCCTTCGGCTTTATGTATTTCTCCATTTACCCCCCCCTACTCCCATACAAAAAAATTCATAGCCATCATAAAGCATTGATGTACAATTTCGTGACTAAGTGAATAAATGATTTTTTCATTCAAAATACTAAGGGTTTTTTTTTAGTCAAAATACTGTGCCCAAAAAAATATTAAGCGACACTCAAAATACTGATTTCTTACTAATCTACTAATTTTTTAGTATAAGTTAGTACTCTGTATAAAATTCAGTACTTTTATTACCGTTTGTAGTCATTAATAAAAAATTATTCATTTTATCCGCTGTATTAGTAGATCTACAAATTAATACTAATCATAATCATTCATTCAAAAAAAATTTTTTTAGTATTTTTGTTTTTGGCGATTTAAAAAATTTTTGGAAAATACTAAAAAAAATTTTTTTTTGAATGAATGATTATGATTAGTACTAACTTGTGACTAAAAAATGTGCAAATTAGTCATTAGTAAAAATACCAAAACAGAAATAAAAAATACTAACAAATACTAAAAATTAGTAAAAATTCAGTATTCTGATCAAAAAATTAGTAATTGATCATTCATTTGTACATCAATGTCATAGTGACAGAAAAACAAGAAGGTCAGAAAGAAGCTTTTTATTGTTTAGGACTTTAGGCTTTGTATAAAAATAGTATTATACATTCGTATCAAAAAAAAAAAAAAAGAAGAAAATCAAACCTTTTCTAAATAGAAAATTATGAAGTTAATTTGTATTACAAAAAATAATGAACAGAAACACCAGAAACATTATCAGTGGGAACATTGCTGATTCATTGAGTCAATCAGTTTGTTTATGCGAGGCGCTGTTTATGCTACTCTCATATCATCATCGGCTTTCAGGCAGGTTTTTTTTAAATTATCAGTCAGGTACTTCAATTATATTACTATATAATTTTTTACCTCCTAGGGGTAAATTTACCTCTGGTTGAGAACATCGGTCTAGTCGATCAGAATTCGTTTTCAGCTAAAAGATTTACCACAGGCATATTAGATATCTAATTCGACAGTTAAACAACACCAGTTGCAACACTGCAGAACAGATTGCGCTGTGGCTAGTTGCAACACAACAGAAACAGACCCCGACCTTTACAACTGGGATCACACATTGATGAATCACCCCCATTCGTGTTTCATAAATAAAAATAAGTTTCAGGCGGACAGCTTTTTCTCAGGAATTGCTGCTTTGTGGAACAGACTCCCGGCAGGATGTTTTTCCCGAACACTCCAATTTTGATCTTTTCAAGTCTAAGTTTAACCGTTATCTTTGCTACATGACCTCATAGAACTCACTTCTTTCTTACGCTCATACTCAGCACACATTAAACCGCAACCTTGAATTGTTCTTGGGCTTTTTATTTGGTGAACATTAGTATATAAAAGTAGATTACGGCTGGTGTGGTAGCATTCGCAACTCGTTATCCCCGTGAGAACCACTGAGGCTTGCTGCAAGTAAATGTAGCACCACAGCGACAGAGCAGACAGCGAAGAGTGCTTCTAGTCCTTCAAGACTCTTGTCGGTTTTTACACTTCATTCCAGAACGATTGCAGTTGTTGTGTGGTGGACACTTGACCAGTTACAATTAACTGATAACGAGGCAAACATCAAAACACAAAAAGAAATTGTGAACAAAATCCGAGAAATGAATAAAACAAACACTTCTATTTTAAAATAAAGGTGCATTTATTTTATTCTAGATTTAGTTTTAGTTTTGAAAGATGCTATTTTTTCACGAAATTCTCTGAGTAAAAATACAAATAACTGCAAAAATATCAATTCAAACTTTTCATCAAAAGAATAATAGGGTGGATGGGTGGTCCGTTAAAGCCGATTGTCGTAGACGTGAAGGGATTATTTTTGAGTTATAAAACCACTATAGTAACTACTAGTAGTTAGGACCATAATATAAATACTATAAACATGTATATATGGCATAAATAAATATATACTTAATATAGATATATTAAGCAAAATAACAAAAATAACAGTTTTCTCACAGCTACTTCCTCACGCACGTGCTAATGTATCGTACTTTATATACTGTACACCCGTCTTTGTTTACAATTGAAAGGCCCGCCACCGCCGCGAAGCGGTCACTTTGAGAACTAATACGACTCGTTCTGCTAAGCCTTCAAATTTTGAAATACATTGCTGACGATTTGAAAGTTTTTCCCCCATAGATTTTATTTTATTTTGTCTGCAGATTTTGTCTGTTGGATCTGAAGTCCGTTGATGGGGGGTCCGTAGATGAGAGGTTTGACTGCATTGGCGAAAAAAAATACTAAATTTTTATTTGCTAATAAACTGTAGTAGCAATTAAAGCTTTAAATCAAGAAAACGGTGCATTGTAGCTGGTTTTTTTTAAATCATTTCACTGCAAGCAAGATAATAAGGTCATTAAGACACAAGGGGTTACTGAGTATTAGAGAATATGACAAAAACTACTATTAAGGAGAGAGGACAATAAAAGAACAAGAATTAAGATGACAGAAGATGGTTAATATTGCCTTTAAACTTTTAAAGATTAAAGTTGACTGGGAAGCAAGAAACCAGAAGAGAGTTCCACAATCGTGAAGTGTGATAGAAGAAACTATTAGCATAGAACTTGCGGTTTCATCTAACAATTTCAACTGTTAAATGATGATACCTTGCTGGCAATCTAGTTCTGCGCTGAAATTGATAGTCTACGTATCATACAGCAAAGTTCATGAGAACAATTACCATGAAAATATTTATAGAAAAGGCACAGGGAAGCTATGTTACAGCGGTAGGAAAGTGACTGAAGCTGAGACCAATAACATTGCATGTTCTTCTTTGGATTTTATCAAGAATCTTTTAATATATGGCAGTAGCAAAATATGATACGATTGCCACATAATTAAAATACGCGACGGCCATAACAGCTTTAAATTAGGAGTAAGCTTTTACTGCTTTAAAATATGAGCATGTATATAACGGCATTAAAAGATGAGACGGCTCTTACAGCCTTAAATAATGTGACGTCACATTATAGCTTTAAAATATGATACGGCCGTCATAGACACGTCATAGTAGTTACAGTTTAAAAAAAGGGATGGAATTTACATTTAAAATACGGGACAATACATTACAGTTTTAAATTATGAGACAATTATTAACCTCTTACATCATAGCTTTAAGCATTATTTACATCACACGGAGTGTTATCCTCATCTTCATTGCCATATTCACAATGTTTCGGTTGTTGTACGCTCCGGCTTTCTTCTGGTGATCGGAATTGCAAAACGAACTCTTTATTTCGTTCCACGTCTCTTTCGGATGACTTAGTTATTTCCCTTTAACTAAACTCTCCAAGTTTTGGTTCACCGTTGTTATTGAACTCACAACTTTTCGTGTCTAGTCACTGGATTTAACCAACGTCTTTATCCACTGGGCCATGTGTCCTTGAGGGCATCTGTGCATGAATTTTTTGGACTTATAAACCTAATGTCTCAGCAACCATTTTTTACCAGTGCTCATAGTGCATTTTTTCTGTTATTATTATTGCAATTTTACCAGAGCTTATATTGCAATTTTTGTTGCTATTCATTGCTTTTCTCTAGCACTCCTTATTACCGGTTCCCATATTGTATTCATTTCTATGCTGGGTCGGCTCAGGAAATTTTTGTGACCTAGCATATGTGCTGATTCTTTGAATTTTAGCATTTTCCAGTGATGCACTCCATTTCAACCTCATTCCACAGGGGGCGGTGATTCTTTTCCATCCATATGTGGTCAGCTACGCCTGATTATTCTATTTCCCCTTGTGCTGCCGTTTTACGATGTTCTTGTCTTACTTTAAAGGGGCGGCCTGTTTCCCCTTCGTATTTCTTACCACAGTTACACGAGATGGCGTACACACAGTCCTAAGTTATGTTTTCCTCTATGGAAGGTCTTACTCGGAAGAAGTGTCTGCGAAGTGTTGAGCCACTTTTGAAGGCTGTCCTAATATTACATGGACAACAGATCTTTTGTATTTTCTCCGATAATCCCTTCACATAAGGTAGGCAGACTGAAGCTGTTTCTGAGCGCTGTTATCCTCTTGTACCCTTCTATCCCAGTTTGTCGGCGCTGCTACCATGTATCCAGTGTAGTTGTTACATAGTAGGGTACTGTTAATAATGACCATATCTTTTTCGTATGTTTCTGGGTCACCACTTATGACTTTTGCTCGATGTTATAAGCAGCGGACGATTCCTTTCTTTACACTGTATGGATGGTGGGATTTGAAGTTGAAGTCCGGTGAATGTTGGCTTGCGGTATACGGATGTCTTCAACCCATGTTCTCTTAGATATATATTAGTACATCCAGGAAGGCGAATTTGTTGTTTTTTTCTCGCTCCATTGTGAACTGTATCAATGATCTTATTGAGTTAACATGGTCCAGTAGTAGCTGGACGTCTTTCTGGTGTGACCAGAGTATGAAGGTGCCAGCTATGTATCTCAGTCTCAGGATTGTCTTTAGTGATGTAGATTCATAGATTTAAAATATGAGACGATTATTAACCTCTTACATCATAGCTTTAAAATACGAGACCATTATTAAACTCTTGCATCATAGCTTTAAGATATGGCCCTATTATTAACAATACCTCTTAACAATAAATGGCGGCGATTTCTGTCAGGATACATTTATGGCTCAAATGTGAATGGCAGACAAGTTTGTTAGCAGTTAATGGCATGAGTTCGATCCTAACAATTATGGCCTTGTACCGTACTATTAAATCAAACTCAGTAAAAATTTAGAAAAGTAACTTATGGCTCTCAGTGATAAAACGTGGGAACGTTGTCTTCTTACTCTGAGAGTATGAAAATATAATTATTCTCAAGAAAACGATACTCCTAAATATTATTCGTGATATCAAATCATCTTCCCCACTTTGAGTCTAATTACTCTTATTCTGATGATTACGCCACATAAAATCTGATATTAAAAAAAAAACAAAAAACAAAAAAACAAAACAGACGGCAAGAATATAACTATGAACACCATTTTAACTTGAGAAAGTGTTCCTCGTAAAATAAGATTGTTATTTATTTGCCATGAAATAAGATCTTGAAACAAAATCTATCTTAGCGTCGTATCATATGAATGGGTAATTTTCAGCCAATGAAATTGAATATACCGGGGAACCTTGGTTCTCGAACGTCTCATATGGCGAACAAATCGGTTTTCGAGCAGATTTTCGGTTCTCGAACAACATAGCCTAACCGAGTTAACACGAACGAAATAATTTCTGAGTCGACCGTCGTGTATTGTGTCGCCCTTTTTATTTCCAATTTTATTTTACTGCGACTTTTTGTCGTCTACATTGATTCCTATTGGAAAAATAGTTTCGGTTTACGAACATTTCGGGTTAGGAACGAATTAAATTCGTGAATCGAGGTTCCACTGTATTCATTTACCGCTTTCAAAATTCTTATTCACATCCTCCAATCTTTCTCGACACTGATATTTTCTTATTAAAATATCTTCGTAATATATGCATTACTTCCCTTTGTAAAAATTTAATCTTTTGAGGCATAGACATTTACAGAGGACTAAATTGTTATTTATAAGGTTAGGTTTGGCACAAGGTTATAAGTATGGAACACCCAGTGAGGATCAGATTCATTACACAGGAGTAACAAAAGAAGAACTCTGCACTGAGGTGCCCTAGAAATTAAGAGTTTACGTGTCACATTAGCATCTATGTTGATGACACAACTATTTACTCCTGTAAATTGGCAGCTAATCTAAAAAAAAAAAAAAAAAACCCAAAAAAACAATCTGTCATAAATTGGGATAAGGAATGATTTGTTAATTTTAACACCGCCAAAACGAAACTTCTCTATTAATCATCAGAGAACCCCCCCTTTCTGTTTCTCATCAGTATGGCTGATGCTAACCTCCAGGAAACAGGCGCGTTACGCCTTCTCGGGCTAACATTCTGCGCTGATATGATGTGGAAAAATTATATTGAATCAATTGCTAGGTCTACTTCGAAGAAAATTGGTTCACTGTGTCGTGCGAGAATGTTTTCTCTCCAGGATTCTAAGCATGGACGAATGGTGGACTTATAGATAAGTCTACCATTCCCCCATGCTTAGAATATTGCTGCCACATATGGTCCGGTGATCCTGCTACATATTTAGAGATTGTTGATGAAACCTAAAGAAGAATCAGCAATATTACTGGTCTCGACCTGGCATCTCGGCTTCAGTCATTTTCCAATCACCGTAATGTAGCTTCCCTGTGCCTTTTCTATAAATACTTTCATGGTAATTGTTCGTATGAGTTCTTCGTTATGCTACCTAGTCTTTATAAATTTATGCTCAATACTAAATTGGCAACGAGGGTTCACCAATTTACAGATGAGTCGCCTAGATGCAACCGTAAGTTCTATGCTAACAGTTTATTTTCTCGCACTTCTCGCTTATGGAACTCTCTTCTGACTTCATGCTTTCCAATCAACTTTGAATTTCAAAAATTTAAATGTAATTTTAATCGTTATCTTCTGTCTTCCTGATTACGCGTCTATTGTTCGCACTCCTTCATACGTTTCTCTTTTCTAATTGTTTCATACTCAGTAAGTCATTATATCTTAGTGGCAATACTGCCTTGCATGGGGTGAAATGAATAATAGATAAAAATTGTCAAAAGAATAATGTTAATTAACTAATTTCCGATATAGTGGTAATAATAAAAATAAGGTTTTATATATATATATATATATATATATATATATATATGGAGATTCTTAATAAAATCCAAAGAAACAATATTAATGGTCACCGTAAGTTCTATACTAATAGTTTCTTTTCTCGCACTTCTCTCTTTAAATTTAAATGCAATGTCAATCTTTATCTACTGTCTTCCCGATTCTTCTTTTATTGTTCTCGATCCTTAATAATGTTTTTTTTTGTTGTTTCTTCACACTCAGTTATCCCTTGCGTCTTAGTGGCTTTACTACCTTACTTGGGGTAAAATGATTAGAAAAAAATCACTTAGTATTGTTTTAAATATTATTTCAAATACGATTAGTAGAGTTATTTATTCAATAACAACGATTCGATTAAGGTGGTTCATAATATAAGTCAGAGGCAGTAGTCCTGTCTTTTCTATCTTGAAGGCTGTTAAAATGAAGAACATTTTGGTAATAAATTATCTAACAAAAAAAAATGTCTTTCACCAGCATTCTTGAAAATACTTGCATGTATGTTCACTTCTCTTTGCAAGGCCCCTCCCAATCAACCTCCATAGTTGCATTAGGAAAAAAAAGTCGCATAGGGCTATCTTCTTGAACCTACCCTCTTTCTGAGTTTCATTAACGATTTGCCTAAGAACATTCTCAAATCATTAGTAAACATCTATGCAGATAATATAAATTATACCAAATCACGTCAAAGGCTTTCTAGATGTCCAAAGCTACAGTGCAGGCTTCACCGTTTTTATCTAGAGCATGACAGATTCTTTTCACAATTATCCTCAGTACGTCAGCATGTTGACATGGTCAAGTGCACATTAAAGTATTCGGGAAATAAAAGTGATTTTCACTGTTACAGTGCATTTCTTGCATCATTTGATTGTAATACACGGAAAAATATCCGTGAATATGAACAGATTATGCTAAAAATAAGCAGACATAATGTTTGCAATTTATTTAATCAGGCATCCCTAAAAAAGAATTTACTGCCTAAATACATACACACACACACACACACACATATTTCTCAGATATAATGTATCTGTAGAGAAGACAAAATGAATAAAATGCGACAAGAGGAAAAACTATTCTTAGTCGAGGTATTTCGTCTTCTGAGGGACTTTATCAAGGCCAATCAGTCTTTCGGACAAAACGCATCGGCTAAGAATAGGTTTTTCTCTTGTCTCTTTGTATTCGTATATATATATATATATATATATATATATACGATACTAATAGATAATTATAACATTGTTATTAAAGATAATAGTAAACTTGCTATCACAGCGTCGGTTAACGAAATTGCTCTTAGTGCCAAACAAACTGAACCACTTTAAAAACGTATTCAGAAGAAAAGTAAACGCAACTCTAAGTTTCACACTAGATCTCAAGGAGCACATCAAACAACTAAATTTTATTTTGTGACATTGAAAATATGAAAACAATCCACTAGTATTTAGTCAGGGGGTTTGTAATCTCGATGACAGATGTTCCTACTTTTCTTCTTGAACTAATTTAGGATTTTGTTTTGCAGCTAGAATCAGTCATGCCAGCAATGCTTCCTTCATCTTTTTCTTTTTGTTTTATGCTATTTGATTTCTTTTTCTACCTAAAACCAAACAGCGTCTTTGATATATCTTCTTCCACTTTTCCTCGCAATCAAAACGGAATGGTTTGTTATTTATCTGAAGTAGTGGCAGGGCGTAAAAGAAATTTAAAATAAGTTGATTTCTAATTAACACTGTTATCTAATTAAGATTATTATTATTAATTATTATTATCTAATTAAGATTATCTGAGGTAGTGACATACATGACTAACAGAAGAACAAGCAGAATTTTAATATATTTTTCAGTTATGTGTATTAGATCATTTTTATAATCGAAGTTTACAAATTACAATACGTCATAAAATAACTGCTTAAAAAAAAAAAATAAGTTGATTTCTAATTAACATCGTTTTAGAGAAAAATGTTACATATTTTAAGAAAGATATATCTATTAATCAATTTAACTACCTGACGAATGGATACCATTTATGCAAAACTCCGAGTAAAACATTTAATTTTATTCGTTTGCCTTTAATTGTCTTTTTCTTGAGCGTTTCAATTACAAAAATCTTTGTCTGTGAAGCATTATCCTCCCGAAGTACACTGGTCGACAGATATTTATTTTCGCGAAACATCATTATTATTATTACACATGTTGCGGTAGAAATAAATCCCATGTTTTAAACTGTCATCTGTGTCGTGCTACTCAACTTAGGTAAGTGACAATGGTCTAGCTAATGTCTTACCATTACTTTTTCAGATACCATCATTTACCATAATGGCTGGGATTGGTGCACACTGTGCATTTGCTTTTGAAACGTTTTTTAAGACTGGTGAATCTGTAATGACGACACAAAGATCTTTTTGTACTCATTTCATGTTACGTCGGAATAATTCTAATCCGAAACTCGATACTGCTACGGGTTGGAAATTTTAGGGCCAAAGATCTTGAAATTTCGAGTGATGAAAAACTAGAAATCATCTACAACAATGTATAGCGAATAGAGGCCAGCATTTGGAGGGTGGCACTTTTAAAACCAAATGAATAAAAACTACAGCCTTTTGAAATCTTAGACGCTCCCAACATCTAAGGAAGGCAAGAACTAAACAATCTACATTAAGACTAGCAGGCTGATCTCGTGACCCACAATCTTGCGGGACTGAAATGTCATATTCAACATAAACATCTATCGACTAACCTATAAACTGCTGAATTCTCATACGTTGAAACCGAGGGAGGGTCCTATATATATATATATATATATATATATATATATATATATATATATATATATATATATCAGGGGTGACCAAACCGCGGTACGCGAGCTACATAGACCGTTAATATGCAACTGAAGGAAATATATTGATTGTGATACTTTTCTCATCACAGTTAATATAAAAAGTAAATAAAAAAATTCAAGGTTTATAATTATTTACTGGGTATGATTTGAGACCCCATTGCATTAAAACTTAAGTTTAATGTTAATATATATATATATATATATATATATATATATATATATATAGTGGACTTTCTCGTTACGGATGATAAATGATGTCTCAGTAAAATTCGGAGGTGCCCGACTTCGCATGGATCTCCTGAGGCCAGAGACTGTTTTGCAAACATTTAGACATATGGAACATACGTTGAGGATCAATTGATAGATGTTACCCCGAGTAGACATCAAGGCCTAATTTACTGCATGCCACAAAGCCACAGTGGCAGGTAAGGCTATTACTGAGAGGAGCAACATGTTCCTATCTACTTTAATCTTTGCAAGCAGTTGATCCCACTGTTCAAGTTGATCTAGCTCAAACTTTTGTATAGATGAAAAGCAGGAGAGGTGCCAACTCCTTCGCTCTGACGCTTTTCCCAGGAAAATGATGCTGCATCACTTCAGATTGTCTTTGAAACGCAGGATTGGTCTTCCAACTGACCTGTTTGTTAAAAGCTGGTCAAAGAGTTGTTTTGTTGTATCGCTCATACGAGAAAAATGTCCTGCTCACCTGAGTTGGATTTTCATTAGGATGGCTTCAATACCTGCAATGTTGCATATGATATGTTGGCAACACATGTTGAAAACATTGAGTGATGTGTTGTCGGTACAGAGTGCAAGATTTTGCATCATAGAATAGGGATGTGACTATGATTTGTATATATATATATATATATATATATAGTGATTTGGATGTGGCACAAGGCCGAAAGTAAGGGGCACCCAGTGAGGATCGAATTCACTACTCATTCGTAATTGTTCTAGCGAGACAAGCTTGCTAACCATTACACCACCTCGAGGTGCCATGAATGAGTAGTGAGTTCGATCCTCACTTGGTGCCCCTTACTTTCGGCCTTGTGCCACATCCAAATCACTATACATATATATATATATATATATATATATATATATATATATATAACTTCAGATCTACTAGATAATAATAAAGACAAAAAGGAAAACTTTTCTTTACGGACACGTTTCATCCCTCCTTCATTTTATTTTGTAAGATATATTTATAAACAGAAGTGAAATGGTGCAAAAATATCGATAAGTTTTGAAACTTTTTAAGAACGCTGTCAAATATTCTGTATAAGACAAACTAGGGAGGATGACGAGAGTCTTTATTCATATGATATATGTGTGTGTGTGTGTGTGTGTGTGCTGAAACTTGGACCCTGTACCGCAAACACATAAATCAACTTGACGTCTTTCACATGCGCTGTCCTCATGCCACATGTGATATAAAATGGGATGACAGGGTCAAGACTAGTGCAATACTGAAGAAATGTAACAAGATCACAGGCATTGAAACCATTCTCTGCAAAGATACAAGTTAGGTGGGCTGTTCCTTTTAGAATGAATGAGCATAGGCCTCCAAAGAAAGTGCTCTATGGACAACTAGCAAACTCCAAGCGTTCAGTTGGGCGTCCACTCTTACGCTACATAGACAAATAGAAAGACAACTTGAAACGTCTCAACTTTGATCTGAAAACCTGGGAAACCCAAGCATCAGACTGGAAGGAGTGGCGTAAGACATGTTTCATTAAGTTAAAGGGTTTTGAAGATAGTAGACTGAAGCATCGTGATCAGATTCGTCAAGTTATGAAACAGAGACGTCATCAAAATCCTGCCTTAACAAATTTCATCTGTCAGTGTGGCTTTGTCGCCCGCAGCAAGGCGGGTCTCGTATAACACTTAAGAAAGTAAAAATGAAATATGTCTTTCGCTTAACTGATTTTCTCCACAATAGACCCTGCTAGCATGCATAAGTGTAAAACGAAAGGCACCATCAAATGCTGACCCTCATTTATCGTTCACGATAGGAGAGTCCGCCATATATATATATATATATATATAGGTACCGTGAAGGATTCGCTAAAATAATGAGTATGCATAATGAAAAAAAAAAAATGACCCAAATTTAATAAAAACAAGTTTTATCTTTAAAAAAAAAAAAAAGGATCTTTAGATTATTAAATATTTTATCTTGGAAATTCTGATTAAATTTTTTTTTCTCATGTCAGCGGCTGACCATAAATGGGTATTTTACCGGATATTTTGCGGTGTAAGGCACGCTAATTTGGAAATTCTTAAAAAAAAAAAAATCGGCTAATTTTAAAGAAATTTTCACAACTTTTTTGAAATGTTTCTTTCATTTTTTTATTTATTTTAAATCTTTATAAAAATATATTTTTTATATCTGTTACCGCCATTCCCATCATATTTAATTTGATAAAATTTTGAAAAATTATTTTCTGTAGCGCTTAATGTTTAAATCTATATCTATAATTCTCAAAATGTGTGTGTGTGTGTATGTGCGCGATCAGATGTTGTTTATGCATTTCCACAGTTTTCATCCAATTTTGATGAAATTTTTTGGTTTGATTGATAATTCGTCAATGCCAGTTTTGAGTCCATATTGTTTTCGAAATGGCTCTCCACTACTTCCTGTCTATTATAACTCAGCAACATTTTACTATTTACTATCTGTTCTTGGATATATATCTTTCATAAAAGCTTTAATAAAAAATAGTTTAAATCATTACAATAATATTATTATACAGTTCCATTTTCAGGGCCACCCCCACTCCATTTAAATTGTTAACCCCCTATTTGGTGGTGTGCCTCAGTTACACCCAAATGTTACTAATATTGATTTTCGGGTGGGATGACTTTAAACTTAAACTGCTCCAATTGAACGGCAAAAATTCCCAGTAATGAAAGACCCGGTCGAAGACGGGTTATGCTGCTAGTTTGTTATAAGCTCAAGTCCTCGGAGAATTTAAATAATGATTTTTTGCGTCAAACAAGATCGCCCGTTACCGAAAATCTGATATGCAATAAAACTAAGACATTATTTAATTAGAAAAGCTTTTAATGTTTTTTATGTATAAAATATATCACAGACACTATTAAAAAGCTTTATGGATAAATAATGAATTTTCGCAAGAATTGTTTTCATTTTTCTTAAATTTTAATTAGAATAATTTAGAAAATTTTAGTTTAAATTCTGTATTGATTTTTAGCAGTCAAATGATATTGTTATTAAATTAAGACTGTATTTACTAATCAGAAATAGGGAAGTTCACTACAATTCAACCACCCCAGTATTTTAAAAAGAACTTTAAATATCATTGAGGTCTATAAATGGGTCGATTTTTGTAAATACGGATGCCCAAACGCGAAACTACCAGGAAATTAGAGTGATAACTATAGTAAAATAAAAAATTATTGGTAATTTTCTAAAATTTCTCCAAGATCTCTATCTATAAAAGGCAGGATGTGTGTATGTCTGTGTGTGTGTGTAACGAATGCACGGCCGCAATTTTCGACGGGTTTGCACCAAAATTTACATGCACATGCTCCAAGTTAGCGGGAAGGCCAACACCGACTTTGCATTTCCCAACTCCCATCGATAGTGGAAATAATCGATTTTTTCATGCTTCTACGGCAGTTTTCATGTAGTTTGTGGCCATTTTGTACTGGCCAGAGTGAGAGCCTATAGCTGGCTGCCACGAATAGGCAGGAAGATTCTATTGGCCAGCATGAGTGCCAGCAGCTGACTGACACGAATGTTAACTAGCATGCAAAAAAATCGATAGCTGCATTCATCACAAGTGGGAAAAATTTAAATCTGCATGGCACTTTAATCCAATTGGCTCATTCACTTGCTTAAACTCAACGTTGATTCTGATTTCGCAGAACTGGGTTGAGTGTGAAAAAGTATTTGTGGTTAACATGCTTTTTTCATTCGGTTTTTCCAGTTACGAGTCCTTTTTTTAAAGCTGATCGTTTTGTGTTCATTTTGTTTAGTTCTTTTTTCGTAACAGATTTAATTTTTAGTATAGAACTTAGAAAAAATGTGCAGTGTGAGATAGGCAAGAAGTAAGGCATGTAGCGACATCAGCACGGCAAACGGCACTCCTATAAAGGCAAGGAAGGGCAAAAATATTTTAAGTCAAGTGATAGCGATTGCTGTACGTGTTATACGATTTTTGAATCAAGCACGGGCAACGCCGGGCCATGCTGCTAGTAGACTATAAAACCAAAATAGCTTCAATTCAATAAAATATTAAATTGTTTAGGATAGTTTCTTAATTACTGTGTAGTTAAAAGACAGTTATATAAAATGGAGTTCGCATTATATTTGTCAAGTAATTGTTACAGTTATGTCCGCCTTAGAAATAAATTCCCATCAGTCTGTCACGAGAGTTGTCAGCATCTCCTTTAAACATCCAAATCCGTGTTAAAAATGCTTTTCTTCGAAGTTTAAAACTAAAAGTAATATCAGTTTCAGATTAAATTAATTAAACTTTAAATCATCGAATCTACCTCAAATAAAATTTCAGAAAGTGAAATTTCATTTTTGAAAGAATTTTTTATAAAGAGAATCACGTTGTGTTGACAGATTTGTCAATATGGACGATTTTAACATTTTTGTTTATAAATAAAAACTAGTTCCAATAAATTTAAATTCAGTTTGAAATACAGCAAAGTATTTTGCCTAATGGAAATATTAAAGTTAATCTATCAGATTGAAATTAAAGATAAAATAAAAGCTTCAAGAAAGATTTTTCATTTTTTTAAATGCATTTTAAACCTTAGGTATTGCTGTTCTTTGGAAGTACATCTGTTTTACTTGAAACACCATCGCTTGACAAGACACCAGAAATATTGAAACAAAATGGCATAGTATGTCTCGCATCTAACTGGAGGTGGAGAAATCTTTCCGTTATATGTAAAAAGGAGGGCTCCGATTGCTATATGTTTAAAATGCAGTTTGATTGATTATGATCATATGATCAGGCATAGTAATTTTTAAGCCCAAAATTGATGATCATAAAATTTAGTTGTCAAAAATTGAATTCCGAAGTTGCAATTGCATAGTGACCACCTGTTTCACAGATTAAGCAATCATCAGACCATCGAGTACATCTCTCTCTTTATAGGTCTGTATATAGAGATTATGCACAATTACCATGAATTTATTCATAGAAAAGAAACAGAGAAGCTATGATACGTCGGTGGAAAAGTGAGTGAAGCCGGAATGCCACGTCAGGATGGTTAACATTGCAGATTCTTCTTTGTATTTTATCAATAATCTCTAAAAATAGAGCAAGTGCACAAGACCAGACGTGGCAGGAGTATTCTTCGCGTGGAAAAATGGTAAACTTATAAATATGTAAAATAGATTCTGCCAGGAAAAATTGTCTCCCAGGTCACAGGGAATCAACTTTTCTAGCGACAGGCGTAGCATGTGTATACAAATAGACGCATTCAAACAGGACGGCACGGGGAATTCTTTTTAGAACATTTTACATTTTAAAATTATCTCTTTTCAAAGACACAGTGTTTCTTTCGTAAAGAAGTATTTTGAGGTTTTTCAATTTGTGTTATATTTAACTATATTCTACTAGTATGTGTTTAATGTAGTCCTATTGTGGTCTCGTGTCAGTTGATGTGAATAAATGTCACTCGAAGACAGAGTGTTTTAGTTGTGTGAATCCTATAAGAACTTAATGTTGTTTTTGACTATTGGAGTTGGTAAGATCTCCCAAAGGACACGAACATTTATAAATGAATAAATTTGAGATGAAGTGTTATTAGCAATGATTAGGCTAAGTCTAAATTTAAATGATAAATCGTAAGTATATATTATAATTGTTGAATAATATGTACCTTGAACTTATATTTTTAACAGGCTTTTCATCTTGTTTATAGCCAGGATACATCTGGTTTCAATAAAATTATATTTGCGCCATTTTTTGTATCAGTTTGTGTCATTTTTTTTTTTTAAAGTTTCTCTTTTTTATTTAGTTATTAAGTGCATGGTTTGAAGAATTATTTTTAATAGGTATTTTTTGTTACTCAGTTATTTATAAAATAAATAAGGAGAAATTAGTTCAGCTCGACTAATCTTGTTCTTTCTAACAGCTATTTAATATACGCGACTACTTCTCAGCAAACTGTAAAATATAATAAAAATTAAATAGAGGCAACTTGTCATTCGATTTCAGTAAAATTAGAATCAAACTATTTGAATGAATCCTTACTGAATAAGTAAACGTCACAGACACACAAAGACAATAAACTACATCCGCGTCCTGGGTAAGAGGATAAACTATTAAGTTGGTGCAAAAATAATGACGTAATAATGTCGTTTTTTGATGTATTTTTAAACGTTAAAAAACGACATTATTGTCATTATTTTGGCACCAACCTAATATATCCAACAGCAAGGCTTCTGATCGGGAGGTTTTGGGGAGCATGGAACCACCTCTTAATTGCTGGTGTTCCCAGGTCTACACTTACCCGGGGTGGTAACACCTGTTCGGGTCCCAGCTATGGGCAAATAGTTAACCCCCAAATTGGGGTCAAAACATTATGAAAGTGTAAAAATAGGTTTTAATACCAGAAATAATTTGTAAGAAATTATTACCAGCAATGTATTTAAAAAAAATTACCAGCGATACATTTTTGAAGGGAGCAAATATTACCAGCGATACATTTTTGAAGGGAGCAAATATTACCAGCGATACATTTTTGAAGGGAACAAATATTACCAGCGATACATTTTTGAAGGGAAAAATATTATCAGCAATAGAAATTGTCGGCATTAAGTACCCTATTGAAGTGGATATGCCGTAAAACAAAACAAACTAAACACACATATTGTTTAAGACAAACAAGCAAGGACTCTACGGGAACAGTTCTTATTAGAAAATATATATAAAAAAATATGAAAACGAGGCCAATATAATAAATAATAAGAAAAACAATAGTCAGACATTTATTTCTTTTAGCGACTTCAAGTTTCCTAGTTAGTTTATAATTTTGATTCGGATGTAAAAACTTATTCGGAAATTAAGAAAATACAAAATGAATAGAACTAAAAACCAACATTGGGTTATTCCATAATAATTCCCTCAACATGGCTTGGAAATATATACCTATTAATGGAAATAATTTATTCGAGTATATTTAGGGTATACTTTAGTAAGCCAGAATGTTTAGCTGTTAAATAAAAAAAAGGTTTTGTGTCTTATCTGTTATTTACTGGTAAAAAACAAAAACAAGCAAAGAGAACATCCTCCAAGTGTGCTAATTCCGTAATTTTTCCCGAGGTTAGTAAATAAATAAGCAAACAGACGTTGTCGGTTAAACTGAAAATTAATTTAATTGAATTCTTATTACGCACATACATTATATATATATATATATATATATTTCATGTTTCAACACTATGACTGCACTTCCTCAGGCGATGGTTGGTAACTGACGAAGTACAATCATAGTTTTGAAATTTTCATTAAAGTATATCTCGTGCGTATTTTATCATTTCTATCTTGATCTCTGGCGAAACTTTAATAAAGTGAAACATGTTAGATTAAGAATGGTACCTCTACTAGGTCGCGTAAAAAAACAGTATAGCATGATGAAAAAAGGCTCAAACTCAATGAAAACAAAGTTTTGTCATCAAAATGTTTGTTATTGTTAAGAGGAAAGACCAAAGTATTTTTTAATTATTTTTTGATATTTCTTACTCCTTTCTAGCAGGTTCGAAATTTTTGTTGAAAATTTTTTTTTTTTTTTTTACGACAGCGGCAATCTAGAGAAAAAAGTTTTGTTTTATTTTGCGCTTTTTCCGAGGAAAAGAAAAATTGATTTTGAAATTATTGCAAAATTCAAATAATTGTCAGATTTTAATAAAACTTTCAGGACATATTCGGAAATAAATGAAATTATTTTTCAAATTTTTACTTTTTAGAAAATCTTGGTAAAAAAATATTTTTTTTACATATGTTACCACCTACTTACATAATTTCATGAAATTTCGAGAAATTAAAAACAGGACTCTTTGGAGAAAGTAAATCATCAATTCTTTTGTAAAAAAGTTATGTTTCATCGAAAATCTGCTCCGAATTATAAAATAAAAAATGCAATAAAATTATGACATTAATTAAAAAACTTTTAATCGCTTTTGTAAATAAGTTATATTAAGGACATTATTGTCTGGAGATTAAAATTTTTTCGATGAATAATGAATTTTTACAAGAATTTTTTCATTTTAAATAAAATTTCATTATAATAATATAATAATTCAAAAATCGTTTAAAATTCTTCATTATTTATTCGTGTAGTAGCAGTAGTCAACTGCAGGATATCTACCAACCGCCCCACGCGGTCAGATGTGGCACAAGCCTGAATTTAATGTGGGGTATCCGATCCCGTAGGCTCGGCCAAAAATTTCCCGTAGACTCCGTATAAAACGGGGTCGGGTAACTGTTTCCGGAGACGAGACTCTGCCCTTCGACATAGCCTAGTCTAGGGATCCTCTCTGCCCGGAAGCAGAGAGTTTGACCTGCACAGCTGGAGACGAATCTCCAACTAAAGACCAACATACAGTATTTACTACTGTATTTATGTGAATGGAGACGTACCCATTATCGTCCGTAGGTATACTACACCAAAAATACAACCAGGAGACAGTGTAATACGGTATGTGAAAAAGTGAAACCAAATGAAATCTGGCGTCTATATATAAAAATAAATCTGGGGCCAGTGTAACAATACAGTCTGAAAGGATAAAATCAAGCGGGATCTGGATCCAAGGAAACATAATTGAACTTTGGGCCAGTGTAACAATAGGGAGTGTGAAAAAGTTTAACCAAGATGAACACGGAGTCTATATATAAAAAAGGAAGCTGGGTCCAGTGAAAAATATGGATCCTGAAAAAGGAAAAATGAGGCCGAATCTTGATCGGATATATCGAAACGTAACATGTGACCAATGCAAGAGTACGCATTCAGAAACAGAATTTAATGGGCCCTGGAGCCAATATACCAAGACAGAACTTTGGACCAGTGTAACATACGGTGTCTGAAAGAGTGAAACGTCGCCGAACTTGGAGCCAATATATGAAAACGGAACCTGTAGTGTTTGGAAGAGTGAAACCGCGCGGAAGGTGGAGTCAGTATACCAAAACGGAACCTGGAGCCATATTCCAAAACGGAATCTGTGGCCAGTGTAACAATACGGTGTCTGAATGAGTGAAATCAAGCAAAACCTGAATCCAATAACTCATAAACGGAAGTGATAGTTCGAGCCAATATACCAAAACGGAACCGGTGTAGCCATGCGTAGAAAACAGCCTGTAACGAAGCCAATATCCCAAAACGAAATAGGATCCAATTTGACAATAAGGAGGTGGAAAGCGTGCATACTAGTATAACCTGGAGCCAATATATGAAATCCTTGTGAACCTGGAGCCAATATATGAATTTCTTGTGAAACTGGAGCCATTATCAAAATGGAACCATGGCCCAGTGTAACAATACGGAGAAAGTGAAACCAAGTAGAAGCTGGAGCCAATATACCAACACGGAACCTCTGGCCACGGAACCTTAATCTCTAACAGTGAAACCAAGTAGAACCGGGGACCCAAAATATTAAACCAGAATCTGAAGACCATGTAACAAAACTGAGCCTTAGACCAGTTTAGCACAATTCCAGGCATTATCTCTTAATGTGCTACCCTGAAAAGCTCAGAATAGGGAAAATTGTTCGCAGACCGTTTAAGCCTAATATAGACATATTTATTGCCGCTGAGGATGCAGTACACGCGGTGCCCCCACCAAACTGTACAATTTAAAAAACAATTAAGTAAAAAGAAGCAATTTTTATTGCAATATTTGAATCCTGCATCCTGGGAAGTTATTGTAAACATATGTGGTGAATAAGAAACATTTTACTAAGAAAATCCAGTTGATTTAAATGGCTAATAAAACTTTACGCTTTAAAGAGTTGTCATTATTTTTCAAAGGAACTGTAGTGAACTGTAGAGAAAAAAGGCGGGCTAGTGCTTGTAAGGGCCAGAGTTTTCAACAGGCGTTCATGATTAACATTGTTTAGCAAACCTAACATCCATTTTGATTTGCGGAACTCGACAGAAAACGTAATTTTATTAAAAATTATTACTTATACACTTATGTTTGATGCCGAAACTTTTAAAGGAAATGTACATACAAAATAATAATAAAAAAATAGTCCGGGAAATGTGCCCACGAACATGATTCGACAATTTAGGCAAATCTTATCAGTAAAAACCACTTTCTATTCTGTAAATCCATAATGGTCAAATTCTTTGGAATTTCGATACCCAGATCTATCACTGCATCCACGCAAGATGATAGGATATAATAATAATAATAAATAATAATAATAATTCCAGTTGTAGTTGGCATCCGCGGATTGATTGGAAAAGATAGCCACATTGAACGGATTTCTGGGAGCCAATGCCTTAAAGAAATACAAAAAATTGTTCTCACAAGTACAGCTCATGCATTACGAAGGGCTTTATCTATATAAAATATGTATGTTGTGTTTTTTTTAATTGCTCAGTGGAAAATGTCATGAAGCCATTTCTGACCTTAGGTCTCTGGGCAGGACCCGGGAAGAAATGTGTACACACCAGAAATCAAAGGAACAATAATAATCCTTGAGGTTCTCAATCCAGACATTATCGTTGTTAAAAAAAAACAAACAAACGTAAAAGTAGTAAAAACTCGAAGGAGAAGCTTATGATCTTTATTTGACTAATTGGGTTTAAGTGCGGAAAAATGTTTATTTTATTGCGATGGATGGTTACAAGCGAGAGGGGAGATGGGATGTGCTTATTTTATTATCACACGCACACACAAAAAAAAAGAACAAGAAAATGTCTCTTCATCGATGTGCTTGTTCTTGGTAACCTTACTATCATGGCCAAAGAAGCTTAAAAAGTATACCGACTTGCTACTGCCCCAGTTATAATTGGGCCTTGGGTTGTATACCATTGAACTTAACATCTCACATTAAGAAAATCGGAATAAAGCCTAGTATACCTAGCGCTTCAGAAATCTGCATTGATTGCGAGTACAAATATTCTGCGAAAGGTGCTCTCTCTCTGATATCGTACGACTTGATGGAGATTCACCCAAAATGCAAGACATCTGGTTAAAAAAAAATGATAGAAGAAACTAATAATAATAATAAAATTCATATTATAACTGAAAAATTAGTTACAAGGATGGAGTCAGTTCTCGTGGACAGTTTGAGTGAGAGACAAAGAAGGTCGAAGCTGACTTCTCATGGAACTGGTTGACGAACTGTCACCAGAAAAGAAAGACCGATAGTACATGAACGAGACCCTGGCTTTAAATGTAAAGTCTGTGAGAAAAAAAGAAAACGTTTACCATCTTGCAAAATTGGATAAGTATAGATTGTGTACGAAGAAGATGGAGAATGTGACACCTTATAAATGCTTGCGAAATGTCTACTACATAATAATAAAAGAGACACCATGATAAAGGTTTTTTTGCATCTCCATTGGTGTTTGTGCCGGAAGCATGGATTCCAATCTTCCGACAAGTGCTTCAAACATAAGCCACGAGCAAGGCAATGTAGCCACTAAGACGCTAGAGGTTTACTGAGTGTTAGAGAATACGAGAAAAATTAATATTAATGAGAGAGAACAATAAAAGAAAAGGAATTAAGAAGACAAGATAACGATTGAGATTTCATTCCAATCGAAGTTCGAAGTTGACTTGGAAGCAAGAAGACGGAAGAGAGTTTTACAAGCGTAAAGTGCGAGAAAACGAAATTAGCTGAGTTAATTATCACGCATGAATCCGTAGACAATAAGTAAAAAAAAAAAAAAAAAAAAAAAAAAAATTAGGCTAACAAAATTCAGGCAAAAAAGACTCATTAATCTACAAATTTGTTACCATAATGAAAAGACTATTTTAAAACTTGAAGTAAATCACGAAAAAGTTTACTAGTGTTTGCTTGATTTAATAATTTACTATCCCTACCAACGAGGCATAGAATACGCTAGTTGCGTTACATGCAAAGGCGTAAACTCCCTCCTACCATCAAAGGGCAAAAGATGCCATCTTCCGGGTGGATCCTGCAGACTCGGGTATAAAACGAATATCTATCTACCTTTTTTACTCTAGTACAAACCGGATACATATCTGCTTTCTTTGCTCTAGTGTAAGCCGGGCTTATGACTAGCTATTTCACCCTCATTTAAACCGGGACTATGATTACCTTTTTTACCCTCGTGTAAACTGGGACTATGAATACCTTTTTTACCCTCGTGTAAACCGGGACTATGAATACCTTTTTTTACGCTCGGACCTATATCTACCGTTTAGTGCAAAGCGAATCCATACCTACCTTTTTGGCTCTAGCGCGAAACAGATTCATGTCTATTTTTATTCTAGTGTAAATCGGACCTATTTATACGTTTTTTTTTTTTAACTGTAGTATAAATCGGAAATACATTTTTGACTTTGATGCCAACCTGACCAATATCTACCAATTAACTAATTGTTATTTCTGTTTTATTTTACTTTTGACATGTTAAATCAAGTAAAAACAACCCCTCCCACAAAAAAAAACAAAAAAACAACTTAATAATTTACATTTGTTTTGTGATATTTAAATGCAAGAAAAGCCGCATTAACCTTTTGGCGGACAGCAAATATTTTCTAGTCATTTGAAAAGTTTGATCTCTAGTTTTATTCTCTTTCAAAATGGTGACATGATTGATAAATTTATTTGAAAGCAAAAGATAAACGGTTCCTAGAGACAGTTTCTATTGCGAATCCGCTACAAATTACTTAATTCTAAAACTATAAAGACACAATCAAGAATTGATCCCTTCAGTTGGGCGAGAGACCGTGTCTTCAGATTAGCGTAAATAAAGCATTGCTGACGCCATGAAAAGAGCGTAGAATTGAAAAATGGAAGTCTTACAAATTAATCCTGGCCACTAAACGCTTTTAGTAGAATCCGAACTGGAACTGAAATTTTCCGCATGAGTTAAAAAACAGATACTCGTAAATCGATTTTGCGACAAAGAAAACAAATTCTAACTAAAGACAAAAAAATCGAGTTAAACAAAATCTTAAACAAAACGTGAGACCATTTGTTGCATAATGACACAGGTGTGTAAGTAAAACCAGTGGTTGGAAAAACCTGCTGACAGGGATTCTATGGTGTAATTTACCAGAATCTGATCAGGTATGATGTAAAAATGGTCCTCCCTTCTTATTGAGCCGCTACACCATATCCATCTAGTATTTAAAGTTTTCAAAGTCGTTAAGTCGTCAAGATTGGGGGCAAACTAGAAGATGTTACATAGTCTGTAATTGCCAGCATTGGCAGTTGGGATCAAAATCGGTGGCATATCCCCATTTCTGAAGGTTGATACTACAGCGACCAACAGCCGTTTGGAGGTAATTTAGGCAGGACCAGAACTGGAGCCAGAGAGAAGGATTCTGTAGGGCTGAGAGAAAACTTGTGTTCCATGTTGTTAATGGGACTGCACCACAAGGACAGACGTTGACAAGGTGCTATGTTCAGTGGTTTGGCTGAATGCAAAAAGTTTGACTTGAGCCTCTGTCATTGGTTCATGAAGTGGGTGATGAGGGTCAATTTCCTGCTTTCAATTTGAGTTGAGAGTTCAATTCCTTACAGTCAACTTCAGCCTGTGTTCCACATTGTTAGTGGGTGCTGAACCATGGGGTCAGACGCTGGCTAGGATCTATGTTGTTCAGTGGTCCGGCTGAGTGTAAAAAGCTGTGATTTGACTTGAGCCTTTTTGTCACACCTACAAGCTCTTTGAACGCCTCATCTTAAACCGCCTAGCACCGTTCATAGATGATACGCACATCCCCAGAACAGGCAGGCTTACACTAATCGACTCCTGAACCTGACAATTCATTGAAGCTGGGTTTGAGAAGAGCGAGATCACGGGTGCTGCATTCGTTGACCTGTCTGCTGTATATAACAGTCTCAATCTCAGAATCCTCACAGAGAAGCTGTTTGAGAAAACTGGCGAGTTAAAGCTCATTCACCTCACCAGGAACACTTTGTCGAACAGACGATTCTTTGTCGACATCAGTGGGAAACGCATCCGCTGATGGACACAGAAGAATGATCTCCCCCCAAAGTATTGTGATTGCTCTCCTACTTTTCAATATCTACAAAAATGATCAGCCCATCTACCCAAATGATACGAGCTTCCTCTGTGTAGGTGATCTCTGCATTACATCCCAAGTAAAAAGAGTAAAAAGTCTTTTATGCGTTGAAACTTTTCACTAGTTTTTTTTTCAGATTTTTTTCATTGATATTCAACGTGAATCAAAACGTTTATATTGGTCGGCCAATATTTTGTATTTCAAGAAAAGGTTTTCGGTCGTTTATTCAGAATAACTTAATGATAATACAATCATGTCGAACTAAAAAAGAAGAAATCCCCCGTAAACCCAAATAAACATTCTTATCTGACGTCATTGAGTTTTAATGCCGAAATAATTATGGAAAATGTTCGCCGAATTAGGATGGAAGTCACGCCGTTTCCACCCAATATACCCGTTTTAGTGCCCTTTGGCAGTTATAAGGGTACTAGCAGCATGGCCCGGCGTTGCACGTGCTTGATTCAAAAATCGTACGACTCATACAGCAATCGCTATCACTTGACTTAAAATATTTTTGCCCTTCCTTGCCTTTAAAGGAGTACACTTTTCCGGGCTGATGTTGCTACATGCCTTACTTCTTGCCTATCTCACACTGCGATTTTTTTCTAAGCTCCATACTAAACATTAAATCTGTTATGAAAAAATAACTAAACAATATGAACACAAAACGATCAGCTTTAAAAAAAGGACTCGTAGCTGGAAAAACCGAATGAAAAAAAGAATGTTAACCACAAATACTTTTTCACACCCAACCCAGTTCTGCAGAATCACAATCAACGTTGAGTTTAAGCAAGTGAATGAGCCAATTGGATTAAAGTGCCATGCAGATTTAAATTTTTCCCACTTGTGACGAATGCAGCTATCGATTTTTTTGCATACTAGTTAACATTCGTGTCAGTCAGCTGTTGGCTCTCACGCTGGCCAATAGAATCTTCCTGCCTATTCGTGGCAGCCAGCTACAGGCTCTCACTCTGGCGAGTACAAACTACATGAAAACTGCCGTAGAAGCATGAAAAAAATCGATTATTTCCACTATCGATGGGAGTTGGTAAATGCAAAGTCGGTGTTGGCCTTCCCACTAACTTGGAGCATGTGCATGTAAATTTTGGTGCAAATCCGTCGAAAATTGCGGCCGTGCATTCGTTACGCACACACACACACACACACACACACACATCCTGTCTTTTATAGATGCTTTAAATTTGTGAGTTTTAGAGGATAAAAAGTAATAAAAGAAAAGGCGAACGAAAATTATAAGAATTGGGGAGAAAGAGATGAGGAAGATAGAGAGGGGGTTGAATTGCCTGGCAAAGCTGTATATAATAGCTATTTAGCCCGTTGTCCTTCTACTAGACCAGTTTCTATCCAAGGCTATAGAATCCAGTTTGTCCTGCTATTTACCTGGATTAATACCTTTCCCAAGGGAATTCGAACACGGCTCTCCGATTTCTCAATCCGAGCCGCTATCCACTACTCCACCGTGCCCTCCTACATGCTGATATAGCATACCTTCAAACTATATTTTATCAATTTCTTTTTAAAATTATGATATCGTTTACTGTAGGATCTTTTTTTTTTTTTTCGTGTTGTCTCCCTTCAGGACTTTGGTGATCATAACTTTTCCACAATTTCCTGTTCTTTGTAACACTTAATAAATTGTCTTTTTGTTATTTCCTCTAAAACTTGCTCCGCCATCAATTTACTTAAGCTCGCAAGGTATATTGTATAATTGTTTTTCACTGTCTCTCTTGCCTTCATCCTGTCCTGTGAGTATTAGATTTTCTAAGCCCTATTTCCTCATTATGCGCTCTAGAAATTTAAACTGTCTCTTCCTGATGTTAAGTATATTTTTATTTCCATTTTCTTCATAACTTCATCGTTGCTCACATGTTCAGTCCATGGTATTCAAAGAATCCTTTTTGTTGTTTCAAATCTCTTCTTCATCTGTTAGACCATCAACTAAAAACGTACACTGTAAACTGAAAGCGATAGGGACTGTTTGCACGAAAATTTAGTATCACAACTGCACCCATACGTTGACAAATATTATATATACATTAATTATACTTTGCACCAAATGGACGACGAATGAAAGTAAAAGTGTCAACACCGGGATGGTAAGAGGGAATCGAAAAATAAAAGGGGCTGCAGGAGGAACATAACTTACCACGTGACTTCTCAGTTGGCAAAGGCATTACATGATACATTAGCAGCGGATTTTATTATGTTTTTTTTTATTTAGATATAAATCCCTTTTTACAAGCAGAGAAGTTAATTCCAGGCTGCGTGTCTGGAAAAGAGGCGTATTTACTTACAGAAATAAAGAAACCCATAGCTAAAGAAGTTTTTGACAAAACTATCAAGAAAAATGAATAAAGATGGCTTAAAGTGAAAACAGCCAGGTCCTAAAAATAAAATGAGACATAATCTTTGAAAGAAGCACACACAAACACACACATATGTACTTGAGGGAACCAAATACATACATAGGTATACATTGGAAGGATGTTGAAAAGTTCAAGGCCAGACCAAGAAATCCTAGCCCCTAAGACTAATATTTGGTTAGAATTTTGGAATTAGGATGTCGAGAATATTTCAACACCTCTTCGTACACACACATACACGCACAAATTGCATATATTATTTATTATAGGAGATTAAAACAAAAACTTATTAAAAATCGCTACACAATAGCTTTCATGTTTGGTCACTAAGTTGTGCCTCTACAGGCAATGGTAAATAACTGGTGAGTAAACGATTATTTTTAATTTGAAAAGCAAAATACCCCCTCATTTTTTCGAAAAAAAAAAAAAAAAAAAAAAGAAAAAGACGGGGTATTTTATTTTAATCTCCTATAATAAATAATATAAAGCTCTAATCTATATTGACCTCCGTTTTAAAATTAAGGGCTACGTACAGTGGAATTATATTCTATTTGTTCTTATTTTATACCTGGATATATATATATATATATATATATATAGCGTATATTTTGGCAGCATGTTTTATTTAAGATATGTCTCATTAAATAATTTAGACAAGTTTTGTCTACTTATTTTTAAAAGTAACTTCTTGAAATAATGGACACATTTATTAGTCTCCTTATTAAAGGAATAAAGAAAATTTCCATGCTGATGAATATTCATTTTGAATAAAATGAATATGCATCAATATGGTAATTTCCTGTCCTATTGAAAATAAGTAGACAGAGCTTGTCTAAATTATATATATATATATATATATATATAACATACAACGTGTGTTAGCACGTGCGATACCCTGTCTTCATCAGCCGCCGACCAGGGGTGATATCACGGTTTCGGTGTCTATGGCGGGACCGCCACCCCTGGCGCCACCAGCAGCGTTTGCCACCAGACAGGGTATGAAGATAAGCTAACTAATTGTTCCTTTAAGTAAAATCTATCAGCAGTGAAAGTTTCTTGAACGCGTTTGCCGCTATTGACGCGCTCGTAAAAGTCGACGACGCAAATATCTCACTTGCGCATGTTAGGTCGTAATGTTGCGCGCATTTTATTTGCTTGTTTTGATCTCGACCAAATCCAACTTGACGCGTGTTGAACAGTTTTTTGAAGGCGATGCCAAACGCTTTTCAACCAACGGCCAGTGATGCCTATTTTTGAAAGGAAGGAAATGACCGAATGTCCCAGAAACCCACGACACCCAATCTCAATAGGCATCACGTGACACGTCCAATCATTTTCCATACATTCGGCACGCATATATATATATATATTTTTATATACATTATAATAGGTTTTTAAGTTGAATACATATGTGTCAGAATCTTGACCGAAGAAAGATCCAGAAAAAATTTCGATTTTCCACTAAAAATCTTTCCAACTCTGATTTACCCTTTATTTTCCTTAAGTAAATGTATTCCCAACTGCCGTTTCATGTAACGACTTATGTCCAAAATCCGGATGTTAAATTAGGTTACCATAGCTAGGATCGAAACCCGGATGAATTATGACATAATGATATACATTTTTTATATATCAACAAGATCTTCTATTATCACAATGAGGGATATTTATTAAGAAAAGTGACAGAAACATTAATAAAAAGAAAATGAATCTAAATGAAATCAGATAATATTAGGTTGGTGCAAAAATAATGACGTAATAATGTCGTTTTTTGACGTTACATCAAAAAACGACATTATTACGTCATTATTTTTGCACCAACCTAATACAACCAAACACATAAAAAATTTAAATTAATTAAATCTTTCGTCCGTGCGCATGTGTAGCCGCATCAACACAAATAAACTTAGTCCGATGAAGTTCTAAAACACGTCAAGCGAAAACATTTTTATTTATTTCCCCTAATATATATATATATATATATATGTTGGACTTTCCCTTCGTATTCATCGTATGAGGGTCAAGCGGCTCAGTTCTTAGAAACCGACTGCCCATATATATAGTGATTATAGTGGTGAGCGCTTTGTGCAGAACCAACCACACTTTTTTGAAGGGCCAAATACGGAGTCCTGGCGCACTGTGTGCCACAAGGTCCTCAAATGACTCTCAGCAAGTTTTGAATTCAGAGTTGTCCTTCTAGACCAGTTACCATCCAAGGTTATAGTACCCATTCTCTCCTGCTATTTACCCATAACTGGAGGGAGAAAAAGAGGATTAATACATTTCTCAAGGGTATTAGCACGTCAGTGAATGTAATGGATTCGACTGGAATTCGAACTCGGGTCTTCGATTCCTCAATCCGAGCCGTTATCAACTACTCCATCGTGCCCTGACAGACTGCTTCGCTGTATCACAGTTCATCAGTGTGGCTAGTCTGACAAGCCGAGTTTCGAGATCCGACTGATTTGGCATCAGTCCGAGATTTTTACCCCTGAGCTATCAGCCCGGTATATATGGCCATATCACGTTGAAACACACTCTTGCTCATATCACACTTGTTTGCGTCCATATCACGTTGAAACACCGTTCCTCGTTCGATCACCGACGTTAAGCAACGTTGAACCTGGTCAGTACCTAGATGGGTGACAAATTGGAGGGTTAGAATTTCAGTTGAATCAGTTACATTCACTTCCACGGAAATCCCCTTGGAAAAGGTATGAATGACTCCATTTCTTCCACCGCCAGTTATAAATAAATAGTAGAACCGACTGGATGCTATAGTCCTGAAGGAAAATTCTGAATGCAAATCCAGCCTATAAATGGACGGCAAAGGGCGTATGGATTGAAAAATCCTGACATGTTGTACACCAGTGCAGGACATGGTGCTATAATTGTGCGACGTGTGTGCATTGCAGGGAAAAGGCAATGGACTACTTTAAACAATTTACTTGTGCAAGCTGTTCATTAAAACATTAGAATTTACTAAACCCTCATTCGTCGTTCTCCTTGATATCAGATTACGACTCTCTCCGTTCAGCGACGCCTTGCCATTAGCACACTAGCTGCATATATAAATATGAAGCGGATTGTGATAGATGCCTGTTGGCCCCCACAAGAAGGTTAATCAGTCCTTTGACAGGTCTTGTTTTTTAATCCTGTGTCGATTTACCCTTCTCATCAGAAAAAAATCTAGTGGGGTGGGGAACCGTTTTAGCTGCTTGCGGTAGGTAATACTAGGTTACACGGTACCGGCAGAATTCGTAGACTGACTTGACAGAAAGCTATCCATAGGTAAAGTAAGGGCGTAGATCGTGCTCTTTAGCCTTGACAGGGAATCCGGCTTAGGCGAGGGACAACTCCGATATCGAACGCGTTATCAATACGTCACGGCCCAGCGTAGATGATTAAAGTCAAAGTCTATTACTTTCTATATCTGACTGACGTTAGGAAAGGTCTGAAGAAATGGCGAACCACCACCAACCCCTCATATATATATATATATATATATATATATATATATATATATATATATAATCAAGAAGAAAACCTTAAAGATTCATTTCGGTTATAAATTATTTTGCGAATATCTCTATATATTCACTATTTACATTATTCGGACTATTGTCCTCATCTTTGTCGCCATGTTTATCACAACGTTTCGGCCGTTGTACGATCCGGCCTTCTTCAGGTGGTTGAAATGTCGAACTGAACCGTTTATTTCACTTACTGAGCTAGACTGTTCTAGTTCCACGTGCCATGCCTAATGGATGTCAGTCATCTCCTGTTAATTTCCCTCTCAAAGTTCTCCACCGCCGTATTGAACTCACAGTCTTTGGTTCCTGTCACTGTGATCCAACTAACGCTTTTATCCACTACGGCCCAGCGTAGATAATTAATGCCAAAGTCCATTACTTTCCATATCTGACAGAGGTTAGGAAAGCCCTGAAAAATGATACATGACTTCTTTCGTTTCCTTTCCTTACTCTCTCTCTCTCTCACTTTTTAAAAAGAACATGACCATCTATCACTTTCCTTCTTCCTCTCTCTCTTTCTTGTCCTCTCTCTTGCTTTCATTCTCCCTGTTAATCTAGTCCGGGGTATTATCTCTATTTACTAAAAGATTTCGGTCTGAAGAGATGAATATAAAGATATTCACGAAATAAATTATAAACGAAATGAATCTAAGTTTTTTTTCTTCTTCTTTATTATTATTATTATTATTATTATTATTATTATTATTATTATTATTATTATTATTCTCTGTAGTTTATATTGAGCTCTCCTAGGATAAATATCCTCCTTGGAATTATCCCTACCAGTCACAAATTTGTAATTATATATATATAAGTTAACATTTAAGTCAACACTCAGAGGCGACAGGCTGTTTCATGTTAGACACAATCATCAGGTGTGGCGATTGCGTCTAGCATGAAACAGCCTGTCGCCTTTGAGTGTTGACTTCAATGTCCACTTTTTTATTTACATACATTCTATCTCTGATATTGAGCACTGTACCCCATAAATATAGCGCACCTTAAAATTATATTTCTTCATCATATATATATATATATATATATATATATATATGTTAGGACCACATCATCTGCAGAATTGCCAAGTATGTTTCAAACGATTAAAATATTTAGAAAAAAGACCGACATGTTTTTACAAATAATAGTCTTTAAATAAAAGCATTATTCAACCTAAATTGATAAAAGCCCGATTCATCAGCTGCCTTGTTTTATTAATTTGAACTCCCGCCCCCGCTAAATTTGTGGGCGGAAGACATGAAGAGAAAACGTGTTCCATTTGATGGCAACGTGTTGCAACAGAAAGCGTTAACATTTGAATTAACTTTTTAGAATATGGTGTCGATTTCTTTTGCAAATATTTGGACAGTAAAGCATATATGGTTCGTGTTATTCTCAGGGCATCTATCTAACGCGGATAACGAAGAGCTACTGTATACATGGAGGTATAGTATAACAGCTTTTACAATTAAACAATCGTAATGACTGCAATAAGGGTTAGAAATACGATGATGTCAGTCTCTCGGGAAGTTGTATTTGCCTGTAAAAATTCCTCATTGGAAACCTAATCTGTGTCACGATTGCAAACACCGAATGTCTTTATAATCGCTTCTTGTTTAACTCTCGTCCTAACAAAGACATAGATGAAGTAAAAGGATTAAAAAGACAAGTAGATAAACGTTGAGATTAAAATTATCTATAGGTTTCAACCAGGGATTTTTTTTTACAGAGAGGCCCGAGAGCCGCTCGAGGTAGATGGTAACGGGAGTAAGAGGCACAATTTAGGCGGATATATCATAGACTTGAATAGGAAGTGATCGGGAAAACATGCTCGTGGGAGTCGGTTTCACAAAGCAGCGTTTCGTGGGAAGAAGTGGTACTTACATCACATCAATGGAATACGAAGGGAATGAGGGTGTTTCAATGCAATGGGCGTGGCATGGCGGGTTTTAGCCGTGAAGGTTAGGACTGGTGGAACTAAGGAATGTAGTTAGTCTGAACACTTTACATGGAAATGGAGATGGAGCAAGCGGAAGGCTTGTAACGTTTCGTGTGTGAGCAAAGGTGTTGTCGGGTGAAAAATAATTTGTCACCCACAAGGACGCGGAGAAGCTTTTGGACTATCATGATTAGAATGTGAAGTCTGGGCATCTCTTGCTCATATATGGCAACAGTACTCCATTTTTGGCCTGTTATTGATAAAATTACTAAAATGTTCAACACAATCTATTGCACATCAAAAACGTAAATATTTCTAATTCGTTGACAAACGATAATGTTTTATCAAGACAATCCGTTTTGTTTTAAATAAATTTGTTTTGTCCATTTATATTTTTCTTTTTTAAGTGAAACTCACCAAGCACAAGAATCGAGAGACACTCGAGGTAGAGGATAAGTGAAAGATGCACAGTTTAAGCGGAGAAGATAACGGTTGACCCTAGACTTGAACAAGTTAAGATTGTAGTGATCGTGAAAACATCCTCTTAGATCTTGGTTCTACAGAGAAGTAGTCCGCGGGAAGAAGCTGCTCGAGTGGAACTTACATCTTACCGGTGGGATTCAGAGGGAATGACGGTGCCGTCATCCTGTCGTTTCGGGGATGATAGAAATTCATTTTGAACGACTGTTTCATTTTTTTTTTTTTTAGGAGCGATACAAAATTGTTAATTAAAAAAATCTTACTTCTCACCAATAGTAGTGGATTTTTAATAAATGAATTATACGCATATACAAAGAAAAACATAACTTTCTTTTTAAACTGATGAATAAAACCCAAATGATATATAGAGAATGAAGGCATAAAAGTCAACTCTTAAATTAAAGTATGCTGAAAGTTCTACTGAAAATTTAATAAAGTAAAAATGTTAATTTTTATAAAAATTACAATAAAATTTAACCTTTTTTTTATAATGAGGTTCACTCTTTACAAGACCCAAGAGCCACTCGAAGTAGAGGGTTACAGAGTAAAAGGTACTATCCTAAGCAAGGTGACAACCCCACCAAGAACAAAGGGGCCAATGGAAGAGAGAGAAGAAATACACTTTAAAAGGAACCGAAAACCCAATCCTAAATAAGGAAACAAGGGATAAATCTCTACTCCTGTTCGAAACCCCAGGGAGAGGTGTGAATCGGACGATAGACGAAACTAGTTTGATTTTGAATAATTCATTTTTAAAATTAATATTTTAGCCTTTTCAATTTTTGTTACAACGTGTACGACTTCAGTTACTTGATTTCGGGAGAGTTTAAACCTTTTTTTTTTTTTTTTTTTTTTTAAATGGGACGGTTCTGGGAAGGTGATGAAAATGGTTAGTCTGGAATTCTGCTTTCATTTGAAGCATTAATAGAATGAAATGAATAAGAATTACCAAGTCTATCATCAAGACATACGTGAATAACGGTTTCAATTTTGTTTTTACCATATATTTACTGCTGAGTTAGCTTTGACCTGTATAGAAACATAATCTCGAGTTGTTACATTATACCTTCTGGACGTGTTCATTCCACGGTCAGTTCATTTGTGGAATTTGTTTTCAATGTCTACACTTTTCAAAAAAGCAGATTACTTTACACGAATTGTTGATTCCCTTTCACGATCATTAGAATATATATTAGGTTGGTGCAAAAATAATGACGTAATAATGTCGTTTTTTGACGTTAAAAAATACGTCAAAAACGACATTATTACGTCATTATTTTTGCACCAACCTAATATTTTGGAGTAAGCATTATTTATTTCCATAGTGATTCTCACCTAGAAGATTTCAGGATATACACTATAGGTCAGAAGTATGAGGACACCCATAGAATGATCTTTTTTAAATTATATCACCCCATACAAGGCAGTAAAGCCACTTAGACATAACGGGTTAACAAGTGTGAAAGAATAAGAAAAAATAGAAATATTAAGGAGTGAGAACAATGGAAGAGTAATCAAGAAGACAGTAGATAATGGTTGACATTGCATTTAAATGTTTGAAGATCAAACTTAGCTGAAAAGAGAGTTTCAAAGGCGTGAAGTGTAAGAAAAAAACTGTTAGCATAGAACTGTTACGTCTTACCAATTCAACTGTGAATTGATGAGAACTTGCAGCCAATCTAGTACTGAGCTTAAATTCATAAAGTCTTGGCACCATAACAAAGAGCGATATTTATTTCCCTTATATACAGAAATATGGCACAAGGAGAAAATGGGGGATGGGGAAAAAAGGATGGTCCTCTTCTGTCTTAACATTAAACTTAGCTAGCTACGATCACTGACCCAAATATACCACGATATATTTTTTTAATACCAAAACAACGTATTCTTACCATTCTTACAATATCCACCATAATACTTCAATGTCTATGAAAATCCTAACTAGTCCCCATGTGTACAATTCTTGTCTTTGAAGGGAGAGGAATAAAATAACAAAGCAAAGAGCGATATTTATTTGTACAATGATACAAAATGTGGTACAAGGCCAAAATGGGTAATAGGAAAAAGGACGGTCTTCTGTCTTAACATTTAACTTACCTAGCCACAAACACTGAACCAAATATACAACAATATTCCTTACACTAAAACAACGCATTCTTACTTACCTTTCTCACTACATCCACCATAATACCTCATTGTCTCTACGAAAGTCCTAACTAATCTTCATATGTACAATTCATCCGAACAGTTATCATGTAAGTATTTATAGAAAAGGAACAAGGAATCTACATTACGGCGATGGGAAAATGAAGCCAGGTCAGGACCAATAATATTGCTGATTCTTCTTTGGATTTCATCAAGAATCTCTAAATATACAGCAGGAACACCAGACCATAAGTAGCAGCAATATTCAAAGCATGGACGAATGGTACATTTATAAATATGTCAGATAAGGTTCAGGGGAGAGAAATTGTCGAGTACGACATAGTGAACCAACTTTCTTATCAGCAGACGTAATAATGGTTTCAATATAATCTTTCTTTTCTATTTTCCCCTTTCTCTCATCATCTTCAATTAAATGTCCGTAAAGATACAGCCTTGTGCAAATTAATTGAAACAAAACGATTAATTCCGTTATTATTTATTTTTTACGTATTTTTCCAATGAAAGTCAGCGTACATGTTAGTACTTCGTATGTCCATTCCACGAATTCGTTCCTTGGAGATTGACCACAGATTCTCGATTAGATTTAAATCAGGAGAGTTTCTGGGCCATTCTATAGTACTTTAATTTGCTCACTAGTAAGGTTTGCCAGTGTGTTCGTGTAGCGTTACAAATTTCGTACGCTTCCTTGGAGTAATGTCCATCGCAGACAATGGCTATAGGACAACTAATCAACAGTTGACACAATGGCTGGGCGTGCTAAATATCTGAGGAAATCATGGATGACGCAATATTTTTCAGGGCCAAACAAATTTCATCATACACACCGAAAATAGATTCATATTATCAATGAAAATGACCTAATTTGACGAAAAAATAAAAATCGATTAGACCTTGTCACTCCAGTGGGTCTAAAACTGACCGTATGCGGAAAAAAGGAAACTAACGTGGTTGTTTCAATTAATTTGCACAAGGGTGTATTTTCAAACATAATTTTACTAAAGAAATGTACAAAGCGGACTCGTTAAATCCTTAATCTAACAAAGTTATTAACTGAATTTTAATCTGAAACTTTCACTGTATAATGTTTGTTTTCAGTGATTTAATATTCGCAAGTGAAGTGGGTTGACAATAAAGGATATCCCAAATAATAAATATCAGTTGCGCAAAGTAAATGCTACTTGGATAGTATCATAAAAGACGACAGAAAATGTGCATTGGAATAACGTAAGATGCCTTTAGAGGCTAAACAAAATATTAAGAAACAGGAAAAGTTTGTTAGAAACATAGAAAAGACTTATGAACAGCGGTATAGGATCTAATCTTCAGTAAGGTAGTGGATGCTGAACAATTTCTTCATAGATGAATTGAAGTGACAGAAAAATGCAAAGAATAGTACGGCCAGAACACGTGAATAACGAAAGTTTTAAGTTTGTTTTGTTTTGTTTTATGGCATATCAACCACAATGGGTCATTTAATGCCGACAACTTTTTTCCTCATGTAATATTTTTGTTTTGTCAAAAATCCATTTCTGGTAATTTTTTTTCCCTCAAAAATGTATAGCTGGTAATATTTTAAAAAACGTATTGCTGGTAATATTTTTTTTTTCTTCAAAAATATATTTTTGGTAATAATTTTTTTCCAAATTATTTCTGGTATTAAAACCTATTTTTACACTTTCATAGTGCTTTTTACCTCTGTTTCGGTGTTAACTAGTTGCCCATAGCTGGAACCCTAACATGTGCTACCACCCCGGGTCAGGATGGAACTGGGACACCAGCAATTAAGGGGTGGTTCCACGCTTCCTCAAAGCCTCCTGATCAGAGGCCTTGCTGTGGGACGTAGTTTATCGTCTTACCCTGGACGCGGATGTAGTTTATCGTCTTACTCTGGACGCGGATGTAGTTTATCGTTATACCCAGGATGGGAAAGTTTTAAGGAAAATAGTAGCAAAAAGGACGCTTATATTTAGAATCAGAAAGAGTTTGAATTTCTAGGACACATTATGAGGAAGGCGGGCTTGGAGAATCTGACGCTCACAGGAAACACTGAATGCAAGAGGAGCCTAGAGTCACCAAGGGTTTGAATCAACTTACAATAACTTTAGGCATTTATACTTTTAGGAAGAAATTCCACTCAGACTGCTTCTTCTCCAGAACTGTTGCATTATGGAGTGGATTTCCGTGAAGATGCTTCCACAGTCAGTAAAATAGCGTTATCTATCCTACATATCCTCATATCCCGCTACGCCCATGCAATAGTCTCTACCTCGATCGACTTTTGGATTTTGTATTGGGTTGGTGCATAATTATCAGGCGTTTTTAAAACAATATTTATTATGAAAAAAGAAACATATCAATTCAACAATAACATTTTTAAATGATTATTCCGGAGCGTATGATTGTCGACACGCATTTTTATTACCTGAATATAAAATAATATTTTTATTAAAAAAAGTAAACAAAACAGCAATTTTTTAATAACAAATAAACAAAAACGTCTGATAATTATGTCCCAACCCAATATTAGGTGAACAATACTAAAAGAAGGAAAACAGTACACGCATTGATGCTCAGTGATTAAAATTCTGAAATCTTAAGTGATAAACCGAATTCATATTTGCTATGTTAATGAATTTATAAGCCTTCCTGACATTTCAAGGGCAATTTTCTTGAAATATTCAAGGCTTGTCGATCGGAAGAGGCGGATGCAAATGAACACACACGTTGACACAGACGCTCAGGAGAGACATCGTTTTTACGAAACAAAATAAAAAAAAAAAAAAAATGCGGAGGAAACGAGATTCGACAGACTTACACGCACTAAATATTCTTCAATAAGCGTTTTTCGAAACAATTCTGCTGGTAAACGTTCGTATGTGTGTACGTGTGTGTGCGTGTGTATGTTTAGAGAGAATAAACAGTTTTTTAATAATGTCAATAATGACTGTGGGTCGCACATCCACTTTTTTTATACGCATTCATTTCGTATTTAAGTAAATAAAACCACAAAAAGCACACACATGTGTACAGACATACACACACATATATATATACACACACACGCACACATATATATATGAATATATTAATACACTCTAGGTCACATTATATCATGCATGTCACTTTTTATAATAAAACTTGTATTAACCAATCTTGATAAAATTTTATTGGTGTAAGATTATCTGACCATATTCAAGTGCAGTTCATGTGATCTTTCTCTCTCTCGATATATATATATATATATATATATATATATATATATATAGATAGATAGATAGATATGTGTGTGAGAGAATTTACATTTTTTAATAATGTCATTAATGTCTATAAACCACAAAATCACCATTTTTATAAACATCCATTTCATATTTAAGTAAAATAAATCCATACAAAATCACACACTTTTATATATATATATATATATATATATATTGAGTAATGTTTTATACCAGTAATATTAGCACATAAATTATAATTGCCTTTAAAGTTGATGATGGTATCAATGTAGTTAATTATTCTAAATTCTTACACAATTTAGGGTTACAAGATAAAACCAAGAAATTTTAAGACTATATTCCTGCAAGACAATGTAGCTTAACATTCTACAAAGAGGACTGTTGTCTACTTGTCTAAAAAGTGATTTAACGTCTCGACATGTTAATAATATAGAAAATGTGTAGGCAGTTATTAAACGTTTAGGAGGCAGGTCAATAAAAAAAAAAAAAAAAAAAAATAAGATCTCTGAGAAGCAATAAAAACTGCCATAGATAATTTTACTGTTAAAACAGTAGAATAGTTAACAGAATCAACGAATGAGAGACTGATGAAGGTTATAAAATATCAACGCGCCCGCATTAACATGTAAAATAAAAAAATAAAATTATTCAGGAGTATCAAATATTGCGTTAATCAAATATAGGATTTTATGGCTTATAATTTTTTGATTTATGAGTAAACATTTATGCAGGATTAATAAGGATTAATAAGCATTTATGCAGGATTGATGAGGCCGACACTCGCTGAAACAAATTATTACCAACATTTTTAATAAGAATATATATGGGGAAATGTATGACAAAGTGAAAAAAGTTTTCTTTTGACGCGTTTCGTCTTTTAGGAGTTCATCAAAATGCCAATTTTATTGGGAAAATATTGACTTATCTAATAAAAACGGACACAGTGTTTGTAATTCTAGTTGGCGTAATTTATTACTTAATAATGACAGAAAAACCGGTATAGAACTTTATGTCCAGTAGAAGCTTATGATAATATTTAGCGCAAATATATCTTTAAAGAAATTTCCCGACATTGGTTGATTAATAGAAATTTTATTGTGAAAATACTGACTTGTAGAATAAAATGTAAGTGTATACAGGGCTAGGATATGAACATTCGTGTATGCGAGCTCCAGTATATATTTATGGGAGTTGGAATACATACATACACACACACATATATATATATATATATATATATATATATATTCAGTTGTATGGATACGAGTTGGTGGCCCTGGGTTTCACGCTTTTGCGATCATCAGACAAACTGGCTAATTTTTTTAAAAATTGCGTCTCTTTATGCTTGTTTGTGTTTGGTGGTGGGAGAAATTCTCCCCTGTGTCTGTTTGGGAGGACACTCTCACATACACAGATATACGTACACAAAGGAGTACGCATTTTAGTCGAGATAAACACATCCATATTAACACAAACATAAATAGAGTCAATTTTTAAAAGAATAAACAATAAAGCAAAAGCGTGAAACCCAGGGTCCCAAACTCATATCTATAAAATTGAATATGTTAACTATCACGGATATTGAGCGCTTTCCAATAAGTACTGCGCTTAATATATATATATATATATATATATATATATATATATATATATATATATATATATTTTAAAATACATTTTCCGTTTATACGTTATTTTTATAGATATAATTCATTTAAGTAAAAGCTCTGTTTTTTTAAAAATTAAATAGTATTAATTACATGTACGGGGCTGGATGTTAGACAAATTTTGTAGAAAATATGTGTTTCTCTGACAATGACATTCTGACTCTGACATTCCCCAATGGAAACCATCATTGCATCTGATATGCTGTTAACCATTCAGCCACAAAGAGGCGTATGGTTAACAAAGTCCTAATTACAATATATATATATATATATATATATATATATATATATAGATAGATAGATAGATAGATATATATATATATAAAGTAAGATTGCTCACATATGCTTCTTATAATATGTAGAAATTAAAGAGATAAAAAAAAATAATATTGATAATAAGAGCAAGAATACTTATTGTGTATTAGTTAGCCTTTTGACGAAATTGATTCCCGGTTTAAATATGAATTTCGGCATACTCAGTAAATACACCTTCCATAAAAAGCCTTCTGTAATCCCTCTACAACCTTAATCGGGGCAAACAACTAACGCCAACTAATTATATCTTATCAGTAATATAACACACGCAGAAAAAAAAAAAAATACCCCCCGTCAAAGCTCAATTACACTTTTTTTTTCTCATTGGGGCAGATCTAAAAATTACGATTTTTAGCATCTTTGTCATTATGCTTCCATTTGTTCAATGTAATTATTATTATTATTAAATGCAGTAAATATTATTAGTTTTATTATCAATATTATTTTTTGTTTTTTAATCTCTTGAATTTCTTTCATCGGTCTGATATATGTTCACACATTTTCTTTTGTTAAAAATCACATCGTGGAGCGAATTATGCGGAGAGACGGCCTGTTAACAGATCGGGGTACCTGATGTTGCAATACCCGAAATCCGTAATGAAGCCAAGATAACATCACCGATGACCTCTACTGGTGTATTTTATAAATGTGTTTTAAGGAATATATATATATATATATATATATATATATATATATATATATATATATATATATATTAGTAATGATACATTATGGTTGTCCGTATGGATATAGATCCAGAAAGAGCTCTGTGTCAAAAGACAGAGCAAAATTATTATTAATTAAAGAATATAAAACAATTAACATCCCATAGGTAATAATTTTTATTTTATGAGAACTCTAAAAAACAGCACCTCTCAATCTGAAGATCTACAAAAAATCCCATAAAATAAAAATATAATAAATAAAAATTCTAAGAAGAAAGAAAAATTATTACCTAAGAGATTTTAAGTGTTTGATATTCTTTAAATAATAATAATATAACGTTTTGAAGAAAATGATTTTGAGCATTTAATGGTGGAGCTGAATAAGAACCTTCCTAAACGTGTTAGCCATTGGCAAGAGACTCACGGGAAAAGAGAAAATATTTCATAGGAGGGAAAATAACAAGTTTTGTAGGATTCCTAGTGAAGGATTGCAGGAAATATAATGTTTTGATAGTATATCTGTCAGAGTAACAGAGGATAGTTTCTAAAAATAATCCAACTTTATGCACCAACTTAGAAAAGTTTAATATATCGAAGGATTTCAGGTCAAGACCAATTGCGTTATACACAGAATAAAAACAATAAAAAACAAATTCAATGCAAAAGCAGGAACAAAGGCAATGAACGTATTTATTTTAAATTATTTAAGCCTAAGCAAAGCATTAAAGCTACTAAGAGCCAAGGGGTTACTGAGTGTGAAAGAAATTGAGGAAACATTATGGGGGAGAGGGAGGACAGTGAATAGAACAGGATTCAAAAACACAGATGACGAATATATATTTTTCGAAATATTGAACGATATATCAAAATGACCAATAATACTTTTTTTTATATATTCCAACAATATATCTTTATGGTAAAATGACCAACAATGCATTTTTATGGTAAAATGACCAACAACGCATTTTTATGGTAAAATGACCAACAATGCATTTTTATAATAAAATGACCAACAATGCATTTTTATAATAAAATGACCAACAATGCATTTTTATAATAAAATGACCAACAACGCATTTTTATGGTAAAATGATCAACAATGCATTTTTATAATAAAATGACCAACAATGCATTTTTATAATATAATGACCAACAATGCATTTTTATAATATAATGACCAACAATGCATTTTTATAATAAAATGACCAACAATGCATTTTTATAATAAAATGACCAACAATATGTTTTATAATAAAATGACCAACAATATAATTTTATAATAAAATTATCAACAGTGCATTTTTATAGTAAAGTGATCAAGAATTCATTTTTAAAAACAAAATATCTACATAATATATCTATAAAACATCCGTTTACCCTGAAAGTGTAAAATGATGTACTAAATATCTCTAGTTGAAAGCATACAAGTGCATTCAAATATTAAGTTGACGCCATAAATTTGTTTAAAAAATATTTAGATTTCGGCATTAAATAACCCATAGAGGTATTGATATGACGTAAAACAAAAGTAACCAAACCAAACGGAAACTGGCTGGGCTAGCAGGTAGGCTTTTAGAGTAGGTATTCAACAATAAAGCATCAACAAAGACAATAAATAGATATTAAAGAATTATATGAATGTTTTAAACAATATATACGATAATAATACTGCAGTAGTTACATTATTTACATTCTGATTAATATCCTCATCTTTATTTATATTATCACAACGTTTCGACCGTTGTGCTCTCCGACCTTCTTCAGGTATCTGTCGATCCGAATTACCTGCAGGAAATTTCGAACTGAAACTATTGCAATGATTTGACTGCAGAGAGACATAAATAAAATTTTAAAAAAATGGAAAAAGGAGTGAAAGTAGATACATTTTGATTTACAGGAGGAGGGCATCTCGAAAATATTTACCTGGAAACAAACTGGGAAGAGTAAAAAGGAGTAAAAAAAAAAGAAAGGGAGAATATTTAACTCATTTACAATTTGTTAATGCCATTTTACTAATATCTGTTTTGGTGGATCAACTGCAAGATGTTCTAAATGAATTAAATAAGGAAAGTCACAATATAAGTTTATAAACGGATAAAAATAAAACAAAAGTAACGTTCAGTTTTAAGGTACCGAAAAAAATCATAAAAATAAGAGATGAAGAACTGGAAGAAGTCCAGGAATACATCTACTTAGGACAGGTTATGACATTAAAGAAAGACCATAGATTAGTTCAATAGCCTGTAAAAATCTGCTTAACATGTAAAGCGTGTAATGAATGTATTTTAGAGTCTATGATTAACGGGTGAAATATCGAAAATTATCAAAATCCAATGTAAAAAAAGTAATTAAAATCAATGGAAAGAGTATTGCTTGGTATAAACAGAAACAGTTCATAGTGGGTCATAATAGAGAAAAAGGCATATCAGAGACGTGATTAAAAGGTAAACATGGAGGTGGTTTGTTCGCATAGAAAGAAGAAAGGAATGATTGGCTACTTGTTTGGTGCCCAGTTTATAGCAAACACATTAAGAAAAGAGCAAATAGTTTATAAAAAAGACATCAAATTGAAGTTCTTACTGGTAAGACATAAGAGTATAACAGAGTCACGGTAGTCATGAAAGATCTTTGCCCCACTGTTAACTAGCCATATATCACTTTAAACCAGTGGTTCCCAAACCGATTTTGAACCATGCCTCACATTGGTATTTCTAAAATTCTGATACCCCCCCCCCCCTGTAATATTTAATTTTACTGAAATTCACGTGAAAGAAGCTTAAAAGGCCATTAACTTGGTCACTAAACAAGTCTCCAAAGACCATGGGGTCCATGAAAGAGAAAAATTAAAAAAAACAAAAACAGTTAGTTTCAAAACATAGAGAACTGAAAGACAGAAATATAAAGTATTCCAATGAAAGCTTATTCTGTAATATACTTTGATCGTTTTAATCATGAAATAATAATGCAAAATGAAATTTGAGCTCAAGTTGGTATAGTAAGCCAAAGGGTGCACATCCTACGCATGCCCGACCAAAATATTACCATGCCCCACGTTGGGAATCATTGCTTTAGACGTTATTTTTAATGGATTGTTTTTTCAAACAGTATATTTATTTTCGTCTGCTGGCCTGAATATTCGAGAAATCATATCAAAGAAAAATGCGTCCTCCGGTAGACGTCGAACCTGCATCGCCCTAAAAGCATTGTAGGTTAAGCAAGATTGTATACTACCTTTTACGTCTGCTGGAGGGCGCATTTTTCTTTGATTAGATTTCTCGAATATTCAGATTGACAGACGAAAATAAATATACTCTTAAAAAAAAAAAAAATAAATAAAACAAATGGGGCGTCTACTCAAATATGGGTATCCACTAAAAATAACATTTAAAGTTCATAAAATATATTGGATCAATAAATAAAAACCCATAAATAATAAAAAAAATATACTTTTAAGTTATGCAATATTAATGGTTTTAAAGTTCCCAATATCAAGGAATAGAGTATGTGTAAATATTAAAGTGAACACTGAGGTCAACTCCGAGTGGCGACAGTCGGTTGCATTCTTGAAAAACAATTTTCAAGCTATATATATATATATATATATATATATATATATATATTAGTTTATGCAAAACTAGGTAATCCGTATGGGTAGACCCAAGGAGGATGATATCCAGAGAGCTCAATGTAAATTCAGAGTATTTATTTTTGAAGGACTGGCGATAGTTATAAATTAAATGAAAGTAAAGTCTGATGATCCAGAGCCCTTTAAAAGGGATGTGGTGAAATAATATATTACATGGAACCTTAAAGTGGTCTGTTTTTATTCAAATATATATATATATATATATATATATATATATGTGTGTGTGTGTGTGTGTGCGTGTGTGTTATATAGGGAACGTAATTGGCAGAGATTTTTCTTCATTATCTGTGAATTGTCGGGCATTCTTGGAAAAGATAATGGAGTGGTTTCCCGTTGCCTTCTCCACGGTTTGGAATGCAGAGTTTTTCTTCTCTGAGACAGGTTGTCACCGAAGGCAAGAGACCCTAGTCTACTGTGCAATTTCCCTCATAGCTGATTGGCGGGGGTGGGTGTGTGCTTCGTAGAGAAGTTACGGGTTCATGTCTTTCCTAAGAGCATTTGTGTAAAAGTGAACGCAACAAGCGAGACATGAATTTGAACTCTGTTCAGCCTATTCCACTTTCCGCGCCGATATCCGATACGCTGTCCTAACACATCGAAGTACCATAAATAAATATATATGAAAATGCTTAAATTCAATTAAAATTAATCGACTTAATGAAACATGAACATGGAGTAATTTAAATTTGTCATTAAAAAAAAGAAAAAAAAACTATTGAAATTTGATAAAAAAGAAGTGTCAGTCGGGAATAGTACAATAGTAGTTTAAAAATAGAATTATATTGGTTTTAAATTATTTTAAAATGACATCGAAGCTATTCATCAGACGAAATAAAATGAAATTGTGGTTTTTTTTTAATGAAAAGGGAAACACTAAAAAACAATTTTTATTCCAGAAAATATAGTTGAAAATGTATTGTGTAGCGTTTGGCTGAACAAAATATATTTGTTAATATTTTAAATTCTTAATAAAAAAAGAAGAAAAATGAATTAAGAATACATTTGAAAGAAAAAAAAAATGAATTAGAAATACATTTAAAACTAACCTCAGCCTTTGTGGTCAAGGCAAATAGAATCAGCAGTGACGCATTGATCAGTAGAACGCGAAGCCACATTTTCGGCAACTTCGTTTGTAAACTGGATGCGTCCTGATAAAATACTTGGTAGCAAGTAGTTGATGCTGAGCACACGAGTATCAGTCAGGCGAACAGCCAGCCAGACGAAAAGTCAGCCAGAAAGAAGAATATATAAGGGCTTTCTGGAGTGCGTAAGCGCCTTCAGGACCCGGCTTGAAACAGACGAATTCTGGGAAGACTGGTCGACTAGACTTCAGACCAGAACAGCGACCACCACACAGGAATTAACCAGCTTGCTTCACCCTCTACCATTCTAAATTCTATAGTTCCTCCTACCTACTGTTTGGAAATGTCCCGACATCCATCTTTCTTTCTCTCTTTCTCCCTCTCTTTCTTTCAAATGTAATTTCTTTGTAAATTTATATATTTATTTAAATTGTCGATTTCTCTATTTTCTCTATTTCTGCTTTTATTTCAATTTAAATATGTTTTCTCTTTAGATAATTGTGAGCTTAAAATTTTTATATCTTTCCGTCTTTCTTTCTGTCTCTTGTAATTTTTTCTTTTCTTTCTTTATTTCGTAATAAAATTTCTTTCTTTCTTTCTTTCTCAATAGTTTCTTTCTTATTAGAGTTCCTTTCTTAACAGTTTCTTTCATAATAGATGTTTTTCTTTCTTTCTTTCTTTCTTTCTTTCTTTCTTTCTTTCTTAATAGAGTTTCTCTCTTCCTCTCTTATTAGAGTGTCTTTCTTTCTTTCTTTCTTTCTTTCTTAATAGAGTTTGTTTATTTCTTAGTAGAGTTTCTTAATAGAGGTTCTTTCTTTCTTTCTTTCTTTCTTTCGTTCTTTCTTTCTTTCTTTGTTAATAGAGTTTCTTTCTTTCTTTCTTTCTTTCTTTCTTTCTTTCTTTCTTTCTTTCTTTCGTTCTTTCTTAATAGAGTTTCTTTCTTTCTTTCTTTCTTTCTTTTTTAATAGTGTTTTTTTTTCTTTTCATTTAATTTATATTTTTGCTTCATTTTAATTAATTCTTCCTTAATAGAATTTCTTTCTTTTTTGCCTTCCTTCTTTCTTTTTTCCAAGTCTCATTTAAAATCGTGTTTGTAAACTTGTTAGAAAAAGCGTATGAATGCATTGTAGTATGCGTGTAGATATGCGTGTGTTGCGTTCATTATATATATATATATATATATATATATATATATATATATATATATATATATATATGCTACCCTGACATTTTTATTACATCAAATGATATAGTGGATACTCTTATAAATGCGCAAACCGATAAACGAAACACCCACAATTGAAAATAGAAATGTGACGTCTATTTCACATACGAGTATCCACTAATAATTATTGTTTGAAGTAATATATATATATATATATATATATATATATATATATATATATATATATAGGGTGTACCCCAAAATCTACTTACTCTTTAAATGACAATGAATGTAATGTTTATTAGCTTGCAAAAAATATTAATGTTTATTGACTAACCAAACAGATGAATGGTTTGAATTAAATATTAAATAAAAATAAATGCATGTTTCTGAAAAAAAGTTAAAATAATTCAAGAAGTTATAGCACATTTGTTTGAGTCATATCCGTATATATTTAATATATTTTCTGTTTCTACGTTATTTTTATAGATATAATTTATTTAAGTAAATGCTCTGTTTTTAATTAAACAGTAGTAATTACATTTACCAGCCTGAATGTTTGAGAAATTTCGTGCGTTCTCCGACATGAATCGAACCTGAAATCCTAATGGCAACCGTCATATAGCTTGACATGCAGTCACTATTCATTCACAGAGAATCGTTTCGTTTGCAAAGTCCGAATTACTGTTTATAAACACACACTTTCGACGTTTTTTCTCGATCGATCATTTCTACTTGTACTTTAACCAGACGTTTCTCTATGGCTGAATGGCAACAGTACCTCAGGCTATATGGGTTACAGGTTCGATTCCATAAAGGTTATATGTTCGAACGTATATTTTCTACAAAATTTTTTAAACATTCAAGCCGTTAAATGTAATTGATACTGTTTAATTAAAAAACAGAGCATTTACTTAAATAAATTATATCTATAAAAATAACGTATAAACAGAAAATATATTAAATAATTGAATAATTGTCGGATTTAATGTATTTCATAATATATATATATATATATATATATATATATATATATATATATATATGTGTGTGTGTGTGTGTGTGTGTGAAATGTGTATGCATATATGTATACATACATATATATATATGTATATATATATGTGTGTGTGTATGTGTGTGTGTGTGTGTGAAATGTGTATGTATATATATATACATACATATATATATATATATATATATATATATATATATATATATTTGTAATTTTATATATATATTATTTATATATTAGGTTGGTGCAAAAATAATGACGTAATAATGTCGTTTTTTGACGTTAAAAAATACGTCAAAAAACGACATTATTACGTCATTATTTTTGCCCCAACCTAATATTATATATGCGCAGTACTTATTGGAAAGCACTCAATATCAGTGATAGAGCTAACATATTTAGTTGGATATCACATCAATCCAACTATATATATATATATATATATATATATATATATATATATATATATATATATATATATATATATATATAACTGTTGCATATCACTTATTATGGATATAAAACAGTGAATTTTACATAGTGTTTTTCAAGACTTATCATAAAGAAAAGAAATTCAGGAATTTGAAGGAAGAACAAAGCAAGACCTAGAACGACATTAAAATCCGCAAAAAATGTTCAATTTTTTAATAGTCAAATAGTGCTTAGTTTCATTTGTAACGTAGGTAGAACAAAGCAAATGTTTATAAGATCGCGAATGTCATATAGCACTCCCAGGGATCCTCAATTAGCCTGCACCCAACCCCGTTTGCATGGTTCGGGTGTAGTCTCACTGGCCATGAAAATAAAAACATTCTTCCTGGAACTTTATTTTCCTGAATAACATTTCCATAAGCTCCCGTGTATTGTTACGTCAGATATTTTAACCGTGATGCTTTTCCTTCTGATGAATTCGTTTCATTGCGTTTATGCAGATGATAATTTAATTTTGGACAGCAGGCATAAAATTCAGATATTATCAAAGACTAACATCGATCACACAATACAAGGCGTTCAGTTGTAAGCCGATGGTTATGTTAAAAACAATAACTGATTAATATTATAAGATAAAAAGATGTTTACTTAAAATCTATACATATCCGCGCACATATAAACATTCATATCTATCTGTTCATTTAACTCGTATATACAAGTATGAATATTTATATATACAAGGGAGGGCTAGAAATTTCTACGAACGTCCAAGAAAATATCTCCAAACAAAATGTGTGGTTTGTCTGTGTTACATTTGTTGAAATAGGTTAGGTCAAGAAATTTTTCAGCATCCCCTCGTAGAAAGAAAGCGACTATAGAACCGTCCTAGGTATGACGATAAACTACATCCGCGTCCTAGGTATGACGATAAACTACATCCGCGTCCTGGGTAAGGCGATAAACTACGTCCGCGTCCTGGGTAAGACGATAAACTACATCCGCGTCCTGGGTATGACGATAAACTACATCCGCGTCCTGGGTAAGGCGATAAACTACATCCGCGTCCTGGGTATGACGATAAACTACATCCGCGGCCTGGGTAAGGCGATAAACTACATCCGCGTCCTGGGTATGACGATAAACTACATCCGCGTCCTGGGTAAGGCGATAAACTACGTCCGCGCCCTGGGTAAGACGATAAACTATGCCCGACAGCAAGGCCTCTGATCAGGAGGTGTAAGGAGCGTGGAACAACCTCTTAATTGCTGGTTTCCCAGTTCCATCCTGACACGGGGTGGTAGCACCTGTTAGGGTCCCAGCTATGGGCAAATAGTTAACCTCTAAACTGGGGTCAAAACACTATGAAAGTGTAAAAATAGTTTTTAATACCAGAAATAATTTTTTGTAAAAAATTATTACCAGCAATACATTTTTGAAAAAAAAAAATTACCAGCAATACATTTAAAAAAAAAATATAACCAGCAATAAATTTTTGAAGAAAAAAATATTACCAGCGATACATGTTTTGAAAAAAAAAATATTACCAACAATAAAAATTTTGTCGGCATTAAATAACCCATTGATGCTGATATGCCGTGAAACAAGAAAAAACCAAACCAAACCAAACTGAGTATAGAAAATAATGTTGCCATATTTGGGCAGGAGCTGCCGAGTACTCACCTTCCAGTCTTGATAGGCGTTCAAAAACGTCTCCGAGTCCTTGTGGGTGGAGAATCATTTCCCACCCTCCAGCCCCTCGCTCACACATATGGGATGTGGCGATCATCTTATTGCTCTATCGCTACTTCCATGGAAAGTGATCGGATGAACTATATTCCTTGGTTCCTCCAGGTCTAACCTGCACGCCTAGGACCCGCCATGCTACTTATATTGTATTAAACCACCCATATCCCCTCCGTATTCCATTGGTGAGAAGTAAGTTCCACTTGAACAACTTCTTTCCGCGAACCACTGCCCTGTGGAAACGACTCTCAACAGGACGCTTCTCCGATTACTACCATCTTAACCTGTTCAAGACAAGAGTTAACCGTTATTTTCCCCTCCTAGCAGTATAAACTACCCCTTAACGTAACCCTCTACCTCGAGTAGCTCCAGGATCTCGTACAAGGTGAACCTTGTTGTAAAAAAATGTAGGCACACACACACACATGGTAGATATGATATACTAATGTATATAATAAAGTAAAGTTGGTAAATGAACGGAAAAAAAAAACCTAACGTGTTTCAACTGCACAAGGAACTTTTTCAGACTAATGATGTTTTTAGCGATGGAGTCAGTCTGGTATATAGGGGATAGAGAAATGTAATAAACGCTGGTTACAATTTTGCATCGAAAACGATACGGGGAGGCGTAACGTTAACTTTTAATTTAACTTCCGGTATAGCTAGTTAACATCATTCAAGTTTCTATCCCCACTTTTTTTTTTCTATTTACCGCTATCCTACATTGCATTAGCAGTAGTTTTTGTCAGGAAAGGAAATATGGTGGATTAACCTGAACGTCAATTTACCGGAAAAGAATTTCGAAATTAGTGAACTTTCAATACATTTTATTCTTAATAATTATAAGAATCTACGACAGTAAATCTATTGAAAGTGCCCTAATTTCGGAATTGTCTACGATATATTACATCCAGGGTTATACAAAATATATCCATTGTGGGATAACAATAACGATAAAAATAAAAACATAAAACGATAGAAATCTAAATTTAGGAACACTAAACTTTGAACGATGGCATTATTAATCCCTTTTAAGAGTATACTTCTTTATGCTGTGTAAACCGAAAACTAAGTCCAAATATGATTTACTAAGGAAAATTTGTTGACTTATTTTGTTGATAAGCAAACCCACACCTCTTCTGGGCGGCTAAGTTACATCATCCTAGTTTTGTAACACTGCCATCCATGGCGTCATCCTGCGCAGTATCCCTCATCGTAAATGTACCTTGTGTTAAAAAGACTTTACTAAAACATATAAACGAACATCTATCTATCTATCTATCTATCTATCTATCTATCTATCTATATATATATATATATATATGTATACAAATATATATATATATATATACATTAACTTTACTGATCAATTCTTTGTATGATTACCTCTTTATAATATTATATATACTGCACCATTTAATATATACACACACACACACACACACACACACACACACATATATATATATATATATATATATATATATATAAGTAATATTGATTAAAAAATTATAACATGAGAATGTTATAACATCACTACAAAAATAGCCATTTTGTTTGAACACTTCTGGTGTCTTATCAAGTGATGGTGTTGATTGCGAATATATATATATATATATATATATATATATATATGCGAATATATATATATATATATATATATATATATATATATATATACAACCAGATGTAAAAGTTGTAGAGCAATAAATATCAATTATAAACTGTTACATTGGAACATGCAAATTGCCGTGACAAAAATGCATATTTGGACGTCGAAGCAAATATGCACTATTTTATTAACACCTGCACACATTAACACCTGCACACAATGTGATATATATATGTATATGTATATATATATATATATATATATATATATATATATATATATATGTATATATATATATATATATATATGTATATATATATATATATATATATATATATATATGTATATATATATATATATATATATGTATATATATATCGTATACTGAGAGTTTCATGCACAAAGCTATCATCACGTACTGAGTCAGTGCACACTCCGAACATGATAATTAATTTGTGCATAAAACTTCGAGGAATAATAATAATAATAATATATATATATATATATATATATATATATATATATATATATATATATATATATATATATATATATATATATATCAAAGCAACACAAAAAATACATCTTAAACAGTGAACACATGGAGAGAAATGAACAAAGCACCCCTTCCCTGATAGTGCTTAAAGAAGTGGTCGAAAGCGCGTGGTACAATAGACAATATGGGCAATTTTTGCACTTCGATAATCCCACCAAACCGTAAAATGTAAGAACGTTGGAGAAACTAAAAAAAAAAAAATAATTTTTCCTTATCTGACATATTTAACGAAAGATATTTACAAATATGCATTAATATATATATATATATATATATATATATATATATATATATATATATATATATATATATGCACACACATATATATATACATATATATGCACACACACACACATATATATATATATATAAATATATATATATATATATATATATATATATATATATATATATGTTTCTCTGTATATATATATGTGTGTATATATGTCTGTATATACATATATATGTATATCTATCTATATATATGTCTGATTATATATATATATATATATATATATATATATATATATGCATGCCTCTATATATGTAATTTATTTTAGGATATTAAAATTAAAACATGCTAAAAATCGCTACATATCTTTTTAAACATGTTTGCGTTTTAATATCCTAAAATAAATAATACTTAGCTCTGCTTTGTTTTGAGCCCTGTTTTAAATTACATTTTACGTCGAATGGATTTATACTACATTTGTTCTCATTTTAATTGTGTTATGTGTGTTGTATTTCTGGGAGATATATATATATATATATATATATATATTCAAATGTAATTTTTAGTCGATAATCATATCTGAGTCGATCCCCCGGTTACCTTAAAGAGTAATTATTTCGTCTATTGTCTATAGTATTTATTTTGTCTACAGGCCGGTATACTCTAGACGCAGGTCGGTAGACGAAATAGTTTATAATGACCCGACTGTCTGTTCAAATAGGGGTGTCCTCAAAAAATAATTTTTGATTTAATAAAAATAAGTCGGGTTGAAAAATAAAATTCATTAATTCTTTAGAAATATATATATATATATATATATATATATATATATATATATATATATATATATATATATATATATATATGTATGAATAATCGAAAATATTTCTGAAAAAGAAACGTCATATCGGGAACCCTAAAACCTTGCGCAATATTAATCCCTTTTAAGTTTATACTTTTTCATGCCCTGTAGACCGAAAAATAAGCCCAAATATGATTTGCTAAGCAAAATTTGGTGGCTTATTTTGTTGATACACGCGTCCACACCTCTTCTGGGCGTCTAAGTTACATCTCCCTGCTTCACTCCCATGGCGTCATCCGGCGCACTTTCCCTCATCGTAGATGTACCTTGTGTTAAAATGACTTTACGAAAACAAATAAACGATGACGATTATAATATATATATATTATATTATATTATAGATATTATATTATATTAAATTAAATATAAGATACAACACAAACTCATCTATCAAAATATAATATATATATCATGCTCCAAAAATATATATGTCATGCTCCATATATATATATATATATATATATATATATATGTATATATATATATATATATATAATTATTTATTTAAAAATATGATTCCAACACGCTGCATAAGAGTTCTCGTTTCAAAACAAGACCCGAAAACTTCAATATAATTATTTGAATTAAATTGAATTAAAGTAAGCTCTGTTCCATCTTCAAGCGAAATTTTTTGGGAATAACTTATTTCTGAAATTTACGTGTTTTAATAGCAGATTCATTATTGAAATCAAAATTTCCATGGTAACGGCCAGCGCGATTGTTCATATAGAAAGGGGCTCAGGTTGTTAATAATTTGTATCAGTATAGAGTTACATTCATAGATGTCAAGTCAGGGTAAGGTTGGGGTGTCTAAATTTAAAACGGGAGATGATTTCGTCTAGTCTGGTTTACGTGTCTATGGAGATTTATTTCTTTTTTTATTTTATTTTTTCTGAAAGGGTTTTGTGTATATAAAAAAACTAAATATATATATATATATATATATATATATATATATATATATATATATATATATATACGTATATTTAGTTTATTGGGGCAGCAGATCATTATTCAATCATATATTGTTAAACATAACATACAACGAATGTCTATTATGTTTGATCATGAGTCGTTCTAAGCTTCTTATAGTTGCTTCAGTTTTAATTTTGTTTAAATGTCCGTATAACCACTCTGAAGATGGTCCATGTGAGCCGAAAGCTTAGATCGCAGAACAGCTTAATAAAATAATATCCAAATGTTTGACAGTTTTTGCCGTCATTTTCTCCCGAAATTAAAGCATATATTTATATGGAGTTTTTTCCTTGTTTGGGTGTGAGGAGCCCGACCCCAAGTTTGTAAAAGTAGTTTTAATGCACCCTGTATGTATATATATATATATATATATATATATATATATATATATATATATATATATGCATGTATGCATGTATAAAGTGCTAGTGGAATATGCACGCCTTGACCAAACAAGATAGATTATGAAAATATTGATGTCTCATCAGATTTCGAAAAGTGGCTCAGACCGACAACTTTTCAGCACTCCTCGGAAATGTAAATAAAAATCCGTTTTAATATTCGTATGTTTACTTTAATTACGGGTGAAAATAAAAAAAATAGTCTGCTATATTTAACAATATATATATATATATATATATATATATATATATATATATATATATATATACTCGACTCTCCCGTCGAATTTGACGGATGAGGGTCAAGCAGATCAGTTCCCAGGAAACTGACAGCTCGACAACAGCACATGAGATTTGATTATAGTGGTGAAGGTTTCGTGCAGGACCATTCACACTTTTTGAAGGGCCGAATTCAGAGACCTGGTGCACTAAGTGCCACAAGGTCCCCAAACGACCCTCCGCAGGTTTTGAATTCAGAGTTGTCCTTCTCCTAGACCAGTTGCTATCCAAGGCTATAGAACCCAGTCTGTCCTGCTATTTACCCATAGCTGAGAGGGAGAAGAAGAGGCTTCACATCTTTCCCAAGGGTATTAGCCCGTAAGTGAATGTAATGGATTCGACTGAAATATATATATATATATATATATATATATATATATATATATATATATATATATATATATATATATATATATATATATATATATATATATATATATATATATATATATGTGTGTGTGTGTGTTTATGTGTGTGTGTGCCTGATCGAGTGGTTAGAAGATTCGCTTTCTGACCATGTAACCTAGGTTCGAATCTCACCATGGTCGAATCGTCAGGAAGGCCACTTGCGGATGTTATCGGACCGGATCGAGGTCGTTCCCAGCGTGCGGCACATTTGGAAAGTGCCTGAAATCCATACTTTGTGAATGGAATTGTGTAGACGTAACCCTTAGTTGTATTAGCAAGAAGTCACAAGTCGTGGCCGAGGGCTTGAGCGTGCTGGCCTTGTTCAAATTGTTGATCACGCTAGATAACACGTTCTCTCACAGAAACTGTAACTAAGCTCTGCTCAGCATAGTTGCAGTATAAACTACAGATGAGCTCTGTGAGTTTTGAGTGCCCGAGCGAGCGTCTCCAATAGGTATTGGCTAGCTGCTCTAGTATACGTGTGGCCCGCTATAATAGTATATATGTATGTGTGTGTTGTCAATATCAAGCCTGATAAAAAAGAACTCTTAGGATGAAATTGAAGCAGTAAGAAATTGTTTATTTACAAAATTCAAAATTATCTGTTTTTAAGCTTTCATTTTATCTCAAAGTTCTCTGTTGGTCAAGGGGTTTTCTCAAAATCTAGTCCTTTCTTTTCTTTATGCGCTGCAAAGGTTATTGTTCTGCTGACCCACATCTCTTTTTGACTCCTCACCCAAATACTCTATCTCTATGAATAGGGACTAACCCATCTGAGGATTCCTTTTTTATTTGTTCCGGTCGGATCAACATTTTATTTTTAATGTTGTCTCGAGTTTAAATTCTGTCCTTCTGATTGATCGAAAATAATAATCTTTTTTTCAAGCTCCCCTCGCCCCAGGACTTCTTTTGTTAGTACTCTGTAACAGACATATTGCCGCCACAATCAGCCACTTATCAAACAGAACTTATCTGAACACATCATTGGCTGGAAATGTCGTTGCTCTAAGTAGTGCAAAGGAACAAATGGTATTTTTTTTTTGCCTACACTATTTCAATACAGCGGTCCCCTTGTAAAGATAGGGAAAATGTTTTTTGGGGGAACAATTTTTTTTCAAATTATCATTCATTAGACCTTTCTCAAGGCATGACATTTGTAGAAATCGAAAATATTAATTTTCTATCATTCAGAAAAGGGGGTCCTGTTCAGACAAACGATACAAACGATACAATGTCGAATCGATCCTTGATTTTTTAGAGAGTTATTTAAATTGTGCTTAATATCTGCGTATAAAAAATAGACTTGTTTTTTCCACCCCAAGAGGATTTAAAGAACAAACAGATATGTGCATTTTTAATCAAAGAACGATCGGATATATACGTATCTTAAAGAAGGTATTTACACTATTATCATCATTTGCATTGTTGTCCGCATCGTAATTGCCATATTCCGACGTTTCGGCCGTTGAACGCTCCGATCTTCTTCAGGTGATATACGTTGGAATTTCGAACCGAAACACAGGTTTAGATTGTAATAATTCAATGTGCCATGCCTTTTTTAAATATCTAAGTTTCAGCTAATCCCTTTTAGAAACTCAACTCTCCAAGTTAACTGAAACTGAGATATTCAGTAGGCATGGCACGTGGAATTACAACAATCTATCCACCCTGCCAGGGTTTGGTTCGAAATTCCAACGTAAATCACCCGAAGAAGCTTGGGCTGTACAACGACCGAAACGTTTATGGCAATAAAGATGAAAACAACAGTCCATTTTGGCAAATATATTTTAAAATTTTCATTTTTGCGGCATTTGGACGACAATTTATCTATCGCAACCTGTATACGTATTATCCTCCAATGTCCTTCTGAAAACAAATTATCATGCCCAGATAACTTTGTAAAAATCCAAGGATCGATTTTACACTGTCTTTGTATTAAAAAACAATTTTTTTCGGTTCTGACAAATCTTGCGTCTTGAGGAAGATCTAATGAGCGCTAATCTACAAAAATTATTCTAAGAATGTTTCCCTATTTTTTACGAGTGGATCAGTCTATTTAGTCAGTGCCCTTTAGTTAGTTAATGCAAAAAAAAAAATAAATAAATGTTTCTTGGTAAATATGGCTGAGAACGCTGGTAAGGTCAATAGAAAGTTATATGAAAAGCCGAAACCTGTGTATACCGGGTTCAAATATAGTCTAGGCTAAAGTTTCCCCTACCGTCTGAATTTGGAGTATCGGTGAATTATATCTTTAAAAAAAAAAGAAAATAATTTACAAATCTATATTCACATAGTATATACACATATATTAAAACAAAGTTGTGGGAGCAAGGATAAAAAACAAAAAAAAAAAAAATTACTCTCCGTAAAGTGGTGAATCGAAATTATAAAAATTATAAAAACAAACAAAAAGTGCTCACCGGTTATCGTCAACCAAAATGTTAAACATTATTTATTTAGTAGATTGTTTATTTACAAGAATAATTTGGCAAAGTTTAACAAATGTCCCCGAAGAATGCGTGTACAGTAATAGCCATGTCAAGAGAAAAAACAACATTTTGACTCTGCGTTTTTTTGTGAGTATGTTTGTTAAACTTAGTCATTTATTTATATTATTAGGTCGGTGCAAAAATAATATCGTTTTTTGACGTATTTTTTAACGTCAAAAAACGATATTATTTTTGCACCAACCTAATAATATGGTTATGTTAGTCGCTTTGATGTGTAGCTTCCATATGAGTTAAACGGAAAAAGTCAATGTTCAATTTTTTAAAGAAAGTATGTAAGGATAAAAAATGGATCGCAGTCTTGATAAATGTTACATTCTTATATTAACGTAAACGACTCGAAAAATAGAAGTTTCCATTTTTTGTAATTTTTTCCCTTGTTTTTCATTTTTTTAATCATTTCACCCAAGAAAGGCTACAATGCCGCTAAGACGCAAGAGGTTACTGGGAGTGAAAGAGAATGGGAAGACTTTAATAAGGAAAAAGGTCAATAAAAGAATAAGTTCTAGAAAGGCAAAAGATGGCGATTGATGTTGCTTTTAAAGTTTTGAAGATTGTAGGTGGCAGAGAACCAGGAAAGCGAAAGAGATTTTCACAAGCGAGAAATCCGAGAGAAGAAACTATTAGAATAGAACTTACGGTTGCATCTAGCTAATTCAACCGTAAAACGATTAGACCCTGTTGCCAATCTAGCATCACACTTAAATTCCTGCAGTTGAGGTTCCAATGAAAAAGATCTCGTTAGAACAATTGTCATGAAAACATTTATAAAAAAGACAGAGGGAAGCTACGTCACGACGGTGGGATGTGGCTGAAGTCAAAATTTCTTTTGACAGCATCAGTTGTCCAAGGTCAATGATGGCCCTGGTTTACCATATTGAACTAATTTTGAAAGACTGCTAGATTTAAATACCACTAGTTTCAATTTTTGGATCTAATATAAAAAAATACGTCTGTTTAACTTCTGGGCTTTCAAAAGTATACTCCAAAGCCCCATGTAGCGAAATTTGAAACTTAGTAGCGTTGTGCATTCAAAAGGGCATCGATATTCAGAGAACTTAAAATGATTACTTGGATACTTATTTTCGTACTTCATTTTACTTATAATTACTGCTACGTGACGCAAACAATGGTCAGTGCATTATTTAAGCAAATTAGTCGTAAATAATCAAGTGTCTTTTTACAGCTATCTTTCACTTATATTATTGACAACTAAAACTGTTTTTACATTTGTGTAACCTTTTATCAATTGGAGATAACTTTAAGAAGAACTGTGTTTCATTGAAGACAAAAAAGGCAACAATTTTTTCTCAGATGAATTAGTCAATACCATCTTCATCTTCAGATGAACATTTGCCAACGAAAGAAGTAACGTGCACGACGGACGCAAAGCCATGGAATCTTAAAGAAAACATTTCGATGGAAGTCTTGCAGGATAGCATGGTGGCCTGAAGAATTAGAGATAATATTGGGGAGAAACAAAAGTTAGGGATGTGTGTTGTCATAAAAGGACTAACATGCAAAACGCATCAGTTGCTGAAATGTTGGCGCAATAATTTTAATTAAATTAAATTTGAATTCGTAATAAATAATAATAAATTTACATTATTTGAAGTTTATGCCATTTGATGCGTTCAGCATAACTTATAATGTTTGAAAAACTCACATTTAAGTAACGCACTAATCAATTTACGAGTTTAGATAAATTATGAAAGAAGTAACGTAATAATCGTTCTATTAAGTTGGTGCAAAATAATGACGTTTAATGTCGTTTTTTTGACGTTAAAATACGTCAAAAAACGACATTATTACGTCATTATTTTTGCACCAACCTAATATGTAACGCGGTTAATTGAAATTGCGTCATTTGTATCGTTTTAAAAGCCGTCCCCAATTTGCTTTCAAAAGTAACTAAATTGCCGACTTGTAACCAAATTTGTCACGCCTGTGACTCTCTTTAAATTACTGCAGGCAATGTCTGCTAACATTGCTTTTATACAACATACGGCTTCTGTATAACTTACAACTCGTAAGACATAAAAATCAGTTTGAATTTACTTGAAGGTTGAATCAAACGAAGGATTTTGTTTCGCTCACTTATACGAACAGGCACCGGAAGTCGAACATCCGGCTTCTTCTTTTATAATATTCCTTCAGGGTTGATCGTGACTGTCCATAACCTCCTCTCTTTTGTGTCTCTAACTATTCCGTGACCCTTTAACATTCATTTTATTTCCTTCTTGATATCCATTCACGCAAACTCGTTAAGTGGGTTACACGCAGCTTATTTTGCTTTCAGTATGTCATTATGAGTGTAAAATTCTCTAAGCACTCTTTTCTTATTTTTTATTCTTGTAATTTCAACTGTTCCTTCGCTTATTGCAAGCAGCACTATTATCTTTAAAATTTCATCATTGCTCATATGAACACTCCATGTGTCTTCTCAATATTCTGATAAACTCTTTCACTTTATCTTTAGTTGTGAGGAGATTGTCTAGCGTTCAGTGCCATATTGGATATTTGATATTGCATAACATTTCAGTACATGTTTCTTTGTAAAGACAATTTATTATTTCTTGATACGTTGCTTAGTTTCTGAAAGACATCTTTCATTGTTACACAACAGGGAAGCACTCTTAAGGTGAAATGGAACATTATTTTAATGTCTGTATTTAAAAGTGCCTACTTAAAATTTCTTTATAACTTTGTTGGTAGGTTATTTCAAATGTTTCACTTTTTATTTTGTATTTGTGGTGGACATTGTGGTGAACATTTCTTCGCTACCACCCTGCCTATCATCAAAATGGACTGAGCCTTCGTATAAATAGATCCCGACAAGACTGAATCTAGTACAGATACACCAGAAAATGAAATCTAAATTCCTTTACATCGATCGGAGTGAGCGCGTAGACCTCCCGACCTCTTAACTTATGAGTAAATCACTTGCTGATTTCCTTAAGATTATAAAGGAGATACTTAAAAAATTGAAATAAATCCTGCTAGGATATAATCTTTCCTTAATATTGATTGACTAAGAGTCACTAATTATTTCTAGAAGCAGGGGAGATAGTGGTGAACATTTCTTCTCTTTCCACCCTGTCTATCGTCAAAATGGTTCCTGGATTCATAGCGTAGCTTAGATGTGGCACAAAGTCGAAAGTAGGGGGGCACCTAGTGAGCATCGAACTTACTACTCAGTCGTAATTGTTCTAGCGAGACAAGCTAGCTAACCCTTACATAGCCCGGAGGAACCCCTGTGACTCCATATAAATAGTTTTGTTTATACTAACTGTTCTATTACGCGGAATAAAGCCTAATTTGGGTTACTCTGTTCTGTGTCTTTAATGACAGACATAATTTTCGTTTTATTGTCTGGAAGATTTTAGCAAGTTCGAATATGTTGTCAGGATCCTAGACCAAACAGAACCTCGCCTGAGATTTTCATATGGATTGCATGCATTGCGCCACACTTGTTCAGAAATATCTAAACTGTCAGCTGCGCACAACCTCTTTCTCAGATCAATGGTTAAAAATGGTTTTGAGCGAATTAAGTCTGTAGATCTTAGCGAGGACCTTCCTTCTTCGGATGTCGTGCGCTAACGCTACAGAATCACAAACGAAGATCTGTAGCAAATAATAGAAACCATATCACTTGATGACTACCAACAGTAGCAACAAGTAAAATGAATAACATATGTAACTCGAAGAGAAAATGGTTTTAACTAAGTGGTTATCATTGTACCCTACTTTGAACAAAAGGTTATTAAAGGTCATCAATACTAGAAAATGGCCTTGAGAAACCTAATTTCCTGGAAAATTGTTTTAATGGAAATATTTTATAAATTTCAACCGATAGTAGCGCTAGATGCTATGTCAATAAATGCCAAATGTTTCCTTATAAGGAAACAGCTAATATAACTATTACCATTACTACGGTTAAAAGGTTTACCTGGAGAAATTACTGTAGAAAAAAATCAGAAAAAAAGAAAAACTGCTAAATAAGTTAACGGCTAATAATAACATCTGTCTGCTAGTTTTCGGCTGTTACCGTTTGTTATGACAGTAAGAAATCCCTGTTGCAGACACCTGCTCAGGCATATTTATGCTTCTTCAACCCCCACAGAACCAACCAGTGGTTTATTCTGAAACTATGCCGAACGAACTTTAGGCTACAATCTGAGGTGATTGCGAGTTGAATAAGGCCAACACGTTCAAATTATCGGTCACGATGACTTAGGACAAAGTGCTAGCACAACAATTGACAACTTCTGAACAGTTTTGTATACTCAATTTCACAAGGCTTTAGTCAACCCGTGGTATGGCTCTTCTCAATGAGTGTCGAATGTTGGGTTGGTTCCGCCCCCTAGGTCGTCATTATCAAGATGAGATGCAAATCCGGATCTCGTAGTGGGAACGCTAAACTTACAACCACTTGGCTATGTGTCTAAGTAAGCTAATCTCTACGAAATAGTAAAAATGGTTTGTTAAAAGTGGAATATTTTTAAAAAATCATTTCACCTCAAGCAAGGTAATAAAGCCACTAAGACTTACAGAGTATTAGTTAATATGGGAAAAAATGATATTAAAGTGAGAGAATAATAAAAGAACAAGAATTAAGAAGATAGACGATGACGATTGACATTGCATTTAAATTTTTGAAGATCAAAGTTGATAGGAAGCAAGAAGCGGAAAAAGTGTTACACAAGCAAGAAGTGCGATAAAAGAAACAGCATAGCACTTACAGTTACATCTAGCCATTTCAACTATAAAATCATGAGACCTTGCCGCCAATCGAGTACTGCGCTTAAATTCCTAAAGTCTGGGGTCTATAGAGGAATATTTGTCAGAACGATGAAAGTATCTGCAGAAAAGGCACAGGTAAGATACATTACGGCGGTGTGAAACGAAAGAGAGATGTCACATCAGATTCTTCTTTGGGTTTTATTCGAACTCTCTAAATGTATAGCAGGAGCAAATACAAATGTCTTTCTAAGTAATCATAATAAAAATTAATTTATGCAAAATTAAAAAAAATTGCTGACAGCAGCTGATGCATTGTAAGGATGTCATACTTTGTTGACATGATAGGGTAACAATTGACAAAAAGAAAGATCCCCATCTCATTCTTAAACTCTACAATGATAACACCACCGTACCCATATATAATAAATCCCCGTCCCCAAAAGTGTCGTTTAGATTTCGAAACCGAAACAAAGAGTGCCGTGAAGTCGGTGTTTTTTTACACTGAGAAAAACATAAATATACCCACATCTGCCACGTTAGTTATAAAAAGGAACCGATGCAAGAACCTGCTGTTCAGACTCGTAAGGGAAAGTGGTTTTCTGTGAGCACAGGGGGACGCACAGCTGCTTGACGACATTAGGAATACGCCTGGGGACAACAGAATATCTCGTCTAGTTTTAAAAAGCATGTCTCTTCAGAGTTGATCATGGTTCTCCACAGCTTCATATTTTATTTAATTTCTGCAAACTGATGTCATTTGTTCTTTAGGGAAGATAGTGGCCTCTTTTCTTTTTATGTGCCATGTCCTTTCAGGACGTAGGCGATCATGGTTCTCCACATCACCCTATCCCTTGTAGCTCTCAGTAAGTTTCGTCCCTCTGCTACCTCCCCAAGACTACGTTCTTCATCCACTAATTTAAGCCCGCCAGGTATTTCATACGTTGCTTTTCCTCGTTTCTCTTTCCCTCTTTTCAACCTGTGAGTATCAGATTCTCCAGGCCCTCCTTTCTCATTACGTGTCCCAGAAACTTGCCTCTTCCTGATACTGTTTTCCAAATAAGGTTTGACAGCCCCATCTTATATTTAACCCATAGATGAAGGGGGAGAACAGAAAATATCTTTGTTAGAATCTGAACCCCATTTTCTGCACAGGTAGCTATTGGTTCCCTTGCTCTTCCCCATGAGTTGTCCTGGGTATGACGATAAACTACATCCGGCAGCAAGGCTTCTGATCGGGAGATTGGAGCATGGAACCACCTCTTAATTGTTGTTGTCCTCAGCCCCACCTTGAGCATGCTGTTTTTTTTTTTTTTTTTTTTTTTTAAATTCTAAACCCAATGGTCACTTTCTCACCGATATGACGTGGCTTGCCTACGTCTTTTCTTCACATTTTTTCACGGCAACTGCTCTGATGAGTTTTTGTCCCTCATACACCGACTACATGAATCTAAGCGTGCTACTAGATTGGCAAGTAGGTCTCACCATTTTACTGTTGAACTCGCTAGATGCAACCGCTACTTCTACTCTAACAGTTTCTTTCCTCGCACTTCTCTCCTGTGGAACTCCTTTCCGATTTCTTGCTTCCCAGTTAACTATTAGTTTGGTGCAAAAATGTCGTTTTCTCACATAGTAACATATGTGAAAAAACGACATTATTTTTGCACCAACCTAATACAATCTTCGAAACGCAACGCCAATCGCCATCTTCTGTCTTCTTGAACCCTGTTCCTTTTTTGTCCTTTCCTCAATCCTCCCCCATTCTTATTCTCTTTCACGTTTACTTCCTGTACCCACCCACCTCTGCGTTCTAGAGCCATTATAGTCTTGTTTGGGGTGAGACAATTAAAAAAGATCCATATAATTCCTAGAAGTATAGAATGAGTTGACCATTTCTACTGCATTTTTAAGAATGTAATGAAGCTATATTTCATAACTTTAATGTGCGTGGCGTAGTGGTTATTGGTGTGGGAATTTCGAATTCCAGTCCAACCCACTGCATTTACTTACGCACAAATAACTTTGGAAAGGTGTGAATCCATCCCTTCTCCCTCCTAGCCATGGGTAAATTGCAGACTTTTCTGTTTAGCGTCTATGAGAAAGACAACTTTAAATTCAAAATTAGTTGGGCGTGAAGCTAACAACTCTACGCCATGAAAACATATTTGTGATGGAAACCACAGCGGCAACATCGAGCGTGGTAAGGCTGTGGCCTACTGTGATGAGGCTGTGGCCTAGTGTGATGAGACTGTGGCCATAGCGTGGTGAGGCCGTGGCCCTAATGTGGTGAAGCCGTGGTTCCACTGTAGGGAAGCTGTGGCCCTAGAGTGGTGAAACTGTGGACCTAGTGTTGTGAGGCTATGGTCCTAGTGTTGTGAGGCTGTGGCCTAGTGTGGTGAGGCTGTAGCCATAGCGTGGTGAGGCTGTGGCCCTAGTGTTGTGAGGCTGTGGCCCTAGCGAATTCAGGCCGTGGTCTTAGCGCGGTGAGGCTGTGGCCCTAGTGTGGATTGAGTCTAATGCTACTAAGGAGAAGGAAGGAAATAATGAACAAAAAGGAAAATGTTTTTTTCAGAGATTCTTCCGCGACGAATTAAGAATCACTTCATTTTAATAAAACTATAAGATCTAAAGCGGCATAAAGCGTGCGTAGCGGAAAACGGGATAGTCAAGTTATGAAAGTCGAATTCCAGTCGAAGCTATTTCGTTTGCCTTTACAAAACTAACCTTCTATACCCAGCAAGGAGTTAAACAGCAGGAGAGACTGATCCCCCACTAGCTTTATTTGGCAACCAGTCTAGACGCAAAGACAACTCTGAATTTAAAAAAAAACAAACCCCAAAACTGGTCGTTGGGCTAGAGTCTTCAATCCGTAAAAACATGCTACGGAAACCGCAGTAGAAGCACTTCGGGTGGTGCGGTTATGGCTCTATATTCCACGGGGTGGAGACATCTACAGGCTTAACATGACATATGCAACATATTTCATAATAATTTGTATTTTGTGAAAGGAAAAGTTATTGGCGTAATTTCATGAATTCGAGGATTTTTTTTTGTCCACATGAATGCACTTGACGAGTCAGTGTTATTTGTAGAAAAGAGGAAACACCTGGTTGGTTTATACTTTTTGCCAGTTACAGAAAACGGAAACAGTAAAATTTAAACTAAATGCTTTAAGTGATACAGTGTGTGTTAGTGTGACCCATGTGTTTGCGGATATAGACCAAGGAATTTGGCCTGATAGAGTGAAGTTCGGGATAGAAAAAAAAGTTCGTTTTTGAACCATAATGAAACTAGAATGATTAAAAAAATACAATTTATTAGTGCCTACTTAATATAATGTGCATAATGTCTTAAACATTTCACTAAAATATACCAAATCTAATGTCTCAAGTTACCTTGCTACCAAGAAGTGATAATTCGTATTTTTAAAAATCATTTCACTCCACGTAAGACAGTAAAACCACTAAAACACAATAGGTTTCTGAGTGTGAAAGAATAAGAAAAAAAAAAAAGAAGAAAGAAACATTACTAAGGAGAGAGAACAATAAAAGAAAATGAATCAGGAAGACAGTAGATAACGATTGACATTGCATTTAAATTTTTGAAGATCAAAGTTGGCTGGAACGCATGGGGCCAGAAGTGAGTCTACAAGCGAGAAGTGCGAGAAAAGAAACTGTTAGCATAGAACTAACGGTTATATCTAGCCAATTCAACCGTGAATTGATGAGATCTTGTCGTTAATCTAGTACTGTGCTCAAATTCATCATGTCTAAGTTATTCATCAGAACAATTACTATGAAAGTATTTATAGAAAAGACGCAGGGATGCTACTTTACGGCAGTGGGAAAATAACTGAAGATGGGGTGCCAGGTCATGACCAATAACATTGCAGATTCTTCTCTCCTTCTTTCACTCTCTCTCTCACTCCAGACTGAAGTGTCACTTTACATGACAACTCCTACTTTTTCCGACTATGCATTCCAAATCTAAATTTCGATCGAAATTAGCGATATGTCATCAAATTTCGGAACTAGATTTGCAAGCCATGCAGCTTCAAAACCACTAAAAGTTGTTTTGTTTGCAATGACTATAAACAAAGGAAGCATGCTTTTAAATTTATATATATCACCCGACAGAACCCAATCTGTGTTAAAATAATGTATAATGTACCCAAACCAGAGGTTTATCTCTTGTTTCGTGTTTAAAATTGGGTTTCCGGTTTCTCGTAAATTCTACTTCAACTCTATACTTCTAACGTTTCCACCTAAACTCTGATATTTATATTATTATTGCGTTTTTGCATCCTTCTAAACACTTTTCTTTTGTTTCACTTCCAGTAGCCCCCTTGCGTCTTAGGGGGGTTATTACTTTGTTTGGGTTGAATTGATTACCCCCCACCAAAAAAAAAAAAAAAAAAATTCAGGATAACACACCACCCAAGCAGTAACTCTCCCACGAAGGAGATTGTTGTTAAACTCTGGAGATTTAAACATCACAAAAAGCAAGTAGCAAAGAGATCTATCTAGCTCAACCGTAAAACGGTGTGATCTATTTGCTAATCTACACTGCGTGCCAAATTATTATCGAGATAACTTTTTTCTAATATTTCAAAAACCCTGCTATCAATTCATACAAAATTTTCACACAATATTGGCAACACAGACCTGCGCAATCACTGAAATTTCCGTACTGATCTGCGTACTGTAAACAAACTGGAGCCGTATTTGTTATCAGCACGGTGATTTGAGAGTGCCAAATTATTAGAAAAGTGTAAGAATTTAGTGAAAAGATGGGTCGTAAAAGCAGTTTAAGTGATGCTGAAAAGAAAACTATCACCTCAGAACTCCCAAAAGGTAAATCTACCCTAGAAATTTCTAAAATGATAGGGAGGTGTCATCAAAAAGGTTCACCGCCGACTCTACACAAGTACACAAAAGGGCAGATAAAGGCAAGTCGAAGGTTATTTCACGTCGTCTCATGTCACAACTTAAACGAGAGGCCACAAAGGACCCTGGACTTACCAGTCAAGAGCTTTTCAGTCGCATTGGGGATCCTACTGTGTCTAAAAGTACTCGGTGTCGTTATCTGAGGGAAATAGCAACATTCAAACCTGTATCGAAGCTTCCGTTGACGAGAAATCACATTCAAAATCGATTGAACAAGAACAATATGAAAATTGACTTCTCTAAAGTTTTGTCCACAGACGAAACTCGAGCAACACTTGATGGGCCAGATAGATGGTGCAAAGGCTGGGTAATGAACGGACAGAATCGCCATCAGCGTTTGAGACGCCAACAAGGCGGTGGAGGCATAATGATCTGGGTGGTATTATTGGAAAAACATTAGTGGGCCCATGGAGAGTACCAGATGGCGTCAAAATGACTGCTGATGCATACATAAGCGTTTATGAAGGAGCATCTTGAACCGTAGATGAAAAGGCAAAGACTTGCTTTCAGAAGGGCAATTGTTTTTATGCAAGATAATGCTCCCTCACATGCTGCTCACAAGACTACTGAATATTTGAAACAGTTAGGCTTCGATGGACCTCGAAAAATGAAGTGGCCAGCAAATTCTCCGGATTTGAACCCAATCGAAAACTTTTGGAGCATATTGAAGCGAAGACTGTACGCCAACGGACGACAATTCAGGAGCAACGCTGAGTTGTTGGAAGCAATTCTTGACATATCTCGCGGCATTACAGCAGATGACATCCCACAATTAACAAATTCTATGGATCGTAGACTTCTTCAAGTAATTTCAAAACTGGGAAAGCACATTCCCTATTAATTTGTTTATAACTGTGTCTTTGTTTGTATCTGTTATTATTTGTTTGATTATCTTATTTATTAGGTTCTTTTGATCATAAACATTCACGAGCAACATTAATAAACGTTTGTTTGCTCGATTCTGGGAATTTTACTAAACTTCTCTAATAATTTGGCACTCTCAAATCACCGTGCTGATAACAAATATGGCGCCAGTTTGTTTACATTGCGCAGATCAGTGAAAAAATTCAGTGATTGCGCAGGTCAGTATTGCTAACGTTGTGTGAAAATTTTTTGTGAATTGATTGGACGGTTTTTGAAATATTAGAAAAAAAGTTCGATAATAATTTGGCACGCAGTGTAGTAGCACGATTAGATTCATGTTGTCGGGGCACAAGGGGAAAAAAGTTAATCAGAAAAGACAGATGGAAGCCACGTCACATCAGTGAGAAAATGACTGCCGGGGTTAAAGTAAAAAAAAAAAAACATCATGTTCAATCCCCAGAGATGCCGGCCACCAAGCAGTATCTCTTTCATAGGGAAGAGCGAGAGTTAATCCCTGGCGTTTGAGCGGTCCTTAGAACCAAGTACGTATAGAACAGTTGGTGTTTGAATAAATACCCATAGATCCTGTTCGTATAAATATTTGTCTGATATAATGTGGATTCGATGCTCTGACCGCTTTTCGAGTTTCAAGATATTGTAACGCCATATCGAAAGAGTTATTCAGAAGTTTGAAATTACTAATCATAAGCTAAGTGGTTAATATAAAATGAACGTAACTTTGATTTCGAACCAGTGGAAATAATATATTTTTAATCTTGAAACCATTGCGTTTTCTACAGAAGGGTTCTGCGAATCCCGTAAATCTGAACATGCGAGCAGCGACAAAGTTTTAGGGAAAATAGAAACTAAAAGGACGCTTAGAATTAGAAAGGGAAATTTCTAGGACGCATAACGAGAAAAGAAGACTTGGAAAATTTGACACTCACAGGATATATAGAAGGCAAGAAGGACAGAGGAAAGCAGCGAATAACCTACTTATTGAGTTTGTTTAAAAGAACGGGGATTAGGAGAGATCGCAAAAAGACAATATTTACTAAGAACTACAAAGGACAGGGAATTGTGGAGAGCTATGACTGCCCATGTGCTTAAGGGACACGGTACTTAGAAGAAGAAGAAGAAGAACAAGAAGAAGAAGAAGAAGAAGAAGAAGAAAAAGAAAAAGAAGGTTGTTGAAGTTCTAAGTCACCCTTGCAATCCAATGCTTTCTGAATTCCCCCATCGCTATGAATTGCTATCTAGTAATTTTTAACCATAAAATAGTGACTTAATTTTACTATTAATGGTCATAAATTGACAGTTTGAAGATATGCGATGAATAGCAAGTAAAATTAAGATGAATAAATTCGAAACAATAATAATTGCATAGATACTGTTTGGTTAAGAGAATTATTTCTCAATATGTTTTCTTTCGTGTATGTGGTTGTATTGGCCAATCTGTTCAACGGCCATTATTAATCGGTCTAGTTTAGAATTTGTTTTTCAATTGCTACGATTTATAGCCTGCATTAAAATTAGATGTGTCATTTTTGGCACACACACACACACACACACACACACACACACACATATATATATATATATATATATATATATATATATATATATAAGGAGAGAAAGAGAGAAGAAAGAGAGAGAGAGTGGAATGTTCAACTAGACTACTCAAAGAAACAGAAATATTTGACTAAACTAACCACAGAAAATTAATGAGGCCATTTTTGGCAATTCCTGAATGATTAAAAGCACTTAATAACGAATAAAATAAAGTGGATAATGTTACGTGTACAATACATTTAAAAACATTGGATATTTCCCTAAATTTATACTTTTATAGAAAAAAATAGACGCTAAGTGAAGCAAGGAGTGGCTTGTTAATTTTAACGCTTCAAAGACGAAACTGATGTCTTTTAATCATCTGAGAGAACCATTTTTACCTTCCGGGAGAGTGACTCATTGTAACTTCTCGGGCTAACGTTTTCCGCTGATATGAAGTGCAAAGTATATATAGAATCGAATGCTAAGTCTTCAGATAGGAAAGATGGTTAACTGTGTTGCTCGAGACAATTTTTCTCTCCAGAATTTATCTTACATGTTTATAACTCCACCATTTGTCCTTGTTTTGAACATTGTTACTACATCTGGTCTGGAGATTGTTGTCGAATAAATAGTACATCCTCGATGACGAAAGGAACTAGACCATAGCTATAAATAAAAAGTTCCAGTTCAGCAGTAAGAAGTAGCCGTTTGGAGTTAGACAGTTCGCTGCCAGGTTCGCGGCTAATTTGTCGACCTCTCTGCCTTTGGGCAGAGAGGAACCTAAATATGGCTATGCCTACGGGTAGAGTCTCGTCTGGGGAGGTAGATAAACTCGACACCGTGTATGCAGGGTTTAAGGGGAATTTTTGCCCGAGCTTACGGGCTCGGTTTCGCTTTACATAAAAACCGGCAATGTGCCGCATGCTGCCTTGTGGGGAGGTTTGGGTAAATACCAGAAGCTCTATGGAGCCAGTCTTCAGACTAATTCATAATAATTAACCCAGACGAGGCTATGCTTACGAGTAGTCTCGTCTGTGGGATAGACAAATCCAACCCCGTGTATACGGGGTCTACGGGAATTTTTTACCCGAGCTTACGGGTTCGGTTTGGCACCACATAACAAACCGGCCTTGTGCCACATTCTGCCTTGTGGGGAGTAAGTAACCGAAGCGTTACTTATAAGCGTTACGAAGCGCATTATAACGTGGCGAAAAGGGATCCGAAAGTCAGGCCATTTATAACCGTTGTGACGAGGATTCAGGAACTCATACGACTTATAACTGGAGTTGGAAGTATTTCGTAAACTCATATTGTGTGAACAGGTATGGAAAAATACTTGTTGCTTCGGGAACAAGTATACGCGGGACGATAAGAATTTTAACCACGTTGATTTAAAAAAATTCTTGTGTAGAAGAAAAAAAATTTCTCTTGGGTGTTGAAAAAAATATTCTTGCGAATATGGAGCAAATTTTGTCTTCCATAGTTGAAATTTAATAACAACAACAGAACCAGCAACAATAACAAAATCAACAGTTGCTAGAACTCCAAAAAACAGCAACAGGAGTTGTTAGATATAATTCTGAAAAAAAAAAAAAAAAATCAACGTCTCTTGCGCCAAACGCTGTCCAAAGCATCACATCAGAATGTGTGTAGAAGCCTGATAAGGGACTGACTTTTTCTGCGGATTTTCGTAGATATGTACAAATATTCAGTCATGAATGCAGCGGCTAAGAAGATGAGAGAAAATGGGATTGTTGTTGGGGAAAGTATCTTCGACAGAATATGAAAAATACTGCAACTACATACTACCGAAAAAAAAAAACAGGTGAAATCTTGTTTGAACACACTGTACACATTCCGACGAAAATCTTTAGTGATAAGAGCTCTCTGTTTGATGCTCGATAGAGGTGCATGAATCTAACCCAATAAGAGGGCGAAGATTTTGTCACGTATGTTGGTATCGTCAAAAAAACAAAAAAACAAAAAAAAAAAAACGTGAAAAGTTTAGAATAAAGGAAATGACTCCAGATATGTTCACACGGTTCATTTTAATTCAAGCTTTAACAGATAAAAAGATGCAAGCGAAAATTTTATCGAAATTTGAACAAAGTAGTAATATTACATTGCAAGAAATAGTGGACGATTGCTATACAATTCTAAGTCTGAAACAGGATGCTGAATAAATTCAGAAATAAGAATGTCCATTGGTACAAGCAAATGACAAATGTACAAAAAAGAGAATAAATCCTTTTTTCAAATGTGGTAAATTACATCTTCGAAATGACTATTTAAAAATGCAGAATGTTACTAGTGTAGTAAAAGAGGACATATAATGTCACACTGCAAAACCAAACCAAGAAAAATTCTCACTGGAAGAAATTCGTATACAGCATTGCGACGGAAAAATGGTCACAGAAAACAAAAGGAAATTTGTGAATATGAAAATTAATAATGTGGGTGTGAAAATGCTACTGAACATTGGTAGTGATATTTCAATAATCAGTGAAACCATACGGAAACAAATTGGAAAGCCTTTATTAAAAAGGATTTCCAAAGTTTCGATTACAGTTTCTGGGGAGAAATTATTTTTTTTGGACAAATGACTTATAATGGCTAATTCCGTAATAAGCATGTAAAAACTAAAACTTATATATTTAAAAAAAGCTACGAATTTATTCTGTACTGACTGGATGGAACTATTTGAACTTTATGATTTGCCGATAAACGTTTATTGTAAAAACGTAAGTGGACAAGTGATCAATTTAAAAAGTCAGAGCGAAAATCTTATGGAAGAATTAAAAAAATATTTTGCAGATGTTCTGTCAAATGAATTCGGTCGGTGTTAAAAAACTTAAGGCGGATTTTCAAGTAAAAAAGGTTCAACGTCAGTATTTAAGCGGAAAAGTAGCGTACCATTCGAAGCACTGGAACAAGTCAAAGAAGAGTTGGACTTACTCAAAAAAAATTAGAAAAATATAACCATTCTATATGGGTTGCACGAGCGGTGTACGTAAAAGGAAAAAAAATAATAAAATTCGTGTTTGTATGGATTTCTAGAGAGTTACTACCTACTACCAAGTCCAGAGGAAGAATATTTTCAAATCTGGATCTCTCTGAAGCTTATTTACAAATTCAGATTGAAAATGAATGTTCAGAATTAACGACCATAAATACGCACAGAGGATGATATAAGTTTAACCGACTTCCTTTTGGTATAAAAGTGATACCAGCTATTTTTCAACAAGCTATGGATACCATGCTTGCAAATTGCAATTTCGTAATGACGTATCTAGACAATATTTTAATCAAAAATTTATCTAAAGAACAACATTTTGGGCATGGGAAAACAATTTTTTAAAAAACCAAGAGAGTACAGATTCAAGCTCAGTATAGTTAAATGAGAATTCTTTGCTGAAAATTAAATACATTGGTTAAATTATTGATAAAAATGGTCGTCAACCAGATCCATCGAGGGCAAGTGCAATTCAGAACATGCCTCCATCAACAAACGTGACTACCTTACAAGATTTTCTAAGACTGGATAATTACTATGAAATATATGTACATAATATGCATAATTTGAGTGCCCTACTGAACGATCTACTTAAGAAAGGAGTAAAGTGGAACTGGAATAACTGTAAAAAGGCGTTTGACGAAATAAAAATGGACTTACATCAGATTTATCATTAGCACACTAGGCTCCAAAAGCAGAAATTATAGTGGCGTCAGATGCTAGTGAGTAGGATATTGGAGCTGTGATTTTACAAAAATACGATGGCAGTAATATGAAATACTTTGCTCACGCTTCACACTCGCTTCTACCGACAGAGAAAGATTACGACCAGATAGAAAAATAGGCTCTAGCAATTAATTTTGCTGTGAAGAAATTTCACAAATTTATTCATTAAAGAAAATTTAGGTTGTAAACAGACCACAGATATCTATTAACAATATATGGTTAAAAAAAATGAATACCTACGCATATAGCCAATAGACTACAACGCTGGGGTACCATCGTATTAAACTATGATTTTACGTTGGTACACCAAGACATGCGGATGGATTATGAAGATTAATATAAAAAAATACAGAACCATTTGACGACATGGTCACTGCAGCAATAAAAAACGAAATGGGAATAAAAAAAAACAACTTTTGTGCAATGTAGTACGAGAGTTACCAGTTGCCTTGGAAAAATAAAAGAAAAGCGGAAAATGACGTCTTTATTGCGAAAATAAAAAGCAACTGGAGGAAAGTAACAAAGAAGGAAACCCAGACCTAAACGTTTACTCGCTATGCACCAGTGTAGTAATGTCCAGGCAATGGGTTTTAATACCAAGTGTGTTACAGAAGCGAATATTCAAGGATTTTCATAGCAGACATCCTGGTATTTCAAGAATTAAATATCTGATGAAAAGTTTCGTATATTAGACCAGAATGGGCCAATATATTGAAAAAAAAAATAGTGCAAGCTTGCAGAGGTTGTGCTCTGGTAGCAAAACTATCACAAAGAGAGAACACTGGAAAAAGACAGACACGCCATGGTCAAGACTACATATAGATTTTGCAGGTCCTATCAATGGATCACATTATCTTGTGGTAGTTGATACTTTCACAAAATGGCCAGAAATTTATAAGTGCAAAAATCCAACATCTTCAGTGACTGAATTTCTTGCATGAACTGTTTGCGAGATATGGCATGCCAGATACCATAGCCTCAGATAACGGAACGCAATTCATGGATAAAGAATTCGAAAACATTTTAAGATATTCACCATTGAACATCTTACGACACCGCCGTATCACCCAACGTGGAACGGACAAACGGGAAGTTTTGTGGGAATGTTCAGATGAGTGATGAAGAAAGCAAGTCTTGAGAAAGTAAATGAGGAAGCACTTCAAAATTTTCTGAGAGTTCACCAAATCCCAAATTTTCTGAGAGACCGCCTAATTCCAATACACCATCAGGCTTGTCGCTGGCGAAATTAATGTTTGCTAGAAAAGTTATTACCAAATCGAAAATCACGAACGAATAACAAAAACGACACGAAAAGTTTCAGGGTCGGCGATAAAGTGCTCTTTAGAGCGTATAAGGATTGCAAAAAACCGGGGAAGACAACATAATATCAGCAAGAATGAGGGAGTATATTTACATGGTAAAAGGGTAAAGATTTGAACATAAAAGTCACCATAATCAGTTGAAAAAAATGGTTAATCGAAGAAAGACCTGAAACACATGATTTTTTCGATGTGTCAGTACCACAACAAATCGTGGAATCTACAAAAACAAGTTCCAGAAAAAGAAAGTGTACTGAAGAACTGGAAGTGGATCTGAGACGAAAACGCTGCAAAGTTAAGAACGTTGGCGAATTCTTCAGAAAGAGGACGGGGAGATACTAATAAAATAGTTATAAAAAGTATAAATCTCAAAAGAGGGGATGTTGTGGAGTAAATAGTACACCCCCGGTGACTATATAAAATAGTCCATAACTATAAAGCGCTCCAGGTCAGAGGTAAGAAGAAGCCGCCTGGAGTCAGGCAGTTAGCTGCCAGGTTCGCGGCTAATTTGTCGAACTCTCTGCCCATGGACAGAGAGGAATCCAGACGTGGCTATGCATACGGGCAGAGTCTCGACTGGGGAGGTACACAAACCCGACCCCGTGTATGCAGGATTTAAGGGGAATTTTTCCCCGAGGCTACGAGCTCGGAATTGTCCCACATAAAAACCGGCCTTGTGCCATATCTCGCCTTGTGTGGTGTTTTGGGTAAATAACAGAAGAAGCCGTTTGGTGTCAGTTTTCGGACTAATTAATACAGGCGTTACGGCAAGTAGCTGAAACATTACTTATATTATAAGCGCTACGAAGCGCGTTGTAACAGTGTTCCTGCTATATATTTAGAGATTCTTGATAAAATCCAAAAAAGAATCTGCAATGTAATTAGTCTTGACCTGGCATCGCAGCTTCATTCTTCTTTCCCACACCCGTAATGTAGCTTCCCTGTGCATTTTTTTTTTAAATTTTCATGTTCTGATAAATCTTCCTCTATAGTAGCTAGACTTTATGAATTTAAGCGCAGTACTAGATTGGCGGTAAGGTCTCACAATTTTCCAGTTGAAAAGGTTAGATATAACCGTAAGTTCTATGCTAACAGTTTCTTCTATCGAACGTCTCGCTTGTGGAACCCTCTTGCTTTACATAAAACACACACACACACACAAAAAAATCAATTTAAAAATATTGACCTATAATGGAATCTATAATTATGAGACCAAATGAAATTTGTCACACTGGCAACGACAAATGAATTTAATGTAGCAGGCCGCACAACTGGTGACAAGGGTTTCAGTATCTAATAACTGCCTTTTTGTTTTACATTTACAAGATCACAGTATTATATTTCAGTATATTATTGGGTAAGCCTCAAGGTTTTTATGAAATTAGCAAGAAATATACAAAAATCAATATATATATATATATATATATATGTGTGTGTGTGTGTGTGTGTGTATATATATATATATATATATATATATATATATATATATATATATATATGTAATTTGAATCTAGAAATTTCCATAATAGCTGAATGCTTTGAAGTGAGCATAACGGAAGAAATAAAATAAAAACCAACTACTCGGCTCAGCTTCAGTCACTTTCCAACCGTCGTTAAGTTGTCTCTCTGTGTTTTTCTATAAATACTTTCATGGTACTTGTTCGGATGAGTAATTCGCAATAGTACCTAGACTTTTTATTTTTTAAATTTAAGCGTTCTACTAGACTGGCGTCGAGATATTATCAATTTACAGTTGAGTTTGCTAGATGTTACTGCAAATTATATGCTAGCAATTTCTTTTTCTTTTTTTTGGGGGGGGGGCACTTCTCGCTTTGTGGAATTCCCTTTCGGTTCCATGCATTCCAGCCAACTTTAATCTGAAAAAAATTCAATGTCAATCGCTATCTATTATCCTCCTGATTACTTTCTCATCTTCCTGCTCATTATTAATTTTTTCAGTTCCTAATTCTTCCATAAACTGTAACCCTTTGTGTCTTAGTGGCTTTACTGCCTTGCATGGGGTGATACCAATTAAAAATGAAAAATGAAAATAAAATCAAACCAAAACCAAAGACAACCAAAGCTTCGTATGGGAGACATGACGAGGCATGCAAATCAGATTTCCAACGTTGTGTTAAAAGCGTAATCAATACACAACGCACTCTTAGTGACAGTTATCAATGGCGTAGAATGGAAAGTAAGCAGGTGTGTTTCACGTCGGAAGTAGCATTGGTTTTAATTAACTTTGCTTATTTTGGATCTTGACCAGATCCAACTCGGTGGCTGTTGGTCTGTGGTCTGGGGACAACATGAAGCACGCTTCAGGCTCCGTCCAGTGATATCCACCTTCAAAATAAAGGATACGTTTGACTGTCCAAGAAATCCACGGCACCTGACCTCAATAGGGAGCACATGACATGTCCACCCCTTTTTACTCCGCAGTCGGATCGCAGCTATTTGTAGTGGTTTTTCTTTCGTTCTTGAGCTTCCGTCCAGTTTTCCTCCCATGGAACCGTTAATTCTACTCGGAGGACGCACATCTTTGAATCAGACCACACTACAATGTCAGGGCGTGGGTCTGTTTGAATGATGCGTACCGGAAATTGCAGAAATGTTATAAGATCAACTAACACCCTCCAATCACGGGCTTTACTCAGTAGCCTCATTATAGGAGTTATTTGGGTCTTCCGCAGAGGACGTTCACCTTCGTTGTGAAAACGGATCGTTGGTTCTCTGGCTGTTACAGGCTGTTTGTTGGTTGCTTGTATACTGACTAAGTTCATGACCACTTCCAGCACTTGGCATGTTGAATAGTGTGTGTATAATCTGGATTAATAATCCCAGCATTCTACTTACATTCTCCAATAGGGGAATTACGTTGCCTGTATCAACGTGCCGTATGGACAAGTAAACCTCGCAGTCGCAATCACAAGTTGTAGCCGGTTTCAAGTCCACGTCATATTCATCTGAATCCGTCAGAGGAGTGATCTATTCATTTTTTGTTATATATATATATATATATATTTAAGGCTCAAACACTAATATTCCATGGTTATAATTTATTACATTGGAATCGTAATTACGATACAATTCATCAGAACTACAAATTCAAAAATATCAAAAATATATAAGCTAAATATAGCTAATCCCCCACTTTTCGGCCGCTCTTATCTTATATATATATATATATATATATATATATATATATATATATGATAAGATAAAGAACAAATAAGAAACATGTTTCATTTTTTAGATTGATATACGTTTCCTGTTTGTTCTTATCTTATCATCCTGTTAGATTCTGTTCCATATTTGATTTGCATTTGATCTTTCTCTTGGTTTAGCATTTATATACATCACGTATATAACACGTTAAAAGATTCCCTTTCCCTGTCGTGCGACGTTCGCTTAGTATTAGAGTCTCTGAATGATGCCAAATCGGTCGAGTTTCGATCCCGGCTTGAAGCAATCGAATGTCTAGCCACACTGATGAGCTGTGACACAGCGAAACCATCTGTGGTTGATATATATATATATATATATATATATATATATTGCAAATAATAGAAAAATGATCTTTAAATATCTATAAGTTTATTTTTATTATTGTTATTATAACCATATGAACGTTAAATACCCGAAAATAAGCAAAATAGTAAAGAGCGAAATATAAAAATAAACAATATAAAATAGACGTTGTTCAGATACTGAACAAGTCAGATTATTTTCTGTCTCATAGAAACTGGTATTAAGATCTGCTTTTATACTACATATAAACCACAGTTGGTTCCGTAGGTGTTGAAAAAGTCTAACGGTGGCTGAATATGAGTCTGCAACAGTGGTTAGCATGCCACCCTGGTAGATGGGTTACTTGAATCACTTGAATAAGGACTTAAACTATTATGAGAACTTAAGTATTTTAGGTTCATATATAATTTGTAAGTCCATATTTCGTAATTTGATTTTCTTTTATTAAAACCATAACTGTTTTTAGGAAATACACATCTTTATTTTAGATAACTGAGTTAGGGAGGTTTAAATTTGTCTAAGAAAGTCAATTTCAATGTCAGTTCGCTCAGTTAGATTTCCACTTGAAATTTAAAATTGTAACGAAGGAAATACATAAACGTTTTCATTGGATGACGCACTTACATAAATAAATATTCATGTGCACTTATATAAATTGATATACACACATAAATATAAACACATAGAGATGAATTCGTTAAACAATATAATTTTTTAAACTCATATTAATTAATATATATACGCATATATAATCAGATAAAAGGAGACACATTCGTTAAACAAAAGTGATTTTCCAAGCGTAGCTTAGATGTGGCACAAGGCTGAAAGTAGGGGGCGCCAAGTGAGCGGAGATGCATTCGTTAAACAATATTTTCATATAATGTGCACTTCATACAAATTGTCATAAAATATAGATTTTCTATATCATAACGGTTTTTTAAGCGTAGCTCAGATGTGGCACTCCCAGGGAGGATCGAAGTATGGGACACCCAGGGAGGATCGAACACACTACTCAGTCGTAATTGTTCTAGCGAGACAGGCTTGATAAACATCACACTACGCCGAGTTGCCCCATTTTCTGTATAATAAATGTGGGAAATTGTAATAAAAATGAAATTAAATATACCAATTTCAAATTCAAAAATTTATATTAAGAACAAAGACAAGAAAGCAAACAAACTATCACCTTTAAGTAAGCATCATGAAGATGGACTTGAAAACTGATTAATTTTAGTGATGAATGTAGAGCTACATTGGATGGACTCGCTAAGCTAACAGTTATGTCTCTCATGGAAAAAAAACAACACAGAAGGTAACAGGAGGAAGTAATGTTTTCGTCTAATACTATAGACAGTAAAATTATAGGTCCTTTTAAAATTGATAATGTATTAAAATAAATACTGAGAATTATTGTAAATTCATGGTAAAGGCATGATACTAGTTGCCAACTAGGTAGGAATAAAACAGTATGCAAGACAATGCTCTTTTATATTTTGAAAAATAAACTACTTTTCACACTGCCTCCCTACCGAACAAAACGGGTTACAAAGATAGTAAATCAATGGAATGCTCTATAGTCTCTTCAGATATTAATCTAGTAGAAAACTTGCAGTGCATCATTTAAAGCAGGGATTCCCAATTTTTTTTGTGTCACGCCTATCTCCACATGGGAAAAATCCTCCGCCCACCTGTATAGTAAATATCCAAAAGTATAACAAAATTGTTTGATAAAAGTTTGTTACTGGTTCATAAACTGACTTTATGATACCAAAAATACGAAAGGGAGGTAACAAATAGCACTGACTTATGCCACTGCTGCTGCTACTACCGTATTAAATAACAAACTTGACCATTGAAACTACATATATTTATAATTTAGTTTTACAGTCAAGGTTAGTTTTACGGTTAGGATTAATGTTGGAAGTGTTGACAAAAAATTAAACGTGTTTATTCATTTCTAGCTTAAAAGCCGCCCTATCGGACGACATTTAAACTAGCTCCTTGGCATTTAAACTATCTCTTGGTTAGACCTACATCACAATAGGTAGGGAGGATTACATGCGATAGGCAACAATAAACTACAGAAATTGATCCCTGCATTTAAGTATTGCATTAATATTTAAGCTTACCTTATTTAAAATTTCAAAGATAATTCTGCCAATACTTAACTTTCATGTACGTAGGTCCTTACTTTCCATACAGACAATTATTTTTATTTGATGGGTGACTTTCACTGCATTTCACAATTAAATTCGATTATTCTCAAGTTTATTTCCAATTTATAAAAATTGTTATCGTGCAAAAAATTCGTCGCAAAAAGTCACGTAAAAATCGTCGAAAAGAATCGCAGTAATAAAAACTTGGGAATCAGGATTGTGGGTCCGGATTCGACCCATCATGATTGTAATTTGTTCACAGAGTCGGCCTGATTCCCAAATGACATCGTATGCTGGGCTACGGCCTCTAGGAGTTGGTCTTCCCTTATATGATTTTTATCTGGAAAAATGTTATTTCGTTTGGAGAAATATTTGAATGTTAATGACCCTTCTCAAAATAACGAAATATTCTTTGCTTGAGAGGATATCTGTAGCTTATCTAGGAATGTGACCAAGTTATTCCCAGTTAGTCGCTTGGGAATAGTGAAAACGGTGTAGGTGGTGTAATGGATAACGTGTGATGAGAGATCAGAAAACCGAGTTCGAATTCCAATCGGGTTTGTTACATTCACTTACGCAAATAGCCTTGGGCGATCATGAATCGAAAAGAGACATGATCACCCAAGCGTATCACAATCATCCCTACTAATACGCATTGGGTCAGCGCGATAGGGTAATGGCTCATTCTTTCCCATATTCGTCCTTCGACGGGATTCGAACCTGTATCCTATACGGAACCGGTAAAGGCATGCCAAGCTAAATGACGGTTCCGTATAGGGTACAGGTTCGAATCCTGTCGGAGGACGAATATTTTCTGTGAAACTTTCTCGGACATTCAGGCTGGTAAATGTTGTTTAATACTGTTTATTATAAACAGAGCATTTACTTAAATATTTGTATCTATAAAAAGAATGTATAAACATAAAAATGTCTTTATATATATATATATATATATATATATATATATATATATAGCACTGCATAATACCGACGTAATTTTGAAATTTTCAAGTATAATGGACATGTGTGTAATTAAACAAAATATTATATTTTTTAATTCTTCAAAGTATGAATAATTTAGATACTTTTTTGTGAAATGGCTACAATTTTTTTTATGGCTACGAACTCTGTGTGGACCATTAGAAATGCTATGTGGACTACCAGTGGTCCACGTGGACCATCGGTGGTCCACGTGGACCACATTGAGAATCTCTGCCCTAATATGCGATATTTAGGAGACAGTTCGTGGTTTAGCAAAGTTAATCTCGGAATGAAACTAGGATCTTTATCTTTCTCATTTCTGTTATTTATAGCGTACCTTTAAAGTTGGCACTTGAAATATAAACCTCAAAAAATGCCTCTTCTCAAACACGCGGTTTTGTTAAGTGGAAAAAATGTCAAGTGTTTGAGGATGAAAAAATATTTGCATATCAACAAATTATATTCCATGTTGGGTTGTATTTCTCATTGCCAGAATATATATGCAATTTTACATGACATACATCAAATAAAAAATGATAAATGTTGTCTCGTCTGGCGTGGTATAATAATAATAATAATAATAATAATAATAATAATAATAATAATAATGATAATAATAATAATGATAATAATAGTAGCTGTACTTGTTGTTGACGACGACGACATGGCAGTTCTTGTAGACTGGAATGCAGCTTTGAAGATCTTCAAAAACTATCAAATACAAGGATCTTGAAGTGGAAATCTAAAAAATGTGGCGCATGAATACTTCAATAATTCCAGTTGTGTTCGGGCCTTGGGTTTGATCAGGATCTGATAGACTCATTGAAGGGGTCCCAGGCAGCCCCTGTATTAAAGATACACAAAAAAATATTCTCATAATTAAAGCTCACCATACAAAGTGTTTTACCTATGTAAAATATGTCTTAAGGAAATACAAAATATTTTCTCACAATCTCAGGCGTTTAGTTTACACAGTGGAAAATGTCATGATGCTATTTCTGACCTTAGGTCTCTGGTTGTGATGAAATGGGTATAAAACAGAAATCAAAAGAAATAATAATAATAATAATAATAATAATAATAATAATAATAATAATAATGAAATTCTGCTTGTCCCTTAGGTCGTTATTACGGATGTTACCCCATGCCAATAACTCATAATGAACTATTCCATTTTGATCACGAGGAAAGACGAAAAAGATATATCAGAGACGATGTTTGGCTTCTATGAAAAAAAGAAAGGCACGATCATCCTGCCAATACCTCATATATAATGGACTATTCCGTTTTTTCAAGAGGAATGGAGGATTAGACATAAAATAAATAAATATATGAAGAAAGAAAGAAAGAAAGAAAATCACGGTCAACCTGCCAGTACCTGATATATAATGGACTATTTGTTACAGTTTTTTGTGTATATATATATATATAATTAGTGAGTTAGCTCAAATGACTTAACTCACTTTATAGTCCACCAATAGAAGGTTAACCAATCAGAAGACGTAGAACATTAAATTCGTCGTGTATAAAGGCGGCCATTTTGTTCACTCTACCCGAATGTCCAGTCCAGCTTGTCAGGCGAAGAGAAACAGAAGGAAGTACTACGCTCTACTACTTTGCTGCGATATCCACTGCTAACCTGAATTACGCTTTCCTACTGTCTCCGAAATATTCACTGCTAACCTCTGGATTCTATACCTGAAGACGGCCGTCATCTGAACAACACTATTCCGTTTCGTTTTTCGCGAGGAAAGACAGATTCGGCAAAAGGAAAAAAAGAAAATATACAAGTGGCGATGACGCTCTTGGGTTTAACGTCTGCTTCATTGAAATGAAAAAACGTGTAAATTACAAATCTTTTCTTTTAAATAATGAGCTGCATTTATACTTTTCACTATTATTGCAATATTTGATTAAAGTAGTATTTACTACTGTATTTATATGAATGGGGACATACCTATTATCGTCCGTAGGTATGCTACAACACTTATCATAACATGCACCACCCGAAAGGCAGATGTCTTTTATTGCCAGAAATAAGAGTAATGATAATGTTAACTGTTTCCTTATAAAGAAACTTTAGATATTCATTGATCGAGCAGTCAGCACTACTATCAGTTGACATTTATAAAATCTTTCTCTTAAAAACAATTTTTCAGGAAAATAGGTTTTTAAGTCTGCTCTATCCAGAGTTTATGGGTGTTTCCTTCCTAGCCTTTTGTTGAAAGTAGTGTGGAACGTCATCATGCTGATATCAGTATTTTCTCTTAAAGTTACGTGTGATATCCATTCTAACTGCTGCTTTTGTTGGAAGCCCTCAAGTGATGTGGTTACTGTTATTTGGCAGAGTTCTTTACGATTCTGTAACAATAATCCCCGGGTTCCGAAAAAGTGTGGTCCTCGCAAAGACCTACAGGTTTCATTCACTTGATACCATTCTTAATCGGTGATCTAAGAAAGCGGTTGTATACATTTTATCCATTTCTGGCGTCCATAAGAAAGTCTCAATCTGATGAGACTATTTAGGAACATGACTCAAGTTCTTAGGTTGATGTTTTGGCTTTGCAACATCATGCAGTATTGGACAAAACGTTGCTTATTCTATGCTCAACTTTCTTTTCTCCGATAATAAATTTGTTATGATTGATCTATATACCGAGATTTTTGAAGTATTTAATATTAATTAATTTCACATACTGAATATTAATGATAGTTTCAGAGTAGTGAAACTTTAATTCCAATTTCAGATAATTCTTTTTTGGTTAATTTGCAGTATAAGCACCAAAAGCCCCCGGTATTGAGAATGTGCCATTCTCGTGTGAAATTGCCTGTTTTTTTTTTTTTTTTAATGGCATTAAGACATTGAGTTCGATTACCGTTTAGAAGTTATGAACAATGTAAGTTCGAATTCTTTCTCGTCACGTACACAGAACGTCCGCCATTACTGGCATTGTTTACGTACGTTTGCCTCGAGTTGTCATGCGGACGCTTCACTTGTCTTGATTACTGCGCAATGCGCGAAGTTTGAAATGAATGCGTGAAATAATGCGCGAAAAAACGTAAAATCTGACAATTAAAATTTTTCCTTTCTTTCAACGATGTTTTTTTTATGTGTCGAGAAAGTTTCTTGAAATTAAAGCTTCATAAATTACGTTTTAGAGTGAGATTCTGTTCCATTAGCTATAAGCAGATTTATTAAGGGCAATAAAGAAAAAATACTATTCATTCAAAACTTCATTTAAAAAAATAAGCTCATTTTAAAAGAACAACCGCAAAAATCGCGTAGTAATGAAGACCAGTAAGATACGAAAAGCTGTAAAAAGTCCGTTAACTAAGTTAGCTTCCGCGCATTAATACTAGAAGAAAACGTATGCAAACAACGCCAGTAATGACGGCTGGACAACGCGAAACAGATCGAACTTACCGGGGCCTTTGGTGCTTGTACTGAAAAATAAACTGTTTCTGATTTTGGAAAGGTTTATCTTGAGTTTTATTTCTTGGAACACTTGGGGCTTAATACAACTTGAATTGGCCTACAAAGCAACAACTATTCGTTTAAAAAGTATTTAGAGACCAAATCTGATTGAATTGAATTAGGTAATAATCCTGAGAAGAATAAACAAAAATGTTTCATTTATAAAGAAAACAATATACCTATAAAGGAACTAAACTTCACTGTGAAGGAAATATATAAAAATACACAACAAAGAAATTCAGCTAAAATTCTAAAAAAAAAAAAGAACTCATGTTAAGACACAAGGGTTACAGTGATAAAAGCAGAGACGAGGGCGTTTATAATGGCTGCACAGTATTAAAGACTATTTATCAGAGATTACCAGGCAAACACAATGGCACAATATGTAGATTAGGGGAACAATAAACTGAGACTATTGAATAGTTAGTGTCTAGTCGTTCGGTCTTGATGACCGAAGGAATACAAAAATCGGCCGCACAATAATAGTTATCATATTGGTTGGAAAATATGTCAGTAGTACAATGCTTTACATGTTTAAATATGGTATGAACATCACCCTGAACATCAATTTGATGAGAATCCATTTTGGACATTTATCTACTATGCGTCCGTGCATTAGATACTGCTGTTATGTCTGGTTTGCTGCTCCTGCTATATATCACGAGATTCTTGACAAAATCCAAAGAAAGCTCTGTAATGTAATCGATCTTGAACAGAAATCTCGACTTCAGCCCCTTTCTCATAGTGTGGCTTCCTTCTGTTTTGTTCTACTAATATTTTCATGGCAACTGCTCAGATGAGCTTTTTTCCCTGATGCCAAGACTACATGAATTTAAGCGTGCTACTAGATAGGTAACTTGGTTTCATCGTTTAACTTTTGAACTAGCTAGATGCAAACGCCACTTATACGCTGCCAGTTACCTTTCTTGCACTTCTCACCTGTGAAACTCCCTTTCGATTTCTTGATTCCCTGATAATTCCAATCTTCAAAAATTTAAATACAAGGTCGATCGCCACCTTCTGTCTTCTTGAAACACTCTTCCTTTTTTCCTACAATCATCCCCATTCTCAGTTTTCTCGCTCTTTTTCTCTTTACTTCCTGTACAGCCCTGAGTTCCAGTGACATTATCGCCTTGCTTGGGGTTAAACGACTAATATATATATATATATATATATATATATATATATATATATATACAGGGTGGGGAAGCAAAATTTACAATATTTTGAGACAGGAATTGAAAGAAATTTGTAAATTTTGCTTCCCCACCCTGTATATTATAATTTAACTGATTTAAAAATATGGTTCCATCGCTACACAGGAATTACCATGTTTTTATGCTCTGTAAATTTGCATTGATCACTGTTTTGTAAAAATAAAAATTTTAATAAGAACACCGGATTATATATCTTACTTTTCTTTCTTTTATTACAATATATATATATATATATATATATATATATATATATATATATAATTATTTATTTTTAAAGAAAAAAAAAATTATAACATAAATATGTTATAAAATCACTACAAAAATAGTCATTTTGTTTCAACACCTTCGGTGTCTTATCAAGTGATGACGTTGAATGTAAAATAAATGGTTTTAAAAGTTTCAAATTAATTAATATTCTACGCAAGGGGAAAACGTTGTTACAAAGGCTAGATGGACCAATCAGAACACAAGTACAGGAAAATTCAAAAAGCTCGATAACGAAGTCATGTTATAATATCTATTCAGATGTTTAGTATTAAAAAATAATTTATTGCAACGAATAATTACTAAATTATATGATAAAATTTAATATTAAAATTTAAAACTGCTAATTACAAAATCAAAATTTAACATTTATTCGCTATCAAGTTTACAACTATAAAATTACTGAGGAGAAAAGAAGAAATATATATGTTATTCAATTTATTTTTTCATTGAAGTTACTTTAGCTATATTTAATATCCGGTCTTTTTACAATGTATACATTTTAATCCTCATCGTGTGTAAATGGGGTCCCAAACTCACGCGTAAAACAAACGCAGTCAGATTCTAATACATAAGCACGAAGACATATACACACACAAAAAAGGGGACAAGGCAGAGAACATCTCCACCGTCTGTCATGAAAAAAAAAAAAAAAGGGGGGGGGGAAATGGGAGAAGGGAAACCAACACACACGTACATACATACATAATTAAAAGTGGATGCACTTTCCATACACATAGATACATATAAATACATGCACACACATCCACAGACATTGACCCAGACAGTTGGATACCCCAACCGATAAATATTTAAGACAGAAAATGTCATTGCATGAATGTTAACAACCTATTGAAATCTAAATTAAGCGAGTAAATATACAAAGATAAAAATGATCAGAATTAATATTATTTAATATATTAAAATATAGTGTATGTAAAAAAAAACAAAAAAAAAAACCGGACATTAAATTCAACACCCATCGGTAGCTACGATGTCCACCACATATACATATAAGTATATACACATACACACATACACATACATATATACGCATACAAACATATATATATATATACACACATATACATACATATACACACATATATACATATATATACATATACACATACATATACATATATACATACACATACATACATACTCACACATATACATAAATATACATACATACATACACACCGAAATATCTACACATACATACATAAACATATACATACGTATACATTTCCATGGTATCAAGTACACATACACATACATACATATATACATATATGTACCCACAAATATACACACAAATATGTGTACACATATTTACAAATAAATATATATATACACAGCAATACACAAAAATAAACATATATACACACATATATCCTAACTCATGTGGCCGTAATAACATACCCAAGTTTCCCTACCTACACGTACACATAAACAATTTCATATATAGTAGGTATCAACATACATATATACAACTGCAAACCTACATAAGTAAACACACACATATATACATATATATACATATACATACATACAAACATACACACACACATATATATATATACATATATATATATATATATACATATATATATATATATACACAAATACATACATGCATACACACATACAGAAATATACATACACATGAATATCTACATAAAAATACTTATCTATAGTAATAAATACACATATATACGTACATACACATAAATGCAACGACATTTCACCAAAAACATATATAAATATACAGACATACATACACATACATATGCATAGACATACTTCGATATACATGCAAACACAAAAATACACGTATCCTAACATACATGAATAAAAAAAAAAAACAAAAAAAAAACAACATCCATATCAACATAAATATACGTAAATAAAATTAGGTACACAATATAACAATACACATACAAACATATACACAGATGTATATATATATACATACATACACATACACCTACATATATTCACATACATACATATATATATATATATATATATATATATATATATACGTACATATACACACACATATATATATATATATATACATATATATATATATATATATATATACCCACACATACATGCACACATACACATACATGCACACATACATACATATATATATATATATATATATATATATATATACACACACATACACATACATACACATACACCTACACACACATATATATATACACATACACACATACATATATATACACAACTACATAAACATGCAGACACTTATGAGCACTCTTTTAAGAATAGTAATTGTTGGTTATTGGAATTCATTCCATATACACCAATCATATACTTGTATATATATATATATATATATATATATATATATATATATATATATATATATATATATATATAATTATTTATTTTTAAAGAAAAAAAATTTATAACATAAATATGTTATAAAATCACTACAAAAATAGCCATTTTGTTTCAACACCTTCGGTGCCTTATCAAGTGATGACGTTGAATGTAAAATAAATGGTTTTAAAAGTTTCAAATTAATTAATATTCTACGTAAGGGGAAAACGTTGTTACAAAGGCTAGATGGACCAATCAGAACACAAGTACAGGACAATTCAAAAAGCTCGATAACGAAGTCATGTTATAATATCTATTCAGATGTTTAGTATTAAAAAATAATTTATTGCAACGAATAATTACTAAATTATATGATAAAATTTAATATTAAAATTTAAAACTGCTAATTACAAAATCAAAATTTAACATTTATTCGCTATCAAGTTTACAACTATAAAATTACTGAGGAGAAAAGAAGAAATATATATGTGTTATTCAATTTATTTTTTCATTGAAGTTACTTTAGCTATATTTAATATCCGGTCTTTTTACAATGTATACATTTTAATCCTCATGATGTGTAAATGGGGTCCCAAACTCACGCGTAAAACAAACGCAGTCAGATTCTAATACATAAGCACCAAGACATATACACACACAAAAAAGGGGACAAGACAGAGAACATCTCCACCGTCTGTCATGAAAAAAAAAAAAAAAAAGGGGGGGGGAAATGGGAGAAGGGAAACCAACACACACGTACATACATACATAATTAAAAGTGGATGCACTTTCCATACACATAGATACATATAAATACATGCACACACATCCACAGACATTGACCCAGACAGTTGCATACCCCAACCGATAAATATTTAAGACAGAAAATGTCATTGCATGAATGTTAACAACCTATTGAAATCTAATTTAAGCGAGTAAATATACAAAGATAAAAATGATCAAAATTAATATTATTTAATATATTAAAATATAGTGTATGTAAAAAAAAACGAAAAAAAAAAACAAAAAAAAAAACGGACATTAAATTCAACACCCATCGGTAGCTACGATGTCCACCTCATATACATATAAGTATATACACACACACACACATAAACATACATATATACGCATACAAACATATATATATATATACACATATATACATATACACACATATATACATATATATATACATATACACATACATATACACATACATATACATATATACATACACATACACACATAATCACACATATACATAAATATACATACATACATACACACCGAAACATCTACACCTACATACATAAACATATACATACGTATACATTTCCATGGTATCAAGTACACATACACATACACATACATACACATATACCTATATGTACCCATAAATATACACACAAATATGTGTACACATATTTACAAATAAATATATATATACACAGCAATACACAAAAATAAACATATATACACACATATATCCTAACTCATGTGGCCGTAATGACATACCCAAGTTTCCCTACCTACACGTACACATAAACAATTTCATATATAGTAGGTGTCAACATACATATATACAACTGCAAACCTACATAAGTAAACACACACACACATATATACATATATATACATATACATACATACAAACATATACACACACACATATATATACATATATATATATATATACATATACATACACATACATACATGCATACACACATACAGAAATATACATACACATGAATATCTACATAAAAATACTTATCTATAGTAATAAATACACATATATACGTACATACACATAAATGCAACGACATTTGACCAAAAACATATATAAATATACAGACATACATACACATACATAAGTAAACACACACACTCATATATACATATATATACATATACATACATACAAACATATACACACACACATATATATACATATATATATATATATATATATACATATATATACACATACATACATGCATACACACATACAGAAATATACATACACATGAATATCTACATAAAAATACTTATCTATAGTAATAAATACACATATATACGTACATACACATAAATGCAACGACATTTGACCAAAAACATATATAAATATACAGACATACATACACATACATATGCATAGACATACTTCGATATACATGCAAACACAAAAATGCACGTATCCTAACATACATGTATAAAAAAAAACAAAAACAAAAAACATCCATATCAACATAAATATACGTAAATAAAATTAGGTACACAATATAACAATACACATACAAACATATACACATATATATATATATATATATATATATATATATATATATATATATATACATACATACACATACACCTACATACATTCACAATATACATATATACATATACGTACATATACACACATATATATATATATACATACACATGCATATATATATATATATATACCCACACATACATGCACACATACACATTCATGCACACATACATACATATATATATATATATACACATACACATACACCTACCCACACATATATATATATACACATACACACATACATATATATACACAACTACATAAACATGCAGACACTTACATATATACACACATAAAGAAATATATATACATGCATATAAGGATACATACTCACATATATATACACACACATACCCACATCCACAAATACATATACATACTCATACACACCAATATTTTTAACCTCTTTTCTTCTTCTCCTCCTTTTCACCTTCTTACTTTATATATATATATATATATATATATATATATATATATATATATATATATACACATACACACATATATATATACATACATACACGCACATACACACATATATCTATAAACACACAAACAAATACACATACATATATACATATATATATATATATATACAAAACTTAGCAACATATTAATACATTAAAATACAAACATACACATTTCGCAGTACAAACACACATAACTACACATAAATATATACATATATATACATACACATACAGAAAAATGAGTAACATTATGTAGTTATACCATACACATTCATATCGTCAGATTGACCATCAGGTAATAAAAGTTATAATCTATTCAACTTACAGCTACGTATCATTATCATTTAAAGTATACGACCCCTATAATAAGTTAAATTTATAACGGTGTTTACAATTTACCGTTAGTTCATATCTCTGATTTAAGAGATCAGCCTTGTTTTTAAATCTAATAATTTCAAACTTTTCGTTAAGACACAGGTAACACGGGGAATATAGGGATTTACATGTCCGGGATTTCTTAATCAATGTCCAATTAACCGTAGGTGTTTTGTTCTTTTCTTTTAGGTTCCAAAAGTACTTGGACAATGAAGTCATGTACCTATAGTCACAGTTATTGAAAGATTGCATATGCCCCCGCCAGCGTTCTTTGAATGTATTCATTGTGCTACCAATGTAAAACTTCTTTATATTTGGATTCTCAATAGTTGAGATAGTACTAAGATAGAACGTATTCCACAGTTATTTTGTAGTGGACAATTACTAGGATACCTACAATTACATGAATTATTATTTGTGTCATTATATTTAGTATTACTGTCAGTAACCTTTTGAGTAATCGAGCTTTTTGAATCCCTATACTTGTTAAAGACTATGTTGTTATGTTTTTTAATGATTTTCTCTAGGTTATCTGCACAACTATAGCTTAATTTAAGTGTATTAGGATTAAATATTTTACTAAGTGGGTTAGTTTCAGTGTTAGGGAAATGTTTCTTGATTAGGTTTAGAAACATACGTCCTAATTTAGATTTAATCATTAAATTGAAAGGGGGAGTGAACCAGATGATCTTTCTAGATCTATTCTTATTATGGTTGTAGTTAACAGGGTTTTTATACTGAATATTGATATCTTTGTATCCACTATTTTTAAGTGCAGAATTATAAAAGTCACTATGTTTATTAAAAACATCTTTGTTAGAAGAGTTAGTGCTAATTCTAAATCCAATGGAAGAGGGTATATGTTTGATAACTGAAGGGGGATGGTTGGAATTTGGATGAACGTATATCGGATTGGAATTAACCTTCACATATGGTTGGAAAGAGTTGTTAGCAAGGTTTAGGGTGACGTCTAGAAAATCTACTTGTTTAACATTAGTAGTGACTATTGTCCTAAGACCTAAATCCTTAAATACCCTATGAATCATTTTCCTAATACGGTCTACCTTAGTTTTAGTGGAGTTTTTAACAACTAATAAACCATCATCCCTATACAATCCTATACTATCGGAATCCAGACAGTCAAATGCACTTAAATTATACAACAGAAATAATCCAACCAGGTCAGAAGCTTCAGCAGAATCCAGAGAACCCATCAAAATGTCAAAATTGTTGTTGTAAGACTTTTTGGTCCACTGTTCATCCTTGTAGATTAGAACAGAATTTCGGCATTTCATGATGATGTCCACCTCACTCTCAGAAATATTAGAGTATTCCCGGGCGAAATCCAAGGCCAAAGTAAAAAGATCCTTCGATATAGAGGGATAATAATCGACAATATCGAACTGTATAAAAGTACATATATATATATATATATATATATATATATATATATATATACAAACAGATTATCATTGTCACACCAGTATCTGGGATCATATCTATATCTATATCTATCTATCTATCTATCTATATATATATATATATATATATATGTGTGTGTGTGTGTGTGTGTGTGTGTGTGTGTAAAATAGATTGGTTAGTTATTAGAACGAGGAAAAACGAAAGGGTACCAATATATTCAGTAAAAAAAAACATTTATTAACTATTAATTATAAACCATACGACAGAAATGAAGCACGGAAAAAGTGTTTAAGTCCGGAATTTTCGCGCACGCCTGTGTCCTTCATCAACGGACCGAGAAATAAACAGAGAAATGCGAATTACTCAAATTTTGATCTGTGTAAGAGCGTTAGGCCTGTCTATTACTAGTAGTAGGTGGAGTGGGGGAGTAAGATTATGAACATAGATGAAGAGAATTATAGATTGAGGAGTGGCGAAGACATCTCGCATTCTTGCATTAAGAGCAAATGCCGCCTGGAACATTCATTCCTCTCAGAATTCTTGCATTAAAACCAATTGCTGCTTGGGACACTCATGTCAGCGAGAATTCTTGCATTAAAAGCAAGTGCCGTTTGAAACATTATTGCCGGTCAGAGTTATTGCACCAAAAGCAAGTACATTCCTCCACTTGACGTCTGGTAAAGTCATGTCGTTGAGATGGGGAATTCTTGCTGTCCAGAACAGTCATAATGAGGAGCATTCTTTGTGACAAATATCAATGTTGTCTGGAACAGTCATGAAGAAGGGATTCTTACACCAAAAGTAAGTACGTCTAGCACTTGTGTCATGTCATTGGTGAGGCGGAAAATCTTGCATCAAATATAGGTTATGTATAGAGCAGTGATGTTGGTATTTTTCTTGGGCCAAAACCAAGTGAAAAACATGTTTCTTGGAGAATTCTTGCACGAACACTAGTGACGTCTGGTATAATGATGGTAGTAGGAATTCTTGCGTCAAATACAAGTGACGTCTAGAACAAACATTCCGGGGGAATTCTTGTACCAAATAAAAGTTACGTCTGGAGCACTCATGCTTGTGGGATTCTTCCACAAAAACTAAGTGCATCTGGAACAGACATATCTTAGGTGGTGTGGGATCCTTACACTAAAATCAAGCGACATCTGAAACAGTAATGCTGGTGGGAAGTATTGCGTCAGACTAGAAGAGTCGAGTCATGGGGATTCTTGCGCTAAATACAAGTGGCGTTTGGAACATTCATGCCGGGGATATTCTTGCACCAAAAGCAAATCACGTCTGTAACAGTCATACCACCATAAGCCATGGACGCCTGGGGAAGTCATGTCGAGAGGAAATCTTTCAACAGCAGTAAATGACATCCGGAAGCATCATGTCGTGGGTAATTATTGCATGAAAACCAAGCGGCGTCTGGAATATTCATGCCAAGTAGAATTCTTGAACCAAAAACAAGTGACATCTGGAACAGTCATGCTGGTAGTAATTCTTACACCAAGAGAAACTGACGTCTGGAACATTCATGCTAGTTGTTGTGGATTCCGGGATGAAATCCGATACCGATAAATAACAAACGCCAGGAATGAATATAGGAAAATGATGTATTAACGTAATAATGCAAACTGGTAATGCAGGTTAGTAGTTCCAGGAATACGGGTTAGTAGCAAAATATCTATACAGTCTTTAATATTGAAGTATCACTGTATGGCTTCTTACTGAATCTACGTGCTCGCTCACTGTGACTCTTGCTCGCTACGTTCGTTCTGTCACCTTCACCTTCTGTCGGTTACCTACAACGCTGTTACCTCACCCTCACTCTTCCTGTTACCTACAACCTTTCACTCTCGGTCAAATTGTGTAAAAAGGGGAGGACCCCTCAACACTAGTGTGAATTCTTGCACTAAAAGACGTCTGTTGTAATTACTTTGGTGTTAATTTTTGCACCAAAAGCAAGTGGTAGAAACGACTTGAACAGTGTTTCCGGTAGGGGGAAATTCTTGCACTACAACAAGTGAGATCTGGAACAGACATGTCGGCGAATTCTTGTGCCAAATGCATGTGGTCTCTGGAAACCAAATTTATAAAGTTTTAAATATTTAGAGTATTTGGACAAATGCAGATATCAGTGATATAAGCGCATTTTTAAACTTTATCATTTTGATCTGTCCCTTAAATCCTTACCGACCTCTTGTCGCGCTTTGCAATTCTTCCCTTAGAGTCTGCAGATATTTCTTTCCACTCGCCAATTAATCAAGAACTCCTTATTCGCAGGACATGTTTTTATTACCAAAGCTCTGATTAAGACACATTTTATTATTTTCTTCGCGACGCCTCTTGAAAGTGAAGTTTTTATTCTTCTCGTTGAAAATCGTGTCAATGTGGTTTCTTCATGGGTGAAGGCCAACATCGAAGCTTCCGTGAAATTACGGAAATACGCACTCATCCCACAGAAATCACTTCTTCCGGCTATACCAAAGTGACAGGTCGTATAATAACAGACACCACTTTGTATCTGCTTGTAATGAGTGTATCCTCAAAGATGCTAAATCGATATTCGCTGATAGAATAAGTCTATAACAGAGATTACAGGCGGTCCTGTAAAAGAGTGTTGAACAAGAGTAAATCCTCAATCCCTCCTTTTTTCAATCAGTTTGAAGTATGATCATCCATTGCTGATAAAGCACAATGCTTTACTTGGAAATTCTCTTCCAACTCTACTCTCGACACTTCAGGAATATCTTTGATTTTCGCTCGAAACGGAATCTCGCCCAGGCTGTCTGTTATCGTCTCTAAACTAGATCCCAACAAAGGATACGAAATTGACAGTATCCCTACACTTGTCTTAAGGAGATGTGACTCCGAACTGGCTGCAATCTTCTCCAAACTCTACAAATTGTTGCCTGTTGCTTTCC
>OZ010588.1:91762637-91852637 GCA_963932145.1 Acanthosepion lycidas | reverse complement strand
CTAAGTATATAAATATCAGAAAACTATCAGATTTCGTATATCAGTTGTTTAGGAAAACTTTTACCTACATACCCACATACACACATATCAACATCTGAATAAAGTTTGCTAACCCAAATTAAATGATCAAAAATATATAGAGCATCATATAAACATACACAATGATATATATAGATAATCATAAGAGTCATTCCATTTAAATGTCATATCCGAAGTTAGTGATCCAAGATGGAACTGTTATAGGCAACAACACGTTATAAAACCGTATTTATGTTTTAAATCGTTTTTTTATGTCTACATTTGGAAATGTTCTCCCTAGGAAGTTAGTAACTCATCTTGATTTTTATCTTTAATAATAAAAATTTTTCTGCAATGCATTGATCACACCGATCGCGGAAGTTATTAAGGATTCTAGCTCTTGATAAGAATCTCCATTTGAAAAGCGGTGTTAGTCCCTTATCCCCCAGATCCCAGTAGTGTTTGGATAAGGAAGTTTGATTTTTGAGGCATCGATATTTAAAAGAGCTCTATATGGTTGTATAGACACTGCTTCCAATCACCAGCGGATATACCTATATATCTTTTTTTTTTGGTTGATATTTTCTTCGGGGAAGATTGTTGCTTCGTATACTACATTCTCATACATACATTTTCCCCCGATTGGACAATTGTCTTTACTCCTACAATTGCAGGTGGGGCTACCAGATAGAGTTTCATTACTATGGTAGTTTTTAAGTATTTTACAATTGTGGGAAGATATAATTTTCTCCATATTCCTTACTCATGAATAACTACTGAAAATTTTATGTAGTGGATGTTTACTATGAAAGTGTTTATCTATTAATCTTAGGAAGAAACTTCGTATATCAATGTTAGAAAGCCTGCAATACGGTGGGTTAAACCATATTACTTTCCTCTTTCTGTCTATTATTATTATGATTTTCTAGTTCTTCGTTATAGTTTAATTCCTGTCTAAAACAACTATTTTTGAGGGCCTGGTTGTATATAAATTTATTATCGTTAAAGTTTTTTGGTTAGAAGATAGCCTATTTATTCTCGTATTAACAGTTTTGGGGATGTGATCTATTACAGATTTAGGGTGGTTAGAGTGGACATTGATAATAGGGTCGTCTGATCAACTTTATGGAAGCGTTTAAAGATATCATTAGAGAGATATCTAAAAAGTTGACTATTTTCAGGTTAGAAGATATTTCAATCTTAAGACCTAGGTATTTGAAGGCCCTAATTATCCTCTTATGTAAGCTGGAAGTCAAAGGACCATTGCTATTTGGCCGCCATCTCTATAAATTCCAACTTGGTTGAGGCTAACTACTCTACTCAAGGTGTCTAAAATATATATGCCCACTAAATCTGCTATTGGGCAGAGTCGAAAGCTCCTATAGGTACACCGAAACTTTCATTATTCTTCTTCTTCACCGAAGTAGCGTCATTGTATGTAATTATTGATCTTCTTGACGCTAAAATAATGTCCAAATCATTATCCATTATTTCGGCATATCCTTTAGCGAAATTAAGGCTATTAATTAATAGTTCCTCCGAAATAGAAGGGTAAAAATCCAAGATGTCAAATTGGATGAAAGTGGCTCTTCTTTTATTGAGGATCTTTCGGAACCATTTAATCGTCTCAGCCGAGTCTTTCCAAAGGTTGACTGGATATTTATCCAGTACACATGATGTTATTTTCTTAAGAATACTCTTAGAAATTAATCCCAACCAATTTAGAGGGATCAATTAGACGGGACTGCAAGCTATTGATAAAGTTCGGTTTATGATCTTTGAAGATAATGTATGTATCTTTCATATTAAATTTGACCATTCTGTCAGAAACTCCACATTTGTTAGCAAATTTTCACATGTTTTCATTGATAGAGGATAAGGTGCTATTGTCTTTGTTTTTTTTTAACAAGAGCTGGTAATTTTGTCCGTAACGAGTTTGTCATATTCAGAGCGTTTAATTTTATAGATATTTTTTGAATTTGTCGGCTTTAATCCATAATTTATTGGAGTTTTTTTTTATGTTTTTAATGTCTTTACCAATTTTAGGTTGGAAGTAGTTTGAATAATTCCTGAACTTAATCTTTTTAATTAAATTAAACAAATCACCTTCGAACGGTCCAAGTAGTTTGTTACACGGTGGAGTTTTCTGGGATTTCAGGTTATATGTTTCATGATTTAGCTCTTACTCATTTTTGGGACTTCGGGAGAAAAATGTTTCTCACCTCATTCTTTTAATAAGGTCAATAATTTTATCTGTAAGGCAGGCAGAGAAAAGATGCAATGAAGGTTAAGTAATGTTTTTCAAAGAATAATCCGGAGTAAATTTTTCCATCTCCATTTGAATAGGTTGGAATAAAAATAGTTCAACTGGAAGTATACCAAAGAGAACTCAACTTATTACAATAAGGAGTAATATATTAATAATATTAGTGGTTAATACACACACACACACACACACACACACACACACATATATATATATATATATATATATATATATACATTCCCAAAAGGATAGAATCCAGGTAGACCTCAATGTCCAGGACAGAATAAGAATATAATAAAAAGGCTTAAACACTAATATTCCATGGTTATAATTTATTACATTGGATTCGTAATTACGATCCAATTCATTAGACTTAAAAATTCAAAAAGAAATCAGAAAAAATAACTCCGGGAATAAAAAATAAAATTTAGTGAGAGTGTATGTCTGAGTGGGAGACGAATGTGAGAGGTAAAGCTCTAGAGAGGGGTAACGGATGAGAGAAGAACAGGAAGGCCTTAAATTTAACAGAGAGGAGTTAAAAGACGGTTTAAACGAGTGAGATACAGATAAATATGAATTATTTTCCGATGCATAATTCATTGCTGAGTCGCTGACCTAAATTAAATTAAAAACCGACAACGGAAACGGGTTTATATATTTGTGGTGACACTACGCACAATAAAAGACGATATAATCTAAATTTAAAAATCAGAAGATGAGAGAGAGAGAGAGAGGGGGGAAAGAAGAAAAAAAAAGAAGGAAGACAATGAAGAAAATTTGACAAAAGTAATATCACCTACAGGTTACAGATTATATATGAACATGAAAAATAACGAATATTTAATCTAGTAAGGACCTACTATTTTTATGGCCCAAAACACATGCGTATATACACACATATACAACAATATATTTATATTTACACGTACATACATACGTATACGCGTGTACACATATAAATAAAGACCAATAAGGAAACTTATAATAAACAATCAAACCGAGACAAAACATTTCTGGCACAAAAAATGAGGAAATAAAAATTGACAAGATAGAGTGAAAGCAAGAGAAACAGGGAAAACAACGAATAACCGACGCGTAATCGATGGTAAGGACAAACAGGGTTGGTGTGTCAGGGTTGTCCACGTCCTTTCTGAACGGAACACGTAAAAGAATAAGTGTTTATAATAAGAAATCCACTAAACAGAAGGGAAAATCAAGCGCCATTTTGTGTGTCGTTTGTTGCTGTTCCCGCGAGAGAAAATTACGTAGGCGAATTGAACTACTGTTGTCTATTGAATCGATCACCGATGTCGTTTTTGGTTGAATTGTTTTTTTTTTCTTGGTGCAATCTCTCGTTGTACAAGTACAAAAAAGAAAAAATGTCTGTGGACGAGAAAAAAGAACTACCGCGAACGTAGCAAGACAAAAATGATGTACAGAAAAATATCTAACGATTCAAGAAAGGTTATAAGAGAGAGAGAGAGAGAGAGAGAGAGAGAGAGAGAGAGAGAGAGAGAGAGAGGAGTAGAGAGAAAGAAGGAAAGGAGGGAGATAAAGATGAAGAGAGCGGAGGAGAAAGAAGTAAAGGGAAGGAAAATGAGAGGCAAAAGAGGGAAGGAAAATAAAGAAAAAGCGAGTGAGTGGGATATGGAGAAAGGGTGGGAAAATAGAGAGAGAAGACAGGTAAGAGAGAGCAAAGCAGAGATAGAGGGAGAGAGTGGGCGTTATATATATAGTTAGAAGAGAGTCCAGTGGAAGAGAGATAGATTGCGAAGTAGAGAGAGAGAGAGAGAGATTGCAATAAATGAAAGTGGGCCGATGGTTCCAGAGAAATTTAGAGGGAAATTATCTGAATTACTAAGAGGCAATGTGGATATAATTGCGAATCCGGTTATGGATCATGGAAGGACCCAGAAAATAAAAAATAAAATTGATAGTGATCATTCAGCGATAAAGTTAAGGCCATATAAAACATAAAATAGTTAAGGACATGTTGGATGCAAGGATGGTGGAGAGATCTCAATTACCTCGGAGGAAGTTGTGGAGAGCCATGTTCACCAATGTTCTGAAGTGACACGGCACATGTAAGAAAAAGAATGAGCTTGTTTAAATGAATGATAGATCGGGGTTTAGGATACATAGACACAATTTATTAAGAGTTACAAAGAATAGAAAGTTGTGGATTGCCATCATTTCCAACGTTTTGAAGAGCCATGATACATAGAAAAATATAATTGCTTGAGAGAAACAAAAAGTATTTCGGTTATGAGATTAAAAAAATGGTACCATGACATAAATGGTACCATGACATGATATGGCGTGGCCGCCTTCGACGGTTTCGTCCCCTTGGTGTTTCTTTTTCTCCGTGAAGCCAATAATATTGTTAATTATTGTTTGTAATAATATTCGTTTTCTTTATTTTTGTTTTATATTTTCTCTTGTCAGATCATACGTTTCTTGACAGAAGTGAGCAAGCACTCCCGAGTGACACATTTATGTCTCTAAAATGACACCGCGCCTTGTTTACCAAGAAAAAACTTTTTTCTTCTAAATGCATTTCTGTAGACACAACACTTATATAAACATTATTCTTCATTCCAGTAACTTTCTGTCTCTTTCTCACTCCCGCTCGTCCACTCACCCAAATCCCGCACATCATTCATATATATATATATATATATATATATATATATATATATATATATATATATATTGTTGTTACCTAGGGAGGGTTACTGAATGACGAATAACCAAAACGGAGGTTGAAAATGAAATGGTAAACTTTATAGCATGAACAAAATATAATACTCGCGAGCGGCGTGAAGTAGGTAAACCACCGCTAATGTTGGACTACTTACACAGCATATTAACCCCTCTTACCATAGTAAGTGTCCAACGTATCTAATGGGATTGGGGCATACTTATTACTGTTTATAGATACGCTATATATATATATATATATTATTATATATATATTATTATACGCTATATATATATATATATATATATATATATATATATATATATTATACGCTATATATATATATATATATATATATATATATTATACGCTATATATATATATATATATATATTATTACTGTTTATAGATACGCTATATATATATATATATATATATATATATATATATATATATATATATATATATATATACATACATATATATATATATATATATATATATATATATATATATATATATATATACTTGTTTGACTATGTTTAGTGATGGGAGGTGGAATTTCCCTCCGTGCCTGATCGGGATCCCAATATTAAACACATCGACACACACACATACAGGTGTACGCATTTTAGTTAAGTATGTACCATCAAACATAGTAAAATAAGCATATGAAATAGGCATAAAAGTTTTTCCCATTTAGAAAACCATTCCTATAGCTGCAACTGCATGCTTTGGCTATAGAAGCAGTTTCGCTGTTGGAAAAATGGACACAGGTTCGATTTCTGATAAGATGCTTACTTTTATTTAATATGATTTTTTAATTTTTAAGGTCAGCTGACGTTAATTCCACTGTTTTAAAAAAAAAGACAGTGAAACTCAGAGACGTGTACCCAATAACAAAAAAATATGTCTAGCATATTTTCTATTGTAAGTTTTCTGGAATGCGTAGGCCAATAGATAATATAAAAACTGTTTAAAAAACAAGAGGTCTACTCAAATATGAATATCCACTAAGCCAACGTTTGAAGCCATTTCTTAGTCCCAAACGCTAGAACGCTCAAAAATCAAAAACTGAAAAATAATTGGCCAGGAATTGATACAATTGAAAGAAAAAATGAAAAAGAGTAAAAGCTAAGGAGTGAGTATAAAGTGGCGGAAAAACGAAGAAAAAAACAAATGGTCACGACACACATCCGCGCAGACGGGCGCACGTGCGCGAACGCACATCCACACAGACGGGCGCATGGCCACACGAACACAAACAATACTGAAAAACTTACATCAATGATAAATGCATAAAAATGAAAAATCCAGAAATATAATCAGTCGATATCGCTGAAGACTGGACGGACGGAGAAGTCTACGAAACTCTAAAGTCGGATTGCTGAAGGTAACATCAATGAGCTAAGTGACAAACTTTCATATATATATATATATATATATATATATATATATATATATATCAAAGTGAACACTGAAGTCAACACCCAGAGGTGACAGTCTGTTTCATGCTAAAGTTTGTTTCATGCTAAGCACAATCGTCAGGCCATGTGCGTTGTGTTTTTGTATCACTATTCATATATAAATGTCAGTGATAATTTATGGGTAGTCTATTGTATTGCATTGTGGGTAGTCTATTTCATTATTCTAACGGTTATTTTGGCGGGCAGTAACAATTGTGTTTCAAATTATTTCTAGGGGCTATTGAGTGGGATTAAGTCTGGATCCGAATGCAGATTTTTGGTTATTTATATTTTTTGTTACGTAACTCATTTTATTTAACATTGTTTATTTTATAGTTGGTTGTTATTTCTACGTTTTCCTCTGTTTAGCTGTGCCTACGTGGTTTGTTAATTATTTACTTAGTTTATTTATTTATTAATTTTTGTAATGATTTATTTTAGTTGTTCTTGTTTATTTTATTTCATTAATTTAATCATAATAAAAAAGTACAACAAGAAAAGAACCAACAAACAACCTGAACAAATTAAACCCACTTGTAACTGCAGAACAAAAAACGAATGGCCCTTAAAAGTTATTATATATATATATATATATATATATATATATATATATATATATATATATATATATATATATATATACTAACAGTTTTTGCCCGCTCGATATCGCTTCACTACTTGAATTCTTTGAAACAAAAATTTTAAATGAACATTTCATTCATAGGCTTGTTATAGCTAAGGAAAATTTTACAAATAGATGCCAATTTGTTGAAGGCCAAGTAAAATGCAAATTTCAAACGCTTTTCTGCACTATATAAAACGATATTCCTAAACAACTATTTTTGATATGAAAATCAAAACAATCTTCGAGTTATGAATCATTGAAATCGGAACGGTAATGAAGGACAGTTAATTAATGAAATAAACGTTTTTAAAATCAATATGCAAATTAGTTAAGCCTGAAGAATTAGATAATAAATATAGTAAATAATAAAAACATTGAAGTAGAGTTCACACGTTTATTTATCATGTCCCTGTCTTCCAGCAGATTGTGACTCAGTTGCGGCTGTGTCAAGGGGCAGAGGCACACCTAAGGAAAATCACACTGTGAGGTGTCCAGCCCTGGGGAGCAGATGCACGATACTGCATCCTCTCACTGTACCAGAGAAAGGGATCGGTGATCGTACCGGGGCCTTCACAACCGATGGGGAATATTTTGTTCTTAGCCCGAGTGTACGTTATCTGATTCCTCACATTAAACCGACCTTGTCTCACAACCTGACTTCAAGTAAATACCTACTATAAATAGAGCGGGGGCTTTTAAATCTCAGAATTGGAGGAAGAATTGAGCTCTAATTTCGCGTTTATTCATACAAATTCCATAATATAGGTTTTACTTGATTAGCTATTAAGTATGTTTCTTTAACTCTTCAAATATTGAATGTATAACTAATTCTAATTTTTATTTTCCCATCTTTACACTATATTAATTTTATCCTATAAATTGTCGCCTGTTCTGTCACCCATGAAATAAAAATAATTGTACGGAAAATAAGGATCTACGTGCATCAAATTGTCTTCAAATTAAGTAGCAGCAGAAGAATTATCGTTGAACTTTTAAAAGATAAGGTTAAACATTAATTCAATACTTAAATGCAGCGATCAATTTTGAGTTCTTTTGGAGTTTATTGATACCTATCGCATCTACTCCTCCTAGCTATTGTGATGATGGCCAAACCAAGAGTCCTCCACAAGAGCTAGCTTAAATGACGGCTTTTAAGCTAGGTCAACATTTTAGCTAGCTTAAAATTTTAAGCTATCTGCAATTTTGGATACAAAAGGAAAGTAAGAGTTACTCCCTTTGAACCATGAAAGCAACGATAATGGCTAGTATAATATATTAATATATATTTTTAACCTCGCATAATCTGGTAACCTTGAATCTGAGCTCAACGAAAATCGTTCCCTACGCCTAACTTTTCTAGGGCTTTTGAATCATCTAAATCGGACCAGTAGGAGTGGAGGGGTTGCTTGGACACACACATACACAAACACACACGCATAACACTGTACTTTATATACAGTTTTATATTTCATGCAGTTGTTTAGCTTAGTTAAAATATTTTAATATATATATATATATATATATTAAAATACTATATATATATATATATATATATATATATATATATATATATATATATATATATATATATATATATTGTTAACTAATCTAATAAACTACATGGAATATAAAACTGCATTCATAAATAAAACGTTGAGCATTTCTACATCGTATAATGTTTACCATTCTTGTCTTGCTACATAACTGCTGAGTAGTGAGTTATATTGTCACTAGTTAGTCCATACTTTCATCTTTGTGCCACATCTAATCTTCGCTTAGTAAAGGTCTATAAAGTTATAGTCTATAAAAGCATATATTTCACTGGCACAATATCTCTTATATCCGAATAAATTGTTTTTCATATTAATATGAACTCTTTGATATTCTGCACACTTCATCAATCTTTCAGACACCGATTTTGTTAACTTCTCTTCTGTTTCGATGTGAATTAACGTTGATACCATTTAGGAAATTCTTTACATAAACGAGCAACAACGAGGACTTAGTGAAAATGTAAACAAAAAGGAAACTTATACTTAACATTAAAAAGAGACATTGACATTTTTAAAGAGAGCGAAAGTATAACATGTCATATCGGATGCTTGCGTTTAGATTTGCGATGACAAAATCTTCTTCTTCTCTTATGCGCCGTCTTCCTTCAGGGCATAAGCGATCATGGCCCTCCACGTTTTCCTGTCCTTTGTAGCTCTTAATAAATTGAGATGGCCAAGGACACATTCCAAAAGCTATGCAGGGTATTGCTAGACAGGAGGATTTCTTTGGTAACAAAGAAAAGAATACTGAGTTGTTACGTGACATCTGTCCTTCTTTACGGCAGCGAATGTTGGACGAATTTCTCAAAGATGAAGAAGAGACTCGAGGCGACGTAGATGTGGTTCTACAGAAGCATGCTAAGGATATCATGGACAGAGCGTGTGAGGTTTAGGAGGAGGTTTATACTTAATATCAGGAAGAAGCAGCTGAAGTTTTGGGGACACATAACGAGGAAGGAGGGCCTGCAGAATCTGATACTCACGAGTCGAATAGAGGGAAAGAGATACAAGGGAAAACCGCGTGTCATACCTGGCGGGCTTAAGCGAGTGGATGGCATAATGTGGGCTGGGGGAGCAAGCAGAGGAAAGAAACTTGTTGAGAGCTGGGGGTGGAGAGTCATGATCGCCTACGTCCCGAAAGGACATGACACATAAAAAGAAAGAAAGAACTTCTTTTAGAAGTGCCTACGGATTGATAAAGTTGAAGCACTGATTGATACGATTTCGGCAATAACAGTTATGAAATCATCAGTGAGAAAGTGACTGAAGATAGACAGGAGTATATTATGGCCAGCAGATTTGACCGTTACCCAGGTGGTTTGTAGCGAGACGAGACTAAAAGGGATGATTGCTCTACCTGTTCATAGTCCTGAGCTGACAGTTAATTTACGCGTCCCTTTATTTGGACAGTGAATTCATATCAGGCAGGTTTTGGTTCAACAGGAATGGGACTTTCATTTCCTTTGAGTTCCTACCACCACGTTGAAGTTGGGAGAGGAAGAGATACCATTGGTTGAGTAGAGAATAACAGAAATGAAGGTGTGTCTTGAGTACGATATAAAATTGTCACCCAATACGGCGAAAACGAACACCAGTAGACTAGAGCTTTCTCGCGGGAGGGAAGGAACGCTGGACCAAATCACCTCTTCAGTGAAGTTTCACACTGAAAGCGAGGGGGTAACTATGTTGGAAACCCTGATAGTGGAAAGCGAAGTGGGTAGCGTTCCTATGAGAATAATAAAGACGACCAAGAAATAGGTGCGTGTGTTACCCAAATACAGAACTAGGCGGTGGCGGTTAATATGAAGACGCGGATCAGGCATGAGTAAGAGAGGAAAATTGGCAGAAATAAGTCCACATTAATAGAATCGGGTCTAACATAAGGATGGGTCTTCTCACTGAACTTATTTAACCTATACACTGAGACGATTTCTGAGAGAATTAGACACCCTATCAGGATTCATTATTGGCGCCCACAATTTTAAAAAGATCAGCCATGGAGATGACAAAGTGTTGACACGGAAAAAAAACTAGAAACTCTCCTACAGAAAGTAGTAAAGGAAAGCGAGAATAAAGGATTAAACATCAAATGCAAGAAGACAGAATGCGTGGTTGTTAGCAAAAGGACGAGCCTAAAGGTAAATCAGAAATCGGAGATAGCAAAATAAAACAAGTACAAAAATTTAAATATCAGGGAAGTGTTTTAACAGAGGACGGAAAGCGCGGCACTGCAAACCGAAGGCGTATTTGGATGGCCTAAGATGCATTTCAAAAGCTAGGCAGAATAATATGAGACAGAAGAACCTTCATTAGAAACAAAGAAAAAAGAACTGAAATGTTACGTGATATCAGTCTTTCTGTATGGCTGTTGAGTCTGTTCTTATAATGAGATGATGTAGAAAGACGTGAAAAGAAAATACATGTAAGGGGTGCAAAGGAAAGCGAGAATAAAGGATTAAACATCAAATGCAAGAAGACAGAATGCCTGATTGTTAGCAAAAGGACGAGCCTAAAGGTAAATCACAAATCGGAGATATTAGGTTGGTGCAAAAATAATGTCGTTTTCTCACATCGTAACATATGCGAGAAAACGACATTATTTTTGAAACACACCTAATAGCAAAATAAAACAAGTAGAAAAAATTAAATATCAGGGAAGTGTTTTAAGAGAGGGCGGAAAGCGCGGCACTGCAATCCGAAGGCGTATTTGGATAGCCTAAGATGCATTGCAAAAGCTAGGCAGGATAATAAGAAATAGAAGAACCTTCATTAGAAACAAAGATAAAGAACTGAAATGTTAAGTGATATCAGTCTTTCTGTATGGCAGTTGAGTCTGTTCTTATAATGAGATGATGTAGAAAGACGGGAAAATAAAATACATGTAACCGTTGCAAAGGAAAGCGAGAATAAAGGATTAAACATCAAATGCAAGAAGACAGAATGCCTGATTGTCAGCAAAAGGACGAGCCTAAAGGTAAATCACAAATCGGAGATAGCAAAATAAAAGAAGTATAAAAATTTATATATCAGGGAAGTCTTTTAAGAGAGGACGGAAAGCGCGACACTGCATTCCGAAGGCGTATTTGGATAGCCTAAGATGCATTCCAAAAGCTAGGCAAAATAATAAGAAACAGAAAAACCTTCATTTGAAACAAATAAAAAAAGAACTGAAATGTTACGTGATATCAGTCTTTCTGTATGGCTGTTGAGTCTCGTCTTATGATGAGATGATGTAGAAAGACGTGAAAAGAAAATACATGTACTTTCACATGCCAGAGATGAGTATGTGTAATCCTTAATTGGTCTATGTTTGCGGAGGCATATATATAAGGCATATTACGCTTGATTTGAGAGCTGGGTATTAGCAGGTAATTGCGGAGGAGAGCGACAGAAAAAAACAGTATTCGCCAGCGGAATGGGCTCTATCAGTTTAAATTTACACATTTTTTATTAGCCATCTCCGGCATTTTCAGCCAACTCTATCCATAATATTGAATGGATTGGGGTTCTTCGCTGTGGCTTATATTGACATTATCTTGGTATTTTCAAAATATACCTAAGAACACTTCCACCGTATACAAATAGTATTTGATCGACTAAATAAGCCTGACTTACTATACCATTTCTTGATGTCGATCTCCACTGGAGATTGTCTATCCCTGTCCCACCGTTGGTCGTTGGAGACGATTCTCGGCCTGCTGGTTATTAAGGATGTTCCTGAGTCATCGGCTGGTAAATGTATGAAGTTTGTGGATGTTGGTCTTGGTTACCCGCCAACAGGCATGCAGGCCCTTGACTGGAATCCACAAGGGAAGCGAAAAGTGGGTCGACCAAAACAGACTTGGCGCAGAAGTGTTGACGCAAAGGTGAAGGCAGCCGGCACGACATAGGCTGTGCTGAAGAGGATCGCCCGGAACCGCGTCTGTTGGAGAGATGTTTTTTCCCCAAGGAATCAAGATGCATAAAGAGAGAATATACTATTTAGCTACAGACGAAGCGTCTGGTTAGCAAGGTTAAATTACTGTTTTTAAACGACAAATTTCTCATGATTTCTCTCGAACGCTCATATCTGATCGAAGCGTATCTTAACATATAACAAATGGCATCATCTATTATGAATATATTATGAAATGGACTAAGTCCGACAATTATTTTATTATAATTTTTTGTTTATATGTTATTTTTTTTATAGATACAAATATTTAAAGAAATGCTCTGTTTATAATAAACAGTATTAACAACATTTACCGGCCTGAATGTCCGAGAAAACTCATTGAAAATATGTGTACTCCGACAGGAATCGAATATGTGTAAATTGTGTACGTCGGAGGTCACATATTAAAGAAAACGAAACAGAAAAGAACAAATTAAATTCTTGGATACGAGAAAAAGTGCCCGACGACACTAAAAAGATTAAATAAATATATTACAATAAATATTTTTCTGAATATAATGTCGACCAATCCAACATTTAAAGAGACACAATAGCACAAACATACGCACGACGATGGTGAGACGAAAATGACGTCTAGTAAGGAAAGCTACAACAGTCACAGGGAGTGCTATTACACCATTGGTTAAAGATCTTTTTTCACTTACAATAATCTCTTTCTTCGCATAGTCTCCAACATTGATTATACAGTGTAACCCGGATATAAGAGACCCGGAACTAAGAGAAACCCGGATATAAGTGAGATTTTATGTGGTCCCAAATTAGAGCCATACTTACCTAAACAAAATAGACCAAACCCGGATATTAGATAAACCCGGATATAAGAGACTTCTCCGGTCCCGACAGCTCTCTTATATCCGGGTTACACTGTATATTCTTCCAAATGATGACCGTCCTGGGTAAGACGATAAACTACATCCAGCAGCAAGGCCTGTGATCAGGCGGTTTTCAGGTGTGTGGAACCATCTCTTAATTGCTGGTCTTTCCAGGTCCACCCTAGCCCGGTGTGGTAGCATCTGTTAGGGTCCCAGCTATAGGCAAATAGTTAACCCCTAAACCGGGTCAGAACACTATGAAGGTGTAAAAATGGTTTTTGATACCAGCAATAAATTTTTGTAAAAATATTACCAGCAATGAATTTTTGAAGAAAAAAAAAATTATTACCTGCAATGAATTTTTGAAGAAAAAAAATTATTGCCAGCAATGAACTTTTGAAGGAAAAAATTATTATTAACAATAAATATTTGAAAAAATATTACTAGCAATAAAAATCTTGTCGGCATTAAATAACCCGTTGAGGTTGATATATCGTAAATCAAACCAAACCAAACCAAGCAAAACAATGAATATTTCGTGCTTTGTCAGCTATACAGAACCGCATAAAATTGGCTTATCACACATATCGCTGTTGCCATAGTACTCACCTCCTGTGTTTACATCTATTGTTTGGCTTCGGTAAATTTTTGATTAATGTTAATTAACGTAATGTTTCTTCATGTACGTACTTTCATGTCAGGTACCATTTTACCAGACTTCCAACCGGCTTATATTTGTAGCAATGGAAGCAGTTATGGGTTATTGGCGGGAAAATTTAACAGTTTAGGCCAGGGGTCGGCAACACCGGCCCCCAGGCCACATACGGCCCGGGAAGTATTTTTGTCTGGCCCGCAAACTGAACCATAGTAAGGAATTTGCATTTTTTGTTGATTGTGTTAGTTGTTATCCTGTTATTTCTGCACTAAAACAAGGAAACTTGTTTAAATAACAAATTAACTTCGTTGATTTTTTTTTAAAACCTCGAAACCAAGTCTTTTGCATTGAATGGTTTGAAGTCGAGACAGTTTATTAAAGTACATTTGATATCATGGCCCACCTCCGAGACATTGCATAGCTGTCTGGCCCGCTCCCTCCAAAAGGTTGTCGACTCCTGGTTTAAGCTATATCAGCAATATCCACCTCTGTAGTCGCGAACCAGTAGTATAAAATTTGAAGTATCAGTTCCGGATCATCCCTCGTTAAAAATGCCCATTTCAATATTAGTGACGATCACAACGTATTAAAAACGTTATGAATTTTTTCAACTTTGCCCCGATATAATGTTACCCAGAATGAGATAATCACCAACTCCAAGTAATATGAAGAAACCGGAAAGGAGCTTTTTTTTTTTTTTTTTCGCTGACGCATTTAATTTTTTATTCGTTCGATATTTCCTGTTGATTCTGAGAATTTTGCATGTGAATCTGGAAATCTATCCTAAAATCTTTAGATAAGCATTCTCGAAGTATTTATATTTACCATGATGCATACAATGCAGTTACGCATCTACACTTCCACTTGGAATAAATTAACATTATGTTCTCTTGCTAACATTATATTCTCTTGCTCGTCTGTTGGCCGACTGCATCTCCCACCATCAAAAACGCACACATTCAAAGTTGATAAGTTCAGACTCGAGTATAAACCGGTCTGAAAGATAAAACGGAAATTTAAAAAAAAAATCGATTTCACCCCATGCAAGGAAGTAAAGCAACTAAGATAAAAGGGATTACTGTTGTTTGATTGATTTTGTTTAGTGGCATATCAACATCTCTATGGGTATTTAATGCCGAAATCTAAATATTTTGAACACAATTTTATGGTTTCAACTACAAATAAAATGTATAGTTGGTTATTTTGACATAAAAGGTATTGTTAGTAATTCTACTATAAATATATATTGTTGGTTGGTTGATTTTGTTTAGCGGCATATTAGCACCTCTATGGGTTATTTAATGTCGAAATCAAAGTATTTTGAAAGCAATTGTACGTCTTCAACTTCAGATAAAATATATAGCTGAAAATTTCTCTTTAAAATTGTATTGTTGGCAATTATTTTATATAAAAATGTATTTTTATACTTTAATAATGTTTTGTTTTTGTTTAGGAGTTCACTATTTGCCCATAATTAGGACCCTAACAGGTGTTATCATCCGGGATCTGGGTAGACCTGAGTGGACCTGGGAACAACAGCAATTAAGAGGTGGTTCCACTCTCCTCAAAATCTCCCTATCAAAGGCTTTAATGCCGGATTTACTGAATGTGGAAGAATTAGAAATAGTAACATTACTAATGAGAGGGAACAAGAAGAGTAATCAGGCACATAGTAGATAGCGATTAACATTGCTTGAAGATTAACGTTGACTGGAAAGTATGGAGACGGAAGGGAGTTGTACAAGCGAGAAGTGCGAGAAAATAGGCTGTTAGCATAGAATTTACGGTTACATATAGCTACCTCAATTGTAACTTGATGAGAACTGGGCGGCAGTTCTGGTACTGCGCTTAAATTCATAATGTCTAGGTACCATAGCGAATCCGAACAATTAACACGAAAGTATTTATAGAAAAGACACAGGGAGGCACACTTATAGCGGTGGGAATGTGACTGAAGCCAAGCCGCTGGATCAGAAACAGTAATATTGCCGATTCTCTTTGGATTTTCTCATGGAGCTCAAGGCAAATAACAAGGGTACCAGACCATATGCGGCAGCAATATTCTAAGCATGGACAAATAATAGATATGTATGACAGATTCTGGAGAGAAAAATTGTCTCGCACGACACAGTGAACCAACTTTCTTAGTAATGGATTCAATACAGTCTTTCCACTTCATGTCAGCTGAGAATGCTAATTCGAGAAGGTGCAACAAGTCACTTTCCTGAAGGTTAACATATCTACTTATTCAATGTGATCTCTATCCTTTAGGACTTATTATATTCGACATTAATTAATTCAATGGATATTCGGGTAGCGTAATAGTTATCAGCACTGACAGTGGAATCGACGGGGCGTGCTCAAAATACGGTCTAGTCTGCCTTGTTCACTTCTGCAAAAATTCCCTTGAAAAAAGCGTGAATCCATTCCTCCACTCCCATCAGCTATATTTTTCATAATAAGGTAGACTCGGTTTTTTAGACTTGAATGGCAGCTAGTTTAAAAGGACTAATCTCACGGCATCATATGACCACATAAATAAAGACTTCTTATTATAACTTCTTATCATTTAGAAACCGCTTTCCCCGTTTTGAATCCACTGAATGCCTCGATCTGATAGAAAAAAAATATATCAGTCCATAAAGTCGAACATGTCAGGGGAGATTTTCGAAGTCTCATCTGGAGTACAACAAGGAGGAAATAGAAACTTCGATATATTTAAAACTTTCCTAGACTATGCTTTGCATATACGCAACAAGAACAGACGTGAAGAGATGGGCACAGTTCATTTTAACATTACATATAATATCCCAACTGATATTACTTTTCTTTTACTAGACAGAAACGTACGTTCCTGCTTCCTCTCCCGAGTCCAATGTACAGTGGATGAGGGCGGCTATGCTGATGACATACACCCTTGGGCAAATTAATTGAAACAAAACGAATAATTACGTTATTATTTACTTTTTTCCCTATTTTTCCAATGTAACATGACCCAGTGTACATGTTAGTATTTCGTATGTCCATTCCATGAAGTCGTTCCTCGCAGATTGACCACAGATTCTCGATTGGATTTAAATCAGGAGAGTTTCCGAACCAGTCGATAGTACTCTGATTTGCCCACTGGTAAGCCTAACCAATGTGTTCGTGCAGCGTTACAATTTTCGTACGCTTTCTTGGAGTAATGTCCATCACAGACAATGGCCATAGGACAACTAATCGATAGTCGGGACAATAGTGTCTCGGCGTGATGAAAATCTGATGCAATCACGGATGACGCAATATTTGTCAAGGCCGAGCAATTTTCATCATACACCCCGAAAATAGTTTCATATTAATGCACACCACTGAAAATGACCTAATCTGAGGGAAAAATGGAAATCGATTACACCCTGTCACTCCAGTCGTTCTAAAACTGACCGTATGGTGAAAGAAATCAAACCAAAGTGGTTGTTTCAATTAACTTGCACAAGGGTGTAGGTATTCAAAGATAAGACAAGAATGATCTTGAACAAGAAACAGAAATCAAAATAAACCTTTCTAAAAGAGAAACTATGATCTGGAATTGAAATGAAAACTGTAATTATTACACCATAAAAAACTCAGGATGTATAATTAGTAAATACTAAAGACATCAAATATCTAGATGTATGGATCAGTTATGACAAATCTAATATCAAATAATTAGGCGATAACGAAATTAAACAAGGTAGTTTCGTCCAACACCGCAAGTTACTACGAAACTAAAACATTAACTTAAATGCGAGATTCTTGTTATTAAATAGCCTCATCGAATCAAGGCTTTCCTGTGGATGCCATGTATGGCACCAAATCTGTTCAGAAATATTTAACCTGTTGGCAATATACAGAGGCTTTCTCATACCAATGGTTCAAAATGGCTGTGATGGAATAAAGACTATAAGTTTTAGCGAGGATCCTCATTCTTCGAAATTCATGGGATGACTTTATAGAATCAAAAAGAACTGTACAAATATCAGAACCAACATTGAAGGGATTTTCCCGGTTGTGCGAGTGAGTGGGCGCGATTGGAAGTGTATAGAGAGGAATGAACTAACCCAAGGATCGAAATAACTGTTTAACAGCTTTTATTCGTGGTCGAAAGAGTGTGCAAGGTCGGTAGTATTTTACGAGGAAAAAGTTGTGTTTCCCAGTTAACCAAGCACTTCCCTTGTGTAGATGTATCCTATTCGGAACCGTCATATAAGCTGACGTGCCTTAACCGATTCCGCCACAGAGGAGCGTTCGGTTAGCAAGGTCGATTTTTTTTACTATCTTTAAACTACAATCTTCCATGATTCGCTCACGTACATTCATATCTGCTCATGGCATTTCCAAATATAAACAAATGACGTCACACATGAAATGGACAAAGTCCGACAATTATTTTAAGTCATTTTTATACTTATATATATATATATATATATATATATATATGTATTTGTCTTCATTTTCACCAGAAATTAAAGCAAACATTCGAACATTAGAACGGCTCATGATCAGACATAACACATTCATTTTCTGTTATATTTAATAATATATATAAATATTTCGGTATGCAACTCGGAGTTGTGCAGTTTATATAAGATATTATGTACATATCTTTATGTATATATATATATATATATATATATATATATATATATATATATATATAGCGCGTCTGAAGTTATTATGCATGTCACATTAACCTCAATAAGTTGAATTTTCTTTGAAAAAACTTGTCAAATTTTAAATGATTAAGCTACCAATTTAGATGTCAAGACAAATCTTGAGTTAAATTTTTAGGTATTTTCAACATGTTTTTTAGTTTCAATAAGTTTTAAGTAATTTCCACGTGTAGTTATATTACAGTAAAATTATTGGATTTCTTAGAAAAACTGACGTCTAAACTTATTATACAGATTAAATTAATATTAGTTTAAGGCCTCTGAAATTTAATAAAAACTATTTTTTCTTTTTTTCCCATAATGTATGTTGAAACATAAGTAATGCAAAGGATTAAAGAAATGCTGAAACGCAGAAAATAACAAAATGTGCACATTGAAAATATCAATGGATCTTCGCAGAGATCATGGAACAATAAAGATGGCGGTTTGAGAACTAGTAGGAAAGGAAAAGGCTTTAAGGACTTGTCTCATAGAGGGGAACGGAAACGAAAGCGAGTTATAAAGAAACAACCACTATCGACAAAATCAATATGAAAATATTAGGTTGATGCAAAAATAATGACGTAATAATGTCGTTTTCTGACGTTAAAAAATACGTTAAAAAATGAAATTATTACGTCATTATTTTTGCACCAACCTAATAATAAACACAAACTTAAAATTCTGGAGGCTTTCTATATCAAGAGCAACCAATCCAAGATTGAACAAAATTGATTACAAGTATAGTAGCAGTGTTTGAAAAAATGTATTTGACCAACATTTAATGTCATTTACATTTTTATCATCTCTGGTTAGGCCCCTTATATTGTGGACACTTGTTTACAAAAAAAAAAAAAAGAAAAAAAAAAAGGGATTCTTTAACTACACCGGTTAATTTGAAAATAATTAAAACGGAACGCGTTCACGCGTGTTTATAAAAATCACCATCACAGCTGCATTACATTTGTCATTGCAATACACTCTTGAGGATGATTTCGGAAGCAATCAAGTACTTGTGTTAACAAAAATTACGGCACCTTCCTTGATGAATTTCAACTTAACACCAAGTAGCTAATTAGTGAACTAGAAAGGATTATCAGCAAAATAGACACACACACACATTATATATATATATATATATATATATATATATATATATATATATATATATATATATATATATATATATATATTATTCAATGAAACATGCTTCTTGATATATATATATATACAAATATATATATATATATATATACATATATATATATATATATTATTCAATGAAACATGCTTCTTGATATATATATATATATATATATATATATATATATATATATATATATATATATAGGGAGGGATCACACACCACATTCAGTATTGACCTTTTGATTGTAAAATTCTAACTTGAGTGGCTCTCGAGTTTTGTAATTGTAAGAAATTTTCCTACCATTTTCTCTTCGATTCATATTACACAGCACATTCAGCATTGCAACCTTCTAACATGAGTGGCTCTTGAAAGAGAGAAAGATTTTCTCATTGCTTTCACTACTGAGTGGGAAAAATCAGACATTTCATCATTGGATCCAATATTTTAATCCAAGATAATGTAATCCTATTGCTTTTACGATTTCTTGAAAAAAAAAAAAAAAAACACTTCATCCTTGGATTCAATATTGGTTCAAAGTGAATATCATCTTAATTGCTTTAATTTCGCTTGCAAAGGAATTGCTCATTTTATCATTGGATCCAGAAAAGAGAATATCAACCTGATTGCTTTCACTCTCGTTTGCAAATGATGAAATTTGTGATTCCTTTTCAAACGATAATGAATGCAAAGACAATAACATTTGATCCTAATACTGGAAACAATGAAGTAATTTGTGATAACCGTTTAAGCTAGAGAGGAAGTAAGGAGGATAAAATTTCATTTTGAATCTAAGATAATGACATTTTAATTGCTTTCACAATCACTTGCTAACGAATTGAGTATTTATTCTTGGATCCAATGTCAGGATAAAAAAAAAGCTATTCTCTCGGATGAAATGTGTAATTCCGAGGAATCAAGCATTCCATCATTAGATGCAATAATGTGATAAAAAATAATGTTATCCTGATTGCTTTCACTCTCGCTTGCAACGGAATTTCACATTTCAAGAAAATGTTACTGTTCTTGATTTCACTCTTGCTTGCAAAGTGATCTCACAATTATTCATTAGCTCCAGTAATATAATTAAATAAAATATCCTCCTTGCTTTAACCCTCGCTTGCAAAGAGATCTCACATTTCTTCATTGGCTCCAATAATATAATCAAAGAAAATATTATCCTCCTTGCTTTCACCCTCGCTTGCAAATCAATCATGATTTGTTATTACACATACATACATATGCTGACATATTTGTGCATAAGACGCAAGCCGAGTTTGAAAACAAATTATGGTGTAAACGTGCATTTTAATCACTGAATTAGCCGATAAATTATTTCATTAATTTTAACTATTTTTTCAGTTTTTGCCACTCGTACGGAATGCTATATTAAAATTTCAAGTATTTGTTAGATGTTAAACATATTGTTATGGGAACTTACCCATAATAATAATGGACTATTCCTGACATTATAAATACTTCGCCTCTCAAGAGGGAGATTGTAAGTCCAGGAGAGATAATTGAGAGCATATTGTAAGGACATTGGAATAGTAATACTTGTCGAGACAACATAGTTCACTCTAACCAAAACTGATAGTCATTACTAATACTTCTACTTCTTTGTATTATATTTCTGTTGTAATATATCTTTGTATTCCATACCTGTGTTTGTGTTATTCTTTCATCGGTTCTAACCTTGAACCATCACCGTGGTACAAGGAACTTGCACCATAACACATATATAATTAAAAAAAACTATTGACTATGATTACTTTCTTTTAGACATTGTTTTCTTCCCTTACTTCCAAGCTATGATCTAAATGCTGATATCGTTACCAACTTAATTGCAGAAAATAGCTTTATTTAAATAGCAAGGCAATTAATTATAAAATCCATAAACAAAACAATTGTTTCTTTATAAAGAACACAAGACATCAGATCATAAATAAATAAAAAAAAGCACTTTTGAAAATTTCCTTTTTAAAATTGAAAATTCAAATAAGTTATCTTCATTAAAAATGCTAAGTTTAGTGAAATATACGTTAGTGACTATTAGTTACTTTCACGTTTAAAATTATTATGCTCCGTACCAGATCGCCATCCACAAGCAGTTCTCACAGCTTAATTAGAAGAAAGACTGGCTTGTAAATGTCAACAGTTCCAAAATCAAGCTAGTAATGTTACATCACTGAACAACTTCTGAATTTTCTCCAATCATGATTAACGTTTGTACTCTTGATGGGACTCCTTGTCTGTGACGTCTATTGGGGCTCAAGTATACAGCAGAAGTGGAATTCGTATATACGATCCATCGTTTAATATTCTGGTAAAATACTTGGAAATAAAGTACTGGGCTCCTTCTGTTATGCTTTACAAGAGTCATATCAGACCAAAAATGAAGTATTGCTGTCTTATTTTGACAGGGGCTGCCAATCTCCACTTTCTAGATTCGTAAGTGTTCGAAAGCGTTTACACGGCTTTGAGGAGGATAAATTATGTTTATCTCTACAGCCTGTCTTCCCTAGAGGCAGTTTCACTCAGCTTCTTCCCGAGAATGACTATTTTGTGGAACACACTCCTGAGAGAATACTTCCCCGATCACCACAATCGTAGCCTTTTCATATTTAGGGTCACTCGTTATCTATCTATCTATCTATCTATCTATCTATCTATCTATCTATCTATCTATCCCCATAAACTCCACTTAATCCTCTTCCATTCTCAGACTTACAGCCACATCACATTGAAACATCGGTTTCTGTACGATCACCGAAGTTAAGCAACTTGGATCCTGGTCAATACGTAGATGCGTTACCGTTTGGGAGTACCAGGCGATGTAAGCTTGGATATGTAGAATTGTTAATCGGAGAGCTGAGTTCCAATTCCAATTGTCTTTGTTATATTTATTTACGCAAAAATACCCTTGAGAAAGGCATGAATCCACATCTTCCCCCAGCTATGAGTTAATTCGTAATACTTGTATCAGTAAACTATTATGATCTCCAAAAATAATATAAAATTGAGTACAAAATATTTAGATTTCGCCATTAAATAACCCATAGAGATGTTGATATGCCGCTAAGCAAAAATAACCAACCAATCTTCTTATGTCTGCACAAAATTATTTAGTAACGCTTTACCTTGAGGGCTCTTGGCTTTGTATTAGATTAAAATTTAGTTCATTTCATAAAAATAAATCATTTCCAGAGTGATGATTCGCGTTAATCCTTGTCGTCTTGGGAATTTTCTCTTTGCATAAACCACACATCGTTCAAATGTTTTTAATAATTTAATTGAAAGTGAACAGATTAAAATCATTAAATCATTTTATTTAATAAAGGGTTTATTTTATTTTGAAATTATAAACATATTTTCGTTAAACACGCTAGGCTCTCTTTACATATAACTTTATATAAATGAAAACATTGAATCAAAACGAAAACTGTTCCAACGTTTGGGTGCATTCCCAGCGGCAGGAATTGGTAATTTGTACAAAATCAAGGGAATCATAGTCCAGCATCAATGCCACAACATTCTTGTTAATCAAATGTGGCTTTCTGCTAAAATAACTTTTGGCCCAAGGTCAACGCTTCAGGTTCCAGCACGATAATGATCCTAAACATATTGCCTTAAAGAATTAAAAGTTATCAAGAGAGGAAGCTCGACAAGGGTAAATAACAACTCTTCCAGTGGCCTAGTCAGAGTCCTGACCATAACCTAATTGAAAACCTTTGGACGATAATCGACAAGCGTTCCCGTAATAGGAAAGTTAACACAGAAGATGAGCTTTTTCGCGAATTAAAGGAATGCTGGAAAAATCTGGCGAAGGACGTTGACTTACTAAAGAATTTAGTCTATAGCATACCACTAAAGAATTAAGGCGTTTATTAAAGCAAAGGTTTACCCAACAAAATACTAAATCATTTTTCGACTTGTATGATATACATATGTACACCTGTATTAATATCCTGTTTTAATCATGTTTTATTTCAGCCTCGTGAGACAACGCAAATGAAGAGGGTGAGAATTAATGACACTGGCTATTTATTCCATTTGAATTATTCTCGCTTTCCCCTTCCTATACTTAAGGAAGAGAGAGTTGAAATCCCTAGGGCACATAATGAGGAAAGAAGGCTAGGAAAATCTGATACTCATAGGACATTTTGAAAGCAAGAGGGACAGAGGAAAACAACGCATAACCTACCTAGCGAGCTTCAGTAAATGAATGGCGTACAAGGTTTAGGAGAGATTAGAAAAAGAGGAAATTTATTAAGAGCTATATATACGAAATAGGAAATTGTGGAGAGCCATGATCACCAACGTCTGAAGGGACACAGTACATAGAAGAAGATGGTATAAATCCATGATAGACATTATTTATTATCATTTACTTTTGTCACTATTTAAATAAATATATTGTCCATGTATTACGTCAAAATAACATCATTAATCCGGGTTGCCAATGAGATTATAAAATAAAGAATTTATTATTAATAATTTAAAAAAAAGAAAGACCTTTTATTGAAGAAAAAGTATGGAGTATTCTAGAATTCATTTATTTATTATTCAATCATTAACTTTGCCAGTGTTCATTTTTTAAAAGCAATTGAATAACATCGAATTTTGTTTGAATAACAGAATAGCGTCGGGAAACGCTAAAATATCGCCATTTTTTTTTATACCTTTTCTAATTCTATTATATAGGTTTTAATATACACATTTCTTCGCTGAAAGAAAGAATAAAGAAATAAATAATTTATTTCTTTAGTTGAAATTAAAACAAAAATAAAACCTTCAATAAAGATCTATTTATTTATTTTTTTTCTCTCTCAGTAGGAGTAGAAAGGTTCGCTTATCGCCCGATTCATACATTTTGAACAGGTTTATACCCTGTTTCCTGTTTATTTCCACACTATATTTCTAACGTCTCCGACTAATTCAGTAATTAATCTTGACCTCTTCAATCTAAAGTTAGGTTTTATTTTTCCTGCATAGCCCCAGGAACTGCACTTCTTGCTCTTTATTACGCTAATACAACAAGTATCCCTCTATCTTGTGAGGCTCCTGGGCCTTATTGTGAGTGAACATTAATAAAAAAATGTATTATATCAAAATAATCAAACTGCCAATTAGATTATAAAATAAATAATCTTTTATTTTTTTATTATTTTTTTTTTTAAGCATTTCACCCCAAGCAAGGCGGGAGTGCCACTAACACGCAAGGGGTTACAGAGATTGAGAGCAAGAGTAAAGAGGTGTGATAGAGGAAAGGATGAAGAGAAGGACGGGGAATAGATCAAAGCATCTGGAGATATCGATTGACATTGCATTTGAATAGTTGGAGATTATAGCTATCAGGGATGCAAGTAAGAGGAATGGAGTTCCACAGACAGGAAGTGCGAGACATGAAGCTATTGGAGTAGAAGAGACGACTACATTTAACTGTTCCGACAATGAAAGGGTGGGACTGAGATGCCAACCTAGTGACACGTTTAAATTCATGCAGTTTGGGAACCAGCTAAAGTAGCTCGTCGGAGCAATTATCGTGAAAGTATTTGTAGAAAAGACAGAGGGAAGCGGCGGCACGTCTGTGAGAGAGCAACTGTAAACGAGATGCCAGATCAGGGCCAATTATATTGCATATCCGTCTCTGGATTATTATTAATAATTTAAAGAGAAACACATTTATTGAAGAAAATGTATGGCGTGTTCTACAATTTATTTATTATTAAATCATTAACTTTGCCAATATTTATTTGAAAAAATAATTAAATAAGGTCGAGTTTAAATAACTGAATAGCATCAACTGCGTGAAACTAGAATACATGCTTGGATGCAACTTTCGAAAGATGCCTTCCAAAAGCTAAGAAACTGAAAGATTTCGTTAGTAACAAAGAAAAGTACTGAAATTTTACGAAATATCAGTTCTCCTATATGGCAGCGAACGCTGGGCAATCTCCTCACAAAGAATCGAAGTAACGCAAATGTGGTTCTACAGAAGGATGCTGAGAATACCATGGACCGAACATGTGAGCAACGACAAAGTTATAGAAAAATGGAAACAAAAAGGATACTTATAATTAACATCAGGAAATGACAACTGAAATATCTAGGGCACATAACGAGGAAAGACGGACTGGAAAATTTGATACTCACAGGATAAATTGGATGTAAGAGTGATTGGAGGAAAATAACATATAACCTACCTGACGAGCTTGGAGAACAGGTTTTAGGAAAAATAACAAAATGAGAAAATTTATTAAGAGCTACAAAAGGCAGGGAATTGTGGAGAGCCATAATCGCCAATGTGTTGAAGGGACAAGACACAAAGAAAAAGAAGAACTGCATACGAGGTCTAATTTAACAGAAAACTGACTTTATGTGCGTGTCACAATATGTACACGGGTGCAGAAGGAAAACTTGTTCTGCTTCTGTCAGGAATTTACCCTAGTCTTTTTTTTTTATTTCAAATGGAATAAGTTTTGTTTAGAATGGAATGCCTGGTGATGGGGTCGCCCCCGCTACAGCTGAGCATATTATCAAACACCCATAAGCAATGCAATTTAATCAGTATTTATCCACACGCCTACTCGAACGGAATATGGGTAACGCCTGTCCTCCTGTATGTCAGCGAATGTTGGACAATTGTTTTAGAGATGAAGAAAGAGACATTAAGAGGGAGAGATGAAGTTCCATAGATGGATGCTGAGAATACCATAGAGTGAACATGTGAGCAATGAGGAAGTTTTGTGGTAAATCGGAACAAAAATAGACTTTTCCTTACAATCAGAAAGGAGGCTGAGAAATTTAGCACTAACAGGAGGGGCAGAGTAAAACTGCAAGCAACTTACCTGATGAGCTTGTGTTAATGGATGGTAGTGCGAGAACAAAGAGGTAAAGAATCAAATGAGGCTTAGGGGTGCAAAAGACTGGAAGTTGTGGAGAGTCATAAATCACGCACGCCCTGAAGGAACATGGTGCATAAATGAAGTAGCAGTTTCTGCAAATTTCGTAATTCTTTTGTTATTTATGATATCATCATCATCATCACCACCATCACCACCGCCACCACCACCATCATCATCATCATCATCATCAGTCCCATAGCCGGATGGGGTCGTAGAGTCGCTGCGTTGCTGAGCACCTGACCAGTCCCCTGAACATATGGATTGAAAGTCGGAGAGGTATCCGTTCATGCGTAGCGTGTCTTGGGCGAGTAGACCTGACCATCTCTCTCCAGGTCAAACTACTGCCGATGTGTTCCAACATGAAGGTTTGAATGGGTTACAGACACGTGTTCATTGATTCCTTCGCGGCAACCTTTCAACCGGACCGTGGATTGCAGTCTAGGAAACCCTGCACCCAACAATGCTGTGCCATCCTCACATTTGCTGATCTGAAACCCAGTTTACCCCATTGTGTTTTTATGGCTATATGCCTCCGCAAGTAGGTTAATCCGTCCTTTGACAGGTCTTGATTTTTAATCTTGTTGTTTTTAATCCTCCTCACAAGAAAAGACTGATGGAGGAACCGGTTTTATATAATTTATGTCAGGTCACTTGACATAAACTTCTTTAGTGTGTTTTTTGTTTTACTCATTTCCCCCCAAGCAAGGCAATAAAGCCACTAAGAAACAAGAGGGTTACTGAGTGTGAGAGAATATAAGAAAAACACTATTAAGGAGAGAGAACAATAAGAGAACAGGAATTACTAAGGTAAAAGTTAACGGTTGACATTGCATTTAAATTTTGGATGATTATTGGTGGCAGGTAAGCAAAAAGCCGAAAGAGAGAAAAAACTATTCGCGTAGAACTTGCGATTACCTCTAGCCATTGCAACTATAAAATGATGTGACCTTGCCGCCAATCTAGTACTGCACTTCAATGATGTAAAGCGATATATTTTCTCTTCTTTCTTTAGTGTTATAAAACGAGGTATTTGTCAAATCAGTCCAACCTTATTCCTTGTCATGAATATGGAATTTTAACATTTCTAATGATGTTGTAATCATACTTTTAACATTGAAACGAGTTACACTACGTAATCCAAAATATGCCACGAGTCCCTAATTTAATCTCTCAACAATTTTGGAACACAAAATATTCTGATTATAAAGCGAATAAAAAATTAGATTAATATTGTAGAGAGTATCAGGTATTTGCTTCAAAATTTAAATTGGCGCATAACATGATATGGGTTCTAATCATGGCTATTCCAGTAAGATCTGCTACTTACGGCGATGAAAAGTGGTTTTAAATGACAATGTCACTCTAAGAAGTGGTCATTAAAAGCAAGTATCCATATCTTATGTTGCTTAGCAAAGTATTTTTAAAGACGACGAAGCAAAAAAAAAAAAATTTGGAGTAATTTTTTTTTAAATTGTAGCAATCTTATAAAATTAAATAGCGTGTCGATTCTATAGCACGAGCGTGAAATACTACGTTAGACGCTTGGGAAAATCGGACATTTTTCCAGATTTTTTATTTCAATTCATAAATGGAAAAAATGCTGTTTTTTTTCTCTTAGAACATATTTCTACACATGAATACAATTGCAGGGAAGGAATTCAAAATGCTCTTTTTTTTTACAAGCCAAGCAAATTTCATGTTCCTGTCACAGAATATTGTCATTTGACATTTTCAATATTTTTAACGAGTGTGACATTTGGCGTTTCGTAGCGTAACGCAGTTTATGAAGTGACATTTGCGATAAGCATCTGCCATGCTAACCTCTAACCTCACTACACACACGCACGCACACACACTCACACAAATCATCGTAATGAAAGCAGAGAAAAAATATGTCGATGTTACATGTTTAGCTTGGTACCACAAACATAAAGTGTAACATTGGCACATTTAATTACATAAATGTTACATTGGCACATTTAATACCATAAAGCAGGGGTCGGCATTATTTCGCTATGTGCTGACTTAGGGTTTTAAAATCATTCAGTGTGCCAACAGCATACGTATTCTTATACAAGTCAAGATCAATATACCTGTTCTACAATATATTTTATATAGTAATATATAGCATATATACTTTAGTATATATTAAAATTGAAACAGCTGAATATCTTCTTTGCGTTGTAGTAGTTATTGGTTCGGACTTCGTGATGTCATTTGCAGCTGCGTGCCATTGGAAATTGCTTGGCAAGCCACTTGTGACACGTGTTCCGTAGATTGCCGACCCCTGCTATAAAGTTTATTAAATAAAACTCTATAAAAACTATTAAATAGGGTCTACCATGAAGGTCCCTGCTCAGAATTTATAAAATATATCTCATTGTTTAGTCCAGTGGTCGATAACCTTTTTCTAACTATGTGCTGACTTAGGGTTTTAAAATCATTCAGTGTGCCAACAGCATACGTATTCTTATACAAGTCAAGATCAATATACCTGTTCTACAATATATTTTATATAGTAATATATAGCATATATACTTTAGTATATATTAAAATTGAAACAGCTGAATATCTTCTTTGCGTTGTAGTAGTTATTGGTTCGGACTTCGTGATGTCATTTGCAGCTGCGTGCCATTGGAAATTGCTTGGCAAGCCACTTGTGACACGTGTTCCGTAGATTGCCGACCCCTGCTATAAAGTTTATTAAATAAAACTCTATAAAAACTATTAAATAGGGTCTACCATGAAGATCCCTGCTCAGAATTTATAAAATATATCTCATTGTTTAGTCCAGGGGTCGATAACCTTTTTCTAACTATGTGCTGACTTAGGGTTTTAAAATCATTCAGTGTGCCAACAACATACATATTTTTATACAAGTCAAGGTCAATATATCATTTCTACAATATATTTTATATGGTAATATATAGCATATATACTTTAATATATTTTAAAATTGAAACAGTTAAATATCTTCTTTGCGTTGTAGTAGTTATTGGTTCGTATTCCTGATTTCATTTGCAGCTGCGTGCCATTGGAAATTGCTTGGCGTGCCACGTGTGGAACGCGTGCCCTTGTTTTGCCGACCCCTGCCATAAAGTGTAACATTGGCACATTTAAAGTCATTTTTATCACTGTAAGTAAAATATCTTCATAGCCCGATTAATGTTGGTTTTTAGTCTTTCAAGGTAGAAGATTCCTAATTAATTTCGTGCAAGCATAAGATGATTGGTAGGTTGGTTGTTTTTGTTTAGCGGTATATCAACATCTCTATGGGTTATTTAATGCCGAAATATAAATGCTTTGTACACAATTTTATTTTATTTTTGAACATAATAATAGTTTAGTGATACAAGTCTTACTAATTAACCCATAGCTGGGGGCGGGGAGATAAGAGGTGGATTCATACCTTTCTCAAGTGTAAGTGAATATAACGAACCCAACTGGAGCTCGTTATCCAGCACCTGGTATACCCAAGCGGTCACCCAACTATATACTAACCATTCTCGACGTTGCTTAACTTCGGAGATCTTACGGGAAACGATGTTTCAGCGTGTTGTCTTCGAAACCCAGCACCCGGTTTTCACAAGCAGTTAACCATTTACACCCTCGTGCAAATTAATTGAAACAAAACGAATAATGATATTGATATTTACTTTTTTTCGTATTTTTCCAAGGAAACATGATCCAGTGCAGATATTAGTATTTCGTATGCCCATTCCACGAAATCGTAGCTTCCATATTGACCACAGATTCTAGATTGGATTGAAATCAGGAGAGTTCCCGATCCGAGTCACTGGTAAGGCCTGCCAGTGCGTTCGTGCAGCGGTACAATTTTCGTACGCTTCCTTGGAGTAACGTCTATAGCAGAAAATGCCCGTAGGACAACTAATCGACAGTTGAGACAATAGTGCCTGAGCGTGATAAAAATCTGATGCAATCTCGGATGACATGATATTTTTCAAGGTCAAATATTTTCATCATACACCCTCAAAACAGATTCATATTACTACACATCACTGCAAATTACCTAATCTGAGGAAAAATAGAAATCGATTACACCCTATCACTCCAGTAGGTCTAAAACTGACTGTATGGAGGAAGAAAGGAAATTAAAGCGGTTGTTTTAATTAATTTGCACAAGGGTGTAGGTACTAACCAGATTCGACGTTGGTGAATTTGGTTGATAATAAGGGAACCGGTGTTTCAACGTGCTTTGGCCGTAAGTCTTATCCTTTATTGAGTCTAAGTATATGTTAGTTTAAGTACAAATGACGGGGAAGATCATCTGCTTACCCTCATTCGTATTTTGCAAAGAGAATCGTTATGACGAGAGAGGCCTGTGAAATATAAGCGCTTGGATGCCTGTAATGGATTCTTGAGAATTCACCAGACAGTACAAAAGTTTGGTTTCGTTTGGTGCTTTTTAAATAATCCTTGGGAAACAGACAAGACAGGAAATACATTAGACAGAATATAAGAAGTATCGTTTCGAAATTATCTGAACCGCGTAACTTTAGAAGAACGAAGAAAATTTTACGCGTCACTTGAGACATATTCAACTGCAATGTGTTGAATTAATAGCAGACATATGAACCCACAGCAGTTCCTGAGATTCGGCTAATTTTGGTAGCAGACTTCTTCTTCATCTCTTTTGAACTTTTGTGGAAAGAATCAATTTCAAGTATCCGATATTCAAAGGCACCCCATGTCCCTTTTCCAACCGAGATGCAAAACAAATCTATCTCAATGTAAGCTGTTACCCAATAGACCTTCCACCCGTAGAGAGGATGTTGCACTTACCACCATTTATGGTGTAACTGGGTACAATTTATTGGATAATCAAGTGACATGGTGCACTTGACCTGTGAATCCGAGGGGAGGAGAAAATAAATTGTTTGTCCTCAATTAAACTAGCGGACGCCCTTTCTGAGATTCAGTATTTTCTTTTTTAGTTAGCCGCAGATGTGCGATGGGAAATTAGCTTTTTCTTACAAGAAAAAAATTCTTAGTATTAAAAAGGTCGGTTTTTAGTCAAGTCATTTTCTTGATGCATCGTTAAAGAGAATGCTTTGAATTTAAGTGCAACTGCGTTGTGAATGGTTTGCAAGTTCTGAATTTTAAAAAAAAATCGGAAAAAATTAAAAAAGCAAAATTAAACTAAATGTCCTAAATTTACTAAACTAACTAAATAAACTAAAATTAGAAAACTAAAATTAAACTAAAAATATGAAAAATCATCAAACATTACAAATGGGCCATAACTTCTCTAATGTGTATATATGTGTATATCTACATGGATTTAGGTGTGTCGATGTAAATCGTACGTTCGTTGTTTTAATTGACTTTAATTGCTTCGTCAACACCCTTTAAGTATTATGCATTTCAGAATAATTTAACTGAATTTTACTTTTGCTGTACTTTTGTCTTGTTTTGTAACCAGAGACAGATTTCGTTGTTTTAAGCAAATATACACTGAAAACAAATTAAGTATCACACGTGATTAACGCTTGGGCGATCACATACCATTCGATAATTAACTGACGAGTCAGATTTTTCCCCACAGTAGGTTGCCATTTCTTTCTACGGTAGACTGGTTGCCAACCAAGGTTAAAGAACCCAGTCTGTCCTGCTATTCAACCCATTACTGGAGCGAGAAGAGATGGATTCATACTTTTCCCAAGTGTGTAAGTGAATCTAACGACCTCAAGTGGAATTCGAACTCGGCTTTCCGAGCCAATATCCATTACATTACAATTTCATAGTTAGGAAGTGAAATAGTATATTGCTGATTTTAAATGCGTTCTTTAATTTGACTGAAATTTTCCCTTCTCTTATAGTTAATTATAATTTGATTGTGTGACCATTATGCCATACGATGATTATTAATCATATTACTAATTTAACACAGAGGATATACCGGAAGATCTCAGAAGAACTATCTTCGTAACTATCCCTGAGAAAACAGGCGCAAACGAATGCGAACTCCACCGAACAATAAGCCTAATGAGTCACGTGACAAAACTCATCATCCGTATTCTGATGAACAGAGCGCATAGGAGAATCAGCCCAGACATAGACAAATAAGAACCATTGAAAGTTTACGTGTCGAAACCGGAATCTGAACCCGGTTCTACGGTTTAATCGCTAAACCAGAGGCGGGCAACCTTTTTGAGAGTTCGTGCTAAAACTGGCCAAATCTCTGACAAAATTTTTCGACGTACTAACAAAAATGTTTTGAGTATATATTATTTGCTATCTCTTAAGCATGTGAAGGAAATTTTTTAAATTATAAAAAAATATTCAACCTAGGGCAGTAAAAACACGATAGTGTAATAAATTATGTAAAGCATGTAAAACTGACTGAACTAAAAAAAAATGATGACAGGTTTTTAGGAAAAAGTTGTTTTTTTAGTGATATTTTTATTAGCCTGTAAATATAAATGTAACTCTAATACATATTCCAAAATTAAACACTATTAACTATTATTAGCATCTACACAAAATGTTGACACTTTTATTTTTTTCTATTAATTACAGTTTTTCCCAGTAATACATTTTTATTACTAAAAAACAATAACAGGTTAAAAATAATCTTTTGCTGATTTTAAATCCCTTATAAATGATGTATAATGAAGATTTATCTATTTGCCTTCAAAACAGCATTTAAACAACCCCGAACTTTTGCCATTTTCAGAAGAAAACCTCAGATAAAACTAGAGATGTCGCTCTTTTTATATATTATCAGTGGGATTTCTGCTGCTGCACCACTGATGACAGAGATTGTTTCGGAGTTAGGGAAGACATTAGCACCGGCCATGTTTAATGCGCTAAAGTATCTTTACCCTTTCTGAAAAAAAAAAAATGTCAAAAAGGAAACGTGCACATTCTAGCCAAACTTCTTTAATATAATCCGCTTCACTGAGTGGCTTTCTATGTTAATCGATAACTTTTGAAACCCCAAAACTGACAAGAACTAAGTTGGAACTAGGCCTAAAATAAAGTTCATAAAATATCAGCCTGTTTTTTTTTTGTCTTGCTCAGTTCACAAGAAATTAATTCTTTTCCTTCCACCTCAGTTCTACTGTTTAAGTTCTTACGAACACTTCCAAAATATCTCTTTACCGAAGAAATCCTACAAACGACTCTTTTGGAAGAGGAAATGCATAAGGGTTTATTGTTTTTCTTAATCAGGCCAATTTTTTCAGTTCATTATTTTTTAAATACTGTAATATCCTCTTCGTTTGAATGACATCATTTCTTAGCTGATGATCATGACATTTTGCAAAAATCTATAGAGTAGAAATTTTTAAAAAAATGAGATAATGATATAGACGAAAGAGTAGAAAAAATAATAGTAAGTCAAAAAGGGATTCTAAAGAATAAGAATAAACAAGTCATCGGCGCGCCAGAAACATGGTCCATGACGTGCCAGAAACAAGTAACCAGCGTGCCAGAAATATGTCCTCGCTGTGCCGGAAAAAAGTTCCTCGACGTGCCAGAAACAGGTCATTGCGCATGCCATATTTGGCACGCGTGCCGAAGTTGCCCACCCCTGCCCCAAAGACTCATACAACCATTTAGAAAGACGTAAGTACGTCTAAATGCAAACCTAAAGCACTTGTCCATAAATGCACATCCACACATGTATACGTGTGTAAAGTTGGACGATATTCCGGCGGAATAGTAGTGCTTTTACAAGCGTAGCTCAGAGGTGGCACAAGGCCGAAAGTAGAGGGAACCCAGTGAGGATCGAACTCACTACTCAGTCGCAATTGTTCTAGTGAGACAAGCTTGCTAACCATCACACCGCCTCCTGGTGTCCCCGGCGGAATAATAAATATATATATATTTGGCAAACATCCACATTGACATGTTTTCACAAGAAAAAAAAATCTGCAGCAAGGAAACATCCTACTTTTAATGTTTTTTTGATGACGCCGGTGGATCGGCAAAACCTTCGAAATTGTCTTATATTTTCCCCCTCCCCTCCTCAACCACACATATACCACGTTGAAACACCGGTTGCCGTTTGATTACCGAAGTTAAGCAATATCAACCCTGGTCAGTACCTAGATAGGTGACTGCTTTGGAATACCAAGAGCTGTAAGCTTTGATGTGCGGGTGGTGTAATGGATAATGGCTTGGAACTGTTAATTGAAGAGCGGAGTTCCAGTCGGGTTCATTATATTCATTTACGCGCAAATACCCTTGGGCAAAGTTATGTATCCATCCTCATCTATGGGTTAATTAATGAAACTTGTATCGCTAAATCATTATTATCCCTCCACAAAAAAATTCTTACAATCTAAAAATATTTTCTGATTTAAATATTTAAATTAACCTGAAGTGAGTTGATAAGACGTACAAAACGACTCGGTCCATATATATATATATATATATATATATATATATATATATATATATATATATATATATTCGATGCAGTGAGAACGAAAGTAATATACAAATTCTAACGTTCACAGTATTAATACAAAAGAGGGCTCGTTACCGATACTAGAGCCATAATTATTTATTATAATTTTATACTTTAGCCAAAAACAGTTTACTCACTACAAAGATGCAACTTAGTTACTGTTTTTGTCTATATGATAAATTATTATTATATATATATATATATATATATATATATATATATATATATATATATATATATATATATATATATTAAAAAACCTTACTCAATATTTTTTAGAGACTCCATTCATTTATTAAATGGCATATTTATTTATTTTCGTCTGACAAGTAAATACGCCACCATGTCAATGCCCCTGTACGTAATATATTAGACATTTGCGAGTCCCTGTCCAAGAATCCCATTGCAAAATTGAGCCATCAATGTGAAGCACTAAACTTAACTCCCTGTGATCTTTTGACTATTTCCAAAACTGCAAATACCTCGAAAGTACAAAGATTTGTTGGCATCCAGAACATGATTGACTGATCCGTTTTCTACGGTTTATCGACCCATTGCAGGTTATTTAAACCCAGAAAATATTTTTAGTTTGTAAGAACATTTTTGGGGAGGTAATAATGATTTACTGATACAATCGTACTAATTAACCCGTAGCTGGGGGGAGAAGAATTGGATTCATACTTTTCCTAAAGTTATTGCGCGTGACTATAACGAACCAAACGGGAATTGGAACTCTGTTCTCCGATTAACAATTTTGAGCCGTTATCCATTACACCAACCCCACATCCAAGCTAACAGCACCTGGCATTTCCAAGCTCTCACCCATCTTGGTATTGACGAGGATCAACGTTGTTTAACTTCGTTGTGTTTCAACGTGATATGGACGTAAGCATCCGCATTATTAGAAATAGTTTAAATTATTTCACTGATGATATCCGTTGATCGCCAGTGAAATATCACTTGAAGGGTTTAAGATAAAAGCATTGACGTATTAAAAAAAAACTCTCTCAATCCAGTATGATCAGCATTTATCTTTTTACCTACAAATTATGTTTTGATAAATAACTGATAGGAAATATCCGATTAAAATTGTATAAGCTGGATTTGAGAAAACAAGTTTGATGTTTAAATATTTCCTTATTAAAGTCCAACATGAAACTGCTCTCTATCAATCATGTGAGACCCCGCCTCCTTTCTCCCTTTCATCAGCATGGCTGATGCTAACCTCCATGAGATTGACTCGTTGTGCCTTCTCGGGCTGACATGAATTTGAAGGATTACATTGGATCAATTCCTCAGTCTGCTGTTAGAAAAGTTGGTTCACTATGTCGTCCTAGTCAATTTTTCTCTCCAGAATCTATCTTATATATCTATAACACTACCATTCGTCCATTCATTGAATATCGCTGCTGCATTTGGTTTCATGCTTCTCTTATACATTTAAAGATTCTTGATAAAATCCAAAGATGAAAATGCAATGTTATTAGTCTTGACCTGGCATATCGCCTATAGTCGCTTTCCTACAGCGATGATGTAGATTTATCTGTACCGTTCTATAAATACTTTCATGGTAATTGTTATGACGAACTTTCCTTTATGCTTTCATTGGGGTTTCATTTTGGTGATTGTACGGGATCCGGTGTTTCAACGTGATGGACGTAAGTAATCCATAACATCCAGCGACCTATGACCACATCTCTGAGAGATATTCCGGAAAATGACTTCCAAGAATTCTTCCATCAAAGACACCATCGTCTCCCCAAATGCATAGCATCAATTTGAAGCAGCTGTATTAAAAAAAAGAGACTATTTCAACGGCTTAATCGCAAGCGTATTTTCACTTTTGGTTTATCAGGCTGAAGTACCAGGATGTGAAAAATATGAATAGAACGAAAGCTGCTAAATAGTCCTTCCAGTATACTGGAAGTTCCATAATTTGATAAAGACGTGAGCATTACGGGCTTCCTAAATTTTCACTTTGATGCTTCTGTCTGGCCTTAGAAGTACCAGCTATTATTTTTTAACCCACAAAATTATATTCGTCAGCACCTCTGATTTGATGTTTAAAAATTTATTATTACTCAGGATATAATAATTCACACTGAGGTCAATACCGAGTGGCGACAGTCGGTTTCATGCTTGAACTCAATTCTCAAACCACCAGAGCCTGAAGATTCCAGTTCTCTCAGGATTGCCTCACTGTAAAGCAAACCACATTTATATTTATATACGCTCTCTCCCATATATTAAAAGACCGGCTGGAGTATGAAGCCGGTCTTTTGGACAGGAGTAGAGGTTTATTACGCGTTTCCTTTTTCGGATTGGGTTTTCGGTTCCTTCTGAAGTCTACTTCAACTCTAAATTATTACTATTATAGTAATAATATTTTTGTCAAAGCTATATATATATATATATATATATATATATATATATATATATACTTATAATATATATAACATATAGAATTATCTATAAAACATAGAAAAACATAGCAATGTACGAAAGTTATTAGCTGATAACACAACAATACTCGCACACACACGCACAGCGTAAAAAGAACCTTAAGATATTGGACACCATCTACATTAAAACAAAGCAACCCACACTCAACAAAATTACATTTCAAACCAATCAAAACATATTACAATGCATTTAAACACATGATTCTGTTGATAACATTTCTTTCTCTCACGTGGTCATTTACGACGCCATAGAACCGCATTACGAATTTACGACCTGCGTTTGCTATCACGCGACCATTATCGTCGCAGAGCAAACTTCTATGTAAACATAACAGGATGTCATCTTCGATGGTGTAGTGTCCATAGAGCCACTTTGGTAATGGCTCATGTGAACCGAAAGCTTAGATCGAGGGACAGCATAATAAAAAAAATATCTAAATGTTGGACAGATTTTATCTTTGTTTTCTCCCTAAACTAAAGCCACTGTACACTTACAACGACTCATGATCAAACATAAAGGATATTCGTTGTCTGTTATATTTAGCAATATATGTTTGAATTATATATATATATATATATATATATATATATATATATATATATATATATATATGTATATATGTTTCATTAAAGACGACAGAAACACACTAACCCAATTGACCCAAACAAAAAAATTAAATTATCTACTACAAAAAATTTAAAACAGCTAACCTTATTCTCAAAAATAATAACACACTAGAAAATCAAAACTACAACGAACATTATCTACGAGTAAAAATGCCCCTTAAAGAAACTGCTTTCCTGATGAAACCGAACTCATAATTATATCGGTCACACAACTACATGCCTATCCAGACGCCTTACGTTACACCTATTTGACCATAGCTCTATTAGAACCCATTTCAGCACACACACAAATTACCAGAGCCCATCTGAAACATGCTAGTAAAAAATACAAACATAATAACCTCATCCATATGTAAAAAAAGATTTAAAATAATGGAAGCCTTAATAATAAAAAAGAAAAAGCCAACACTTAATAATATTAACAACGAACACGGCCACAATGTTCTGTGTTCGGAAAATAGAACATCCCCATAAATCTAAAAAACATACACGCCATACACACAATTAAAAAGCAAAAATAAAATCATCCTTGATAATGATTTAAAGTATAACTGAAAGCGCTCGTAAATATAGAACATTTCGATAGTTTCTACACACACTGGGTCCAGAAAAGAAAACACTTGCTCGAACAAAAGAAAAATTAAATAAAAAGCTTAATCGTAGCACCTGTATGTATCTGTCTGTTGTATTTAATGAAACATGTATAAATGAAGGATTGCTACCTAACTACACAATATATATATATATATATATATATATATATATATATACAGGAGGAGGCACGGTGGAATAATGGATAGCGGCTTGGATTGAAGAATCCATTCGAATCCATTACATTCACTTATCTGCTAATACCCTTGGGAAAGGTGTGAATCCACTTCTTCTCCCTCCAGCTATGAGTAAATCGCAGAACAGACTGAGTTCTATATCCATGGATGGCAACTGGTCTAGGAGAAGGACAACTCTGAATTCAAAACATGCGGAGGGTCGTTTGGGGACCTTGTGGTGCACCAGGTCTCTATATTTAGCCCTTCAAAAAGTGTGGCTGATCCTGCACGAAACCTTCACCACTATAATTCAATCTCATGTGCTGTTGTTGGGCTGTCGGTTTCCTGGGAACTGATCTGCTTGACCCTCATACGTCGAATTCGACGGGAGAGTCGAGAATATATATATATATATATATATATATATATATATATATATATATATATATATATATATATATATATATATGGTTGGATTGATGTGAGTTTGTGACCCTAGGTTTCACGCTTTTGCGATAGTCAGACAAACTGATTCCCCACCACATCCATAATAGCACCAATACACGCAATCTACATAAACCCAAAATTTTTTAAAAATTAATCAGTTTGTCTGACGATCGCAAAAGCGTGAAACCCAGGGTCACAAACTCACATCAACCAAATATGTTAGCTCTATTTCTGATATTGACCGCTTTCTAATAAGTACCGCGCATATATATATATATATATATATATATATATATATAGATTTATATTTATATACACACACTATTCACACACACACACACACACACACACACACACACACACACACACACACACACACACACACACACACACACACACACGTGTGTGTGTTTGTGTTTAATTCAATAACTGAGTTACGTATTTGTTGTTATTTTGCTCACATCTCCGTGTAATCTGAGCGGGCGTATCAGAATATTTTTTGCGAAGAAAAATTTATAATTTCAGTTGACTTTGCCGACTGAATGTAGAGCCATTTTTATGTTTCAGGGAGTTCGAAACTTTTTTTTAATAAATCGCTTCCTGTATTATTTCCCTTTGAAAAGGTTTTGGTAATATAATCTTAAATAAATAGAGGTACTTGTGTAATCTTCTGCACCTTACACACACACACGCACATACACACACACACAAGGATGCATATATATACATACATATATATATATATGCGTGTGTGTGTGTGCGTGTGTATTCATGTGATAGGAAAGAACAGTTAGATTAATGATCCAAAGTTCTTTCGTATTTATGATTTATTTTAAAAATAAATAAATAATCGATATAGAAGTAGAGCTTAAAATTATATTTTCTTTAAAAGTCGCGACATAGAAATTACTTTTTCGAAACTGACGCAAGTCCTAAAGTTTAATTTCACTATTAAACTTAAAATTTAGAGTACAGTTTGATTCTCAAGCGATGTTTAGAATCGTTAACTGAACAGTTATTCCAAACATCACTTGAGAATGAAACTAATTGAACAGTTAGTTATTTTAAATATCGCTTGAGAATGAAACTGTACTCTAAATTTTAAGTTTAATATTTAAATTAAACTTACGACTTTCTGTGTCGCGATGGAATCATATTTTTTTAAAAATAATTATAATACATACATATATTAAGACATTTTTATGTTTACACATTCTTTTTATAGATACAAATATGTAAGTAAAGGCTCTGTTTATAATAAACAGTATTAAACAACATTTACCGGCCTGAATGTCCAAGAAATTTTCATAGAAAATATTCGTCTTCCGACAGGAATCGAACTTGTATCCTATACGGAACCGTCATATAGTCTGACGTACCTTAAGCGATTAGGCCACAGAGGATTGTTCGGTCAGCAAGGTCGATTTTACTGCTTTTAAACTACAATTTTCCATGATTCTCTCACATACATTCATATCTGCTCAATGCTTGTTTAGACTATCTGTGTCAACTGCATATTTCATCTTGTTAAGACTATGTCCACCAATAATAAATCCTGGTAGGACTTGTAGTTCGTTCAGGATCGCCTCGGTGTAAAGGTTGAATAAGTCTGGCTAGAAGAAACATCCTTGTCTTATGTGCCTTAGTCTGTAAAAATATCTGACCAGTGTCCTTGCAGTCGGGCGCAATTTGATTTGTTCATCCTTCTTCGTAAGGTAAACACCAGATTGAAGATATTTATCTAGATGACAATAATTCTTTTTAAAAATTTGTAAAAAAATGTCAGTTTTTTGCTGCTGAGTCAAATATTCGATATTCAAACTGGAAGCTAATAAGAAAAATGCTTTTTTTTTCTCACATTTATTTTTATTTATGCTCGATTCCTTGGGGAATATAGGGCCGCAACAAGACCTCTCCAACAGACGTTGTTCCGGGTGATCCTCTTCAGCTCGGCCCATGTCGTCAACACTCCTGCGCCAAGTCTGTTTTGGTCGACCCACTTTCCGCTTCCCTTGTCAAGAGCCTGCTTGGTGACACTAGAAGCAGGCTTGCGGAGTATGTGGCCGATCCATTCTCATTTCCTTTTCTTGAAGACAATCTCGATTGGCGTTTGTCTGGTTCTGTCCTACAGTGGGTCGTTGGAGATGACTTCCGGCCACCTGATATTGAGGATGTTCCTGAAACATCGGTTGGTAAATGTCTTTTGCTTGTGGGTGTTGGTCTTGGTTACCCACCAGGTTTCTGAGCCATAAAGTAGGACCGACTTGACGTTCGTGTTAAAGATTAGCCACAGAGTGTTGAAGGCGTGTCGGTCTTTGTTGATTTGGCACTTGATGTCTTCATCTGTCTCCTCATCTTTACTGACGGCGCTTCCCAGGTAGACAAACATATCGACTTCTTTTGTTTTCTTGGTGTAGTTGCACTGGATCTTGTTGTCTGTTGTTTACCCTCATGACCTCAGTCTTCCCGATGATGATTTGGAGGCCAGTCTTCTCCGCTTTTTTTTCCACATAAATATCCTATTTCTTTGGCACAGAATTCTCTCTTATGGATACGATTGGACTTCAAATCATACCAAGTTTCCTTAGCAATATAATATCTTTCTGAGTTCTCTTGCACATTGTATCATTTGAGCATGCGCAATTTCTTTCTTTTCTAAATTCTTACTTTTTCTTCTTTTAAGTCGATGAAACTTATAAAACTGGAATTATTTTTTTTTAAATCAGTTCTTTTTAATCATTTTCAAAGATATAGAAATGGATCCTTTACTCTCCAAATAATGATACAAGAGAAAAAAAAATGTATGTTTATGGAAACCAGTATTCCTTGTCGAATCAATAAAATCTACAGCGAGTAATGTTCATATCGAAAGAGAAAACGTAACAAAATGTATGTATGTATATCACGAGTTCAATTAGGGCCGTAGGGACACCACTCATGCTGCACTCAGAACGGCTGTGGATGTGCCTTGGGTAAGATATCCTGACGGAGCTCATCGCTCTTCAGGCTGGTTTCGAAATCAGAGTTCTCCTTCTCCTAAACTGGTTGCCGCCCAAGGCTAGAAAACCACGTCTTCTCTGCTAGTTAAATCATGACTCAGTGGGAAAGAGAGACGAATTCTATGTAGTTTTCCAAGTGCATTTGGGCGAAAAATAATGGATCAGATTAGCTAGGAATTTGTACTCGCTTCACCGATATCCTGCCTTTACACTACCCTCCCGGGTATCCACGCATGCAAATATGAAACAATAAAAAAGAAAGAAAGAGGAAAAAACAAAAAAAAACAAAACACGAAAGAACAGCAGAAAGAAATAATAACAAAAAGGTTGCAAGTGTATAAGGAAAAAAATATATAAGTAAAAAAGACAGTGAAAGAAATGAAAAGAACTAAGAAAATCTTGTAGAAGAAAAAACAGGAAAGAAACAAAAGATAAAAACTGACAGTTTCTCATTAAATCATTTAATGCCAACGATGCTAAACAACCCGTTCTTTATTCTCCTGGTTAAATATGGTAGAACAATATTTTTATAAGTTTGACAAGATTGAGTTTATGACCGGAATGATCTTACTACTTATCTTTGCTTATATTTATTTTCATTTTCTTATATTTGGTGTACAGATATATAAAAAAAAAGAACATCTGCAGAGGAAATTACGATTATCTGGAGATTTGTAAATGTGGAGAAGTCAACACATTTAGACACGCACACTTAGGTTATCCCATCCTATAAGTAACGTCTATTTTAGAGTTTCTAAACTGCTTCCGTAAGGAGGTATGGTGGAGTAAGGGATTGTGACTTGGAGTGAGGACTCGGAGAGCCAAGTTTGAATTCCAGTTGATTAGATTAGTGGTTTATTGGGTCAACGGTAACGGCTATATTTCAAATTATTTTTGAGGTTATTGAGTAGAAATAATTATTGTTCCGAATCTTATAGTGTTGATATTTTTAATAAATTATTTAATAAATAATAAACATTAACGAACTGCGAATGTACACATAAACACAAGTAAATGTAATAATAACTGTTATGAATAATGAAGAGTGGTCTCCCCTTGTTTCGTTACTCTCCTTTCTGAGAGAGCTATTTCAGTTTACTGGGACTATAAAAGGACACTATACGCAAACCTTGTATTCTCAGTTGAATAAAGCTTTCTTAAAGCCTACACCTGCGTACTTTTGTCATTACAATAACAAACTACAAATAATTAAGTTTGGTTTGGTTTAATTTGTTTTATGGCATCTCAACCTCAATGGGTTATTTAATGCCGACAAGATGTTTATTGCTGGTAATATTTTTTTTTCAAAAAGTATTTCTGGTATTATTTTTTACAAAAATGTATTGCTAGTAATATTCTTTCAATCAGTATTGCTGATAATAAGTTTTTCTTCAAAGATTCATTGCTGGTAATAATATTTTACAAAAATGTATTGCTGGTATTACAACCTATTTTTACACGTTTTGGCCCCAGTTTGGAGGTTATCTATTTGCTCATAGCTGGGACCCTAACAGGTGCTACCTGGAAACACCAGCAATTAAGAGGTTGTTCCAGGCTCCTCAAAACCTCCTGATCAGAGGTCTTGCTTTTGGATGTAGTTTATCGTCTTACCCGGGACGCGGATATAGTTTATCGTCTTACCCAGGACGCGGATATAGTTTATCGTCTTACCCAGGACGCGGATATAGTTTATCGTCTTACCCAGTACGTGGATGTAGTTTATCATTTTAACCAGGAGGCGGATATAGTTTATCGTCTTACTCAGGACGAAATGATTAAGTAATCAATGAGTAAAAAGTGTTTACTATAGAAAGGGAATAAAAATCATTGAGAAAGGGACTGTCAACGGTCAGGAATTACCATTTAGAGTAGACTTTGCGCTCTCATTATCCAGAAATTAATTTTGTCACTGTAGGCCATAATTTGTTAGCTACATTCTAGTATATTTGGAACATTACAATTCAAATTCATCTATACACGTATTCATTTTTGACTGCAATATATTGTTACCATAACATTGTACTTCTTGTTCATTCTCAAATGAATGAACTTTTGCTAGAAGTCATAATTACAGGTTTGCCATTGAATGTTTAACTCATCATTGATAACCAGCACGTCACTCACTACACTGTGGCACTTTCATTTTAATTAAATTAATTTAATTAATTTCAGCCTTTGCTTTTGAATTCTTAACCCTCAGAGGTTGTGCGTTATTAGTATGTTTTTATTTTTCCCGCTTTGCTTAATGTTTTCATATTTTCAATGAAATTGTTCGTAATTACTCAACAGCATGTGTTTTGTCCTTTCTGTCGCCTAACTCCAGATGGCGTACATTTTCGGAATACGTTTAAAATCACGTCTAACATTCTATTCCCGTGAGGATAGCTCAGTATTTTCACAAGCCATTGATTGGGAGTTTATTTCATTCCAAATGTTCGTTAATTTTAATGGCATTGAATCAGATTTTGATTTCATTTTAAAAGGCTGAGATATTGGCATCTGCCTTCGACTCCCATGATTCAAATAAAGGAATGCTGAGGATGCAAAATCAGCAGGATCTCTTTACACAACGTTTATTCCCCTTTAGCGCAGTCACAGCTCAATTTGTATACAAGGTCCCTATGACTTGAATTCAGTAACGAAACAGCAATCTATTGAAGCGAATGAAGCGAAAGAGCACCCAAGCGTGTATCATGTCATGGCACTTAACTGACTGATTGAATCCAGGCAACTGCTATGAAAATACACTTTGCAGTCTTCTTCTTCTTTAATACATTGTCGATCTCCAGTTCTCTCCCTTTTGTTTAACTCTTTATAACTAATTATACTTTATCAAAATAGAGGGTTTCTGCTATCATCTCTAATTTGGATCCCCACAAAGCATGTGGGCCTGATTATATCCCTACAATAGTCATTAAGAAATGTGCTCTTAAACTGGCTACTTTTCTCCTTTTCTCTCACCTTCCCGATGACATCAATTCTCAACTCGGTATCTATGCAGATGACACAACCACTTACTCCTGTCTCAAAAGTAATTCAGATCGGTTCGATAAAATTGGCAGCTGATCTAAAAAATGACCTGTTAACTGGGGCAAGGAATAGCTTTTTAATTTTAACACCTCCAAAACTAAACCTCTCTATTAATCATCTAAGAGATTCCTTATTGCTTTTCGTCAGCTTGGCTGATGCTAACCTCCAGGAGAGTGACTCATTGCACCTTCTCGGGCTAACATTCTCTGCTGGCATGAAGTAGAAGCACTATATTGAATCAACTGCTGGGTCAGCTTCTAAAAAAATTGGTTCACTGTGTCGTTTGAGGCAATTTTTCTCTCCGAAATCTAAGTCTACCATTCATTCATGCTTTGAATATTGCTGCTACGTATGGTCTGGTGATCCTGCTTTATATTCAGACATTCCTGATAAAATCAGAAGAAGAATCTGTAATATCATTGGTCCTGACCTGGCATCTTGGCTTCAGTCATTTCCCCATCGCCTTAATGTAGCTTAATCTAGTAAGGGTAGTATATTTGCAACAAGGTCTCATCAATTGAAAATTGTATTAGATTCAACCGTAAGTTCTATGCTAACAGTTTCTTCTCTCGCACTTCTCGCTTGTAGAACTCTCTTCTGGCTTCTTGCTTTCCAGCCAACTTTGATCTTCAAAAATTTAAATGCAATGTCAATTGTTATCTATTGTCTTCTAGATTCCCTCTTCTATTCTTCTCGCTCCTTAATAATGTTTCTCTCTTGTCTTATTCTTTCACACTCAGTAACCCGTTACATCTTAGTGGCTTTACTACCTTGCTTGGGATGAAATGATAAGGAATAAATCACTTAGTATTGTTTTCAAAATTATTTAAAATACAACCAGTGGAGTTATTCAATAACAATACCTATTCGATTAAGGTGGTTCATAATATAAGCCAGAAGCAGCAGTCAGGTCTTTCTAATCTTCAAGGTCGTTAAAAAGAAGAACGTCTTTGATAATATAAAAGAATATCTTGAAGTAGAAATCTCAAAAATTGTTATGGAGTGGTTTCACAGTTGAGGCTTGTATTTGTACTAAGTCGGTCCTAAAATAGGTTACGAACTTAATATAATAGGTAATGACGCAGTAATCTAGTTGTGGTGGCTGATACTTTAATATCCGACTAACGGTCGTCCGACATCGACTGACTAACCAACTCACTGAGGGACTGCTACTACTACTCCTACTTATTATAGGTGGGAGAGTCTATTAACTATAGAATAGGTGTGTTCCACTATAACAAAAATATAGCACATGAGGCCTTCAATAATTTCAGTTGTGGTTGGAGCCCTCGATTTGATTGGAAAAAAGGAATACTTGGTAGTCCATGCCTTAAAGAAATACAAGAAATTCTTCTCACCACCACAGCTCACAACTTACGAAGGACTTTATCTATGTAAAATGTGTATGTCTTAGGTTGTTTTATATTTATCTCGATTTTTTTACAAAAATGTTCAGTGGAAAATGTCATGATGCCATTTCTGACGTTAGCTGTCTAGTTGGGACACGGAAGGAAATGAGTATACAACAGAAAGAAAATATAATAATAATAATAATAATAATAATAATAATAATAATAACAGGTGCCTGGTTGGAACCCGGAAGTAAATGTGAAGTAAAACAGAAATCAAAGAAGATGATGATGATTATGATGACCATATTTGGCCGCCAAATAGCAATAGTTAATTAGCTTTGTTTTTTGTAAATAAATTTCATCAAGTAGAAGGCTCGGGAGCTAGTCAAACTAGATAGTTGCTGAATGAGGCGTGTGATATAAAATATGTTTCTAAGGCCTTTTCATTTTTAATTAAATCATTAATAATTTTTTTTTTTAATTTGTTTGCTTAGTATCGGGTCGACACTTCAAAACTAATTATTATCAACATTTTTAAAATAATGATCTATATTATAATTAGAAAATCACACGATATGTTGCTCATATACAAATATAAATATATCCTGAAAGGTTCACTAGTATCGGTTGGTTATTGAACAGTTTTATTATAAAAAATTGACTTTAATAATAAAATCTAGCCCAATGAATGTCGTAAGTTTTTGTTTTTTTTAAGACGACTTCTCCGTAATAATGAAATTTCGTCGATTCCAACGAAATGTCATTAATAGATATAAATCGACAATTTGAATTCAAAAACCTTTATAAAGATTTTCCTCGAATTTTAACATATGTACGACATACGCTTGATAAAAATGGCAATGAAAATAATTTCCGGAGGAAATTCAGAGCTTACCCACGTTTTCCTCATAAGCTTGAAATCATTTTCTTGAATATTCCCTATCGGTTTACATTCATCCTGTGTTTAACGATACCGGACAATATAGGATATAGTTAATGTTCTTCCAACGCCATTTTGAATGCTTGCTAGCATTATGTTTATAATGTCTTGATGAGTTAGCGAAAAATTACGCACAGCTGCCGTCGATAATTATACACATTGTCAATGAGAAAATTGAGCAAGTTTCCTCTCTTTTCTGTTTTATTTCTCTGATTTGTTCTTTTGTGCTTCGAATTTTAATTATTTTATTTTACATTTCTTCTTTATCATGTTGAGTATTATCAACATGATCAACCACGTCCTGAAGCGACATGGCAAATACAGAAGATTAACTTGTTTTTTCCGGTTTATCAACCTTTTGCAGATCATTTAAAGCCGTAAAATATTTCAGATTGTAAGATTTTATTTTTTTTAGATAATACTGATTTACTGATAAAAATCATACTATTTAACCCACAACTGGGGGAGAAGACGTGGATTCATACCTTTACTTGAAAATGAATATAAAGAACCCGACTGGAATTGGAATTCGGCTCCCCGATTTCCAGTTGCGAGACGTTATCCATTACACCACCCAATTGGTCACCCATCTGGGTACGGAACAGGTTCGACTTTGCTTAACTTCGATGATCATATGAGAACCGGTGTTTCAACGTGATATGGCCGTAAACCCGCGAATATTATGGACAGGGCGTGTAAGAAAACGTTTTAAGGAAATTTAAATTAAAAAAAAAGAAAATTTATACTTAGAATCAGAAAGTGACAAATTAAATTTCTGGGGCACATAATGAGAAAAGAGGGCTTGGAAACTTTGACACTGATAAGGCATACTGAAGGGAAGAAGGAAAAACACTGCAAGTAACCTACTTAAAGAGGTTTTGTAAACGAATAGCCGATCAGGGAATGGGAAAGATAATAAAAAAGCAAATATTGCTAAGTGTCACAAAAGATAAGAAATTGTGGAGAGCCACGATCGCTCACATCCTGAAGGACCACTACTCACAGGTAAATAAGACTAGTTTATACTTGAGTTTAACTTGTTATTTGCTTTGCATCTTCGCTTCTTCTATTTTTTCTTTTCTTCTTTTCTTTCTTAAATTATTTGTTGACGATATTCGTGTAAATTAGTAAAAAGAAATTTGTTTATCATCAATCAATTTCTTGCGCCGAGTATTTGACACTGAGTTTTAGACGTGTGGCACCATTTAACGAGGCAGGAAGGGAAAAGAAAGAAAAGAGGCTAAGGACCGAATCGTGAGTGATAAGCAAGAACACACACGGCTAAGGGACAATGGATAAAAGGATATTTTGATAAGTAACAAATGGCGAAAGAGTGACATTACAATGACAGGGAAATTCTGAGTAAAAAGAAAGGGAAAGAAAGAAAGAATCAGATATGTTTTGGCATCGGCTGTGTTATCTAAGGATATGAAAACAAATTATTGGTACGGGAAGACATCTTATTATCAACTACAGACCGGCTGGTCAAAGAAAAAAAAATTCAAATGAAAATGTTATTTCGATAAGTGACGAAAAACAGGCAACTAAAGGGACTTTGGACAGATATAAAATTATGTTATCAGAAATATGTACCGAAGGAAAATGAATGGGAACCTAGTAGTGTTTTTTTTTCTTTCTTCGAGGCGACAGACTGACTGAAACTTTGGAGATGTTTCTTTTTGAGACCGTGTTAAGAAGACCACCCATTCTGATAATTAGCGATAAAATACCTGACGTAAACCACGGGTAGAACAAGAGTTATGATCGCCATTGTCATATTGTCCCGTTCGCGACCAGAGAAATGATAACGGCGATTAAGAGGAAGAAAAGGGAAAGAGAAGAGATAATTTTTTTTTTAGTTAAGCAAGATATTTTTTTTCTCTTCCTGAAACAAAGCCGCAGATTCGTCCACGCCCGACTAAGACATCATTGGTCGAGTGGTGATCACGTGACGCACGAGGGAGGCTGTTGCAGCCCATCTGGAGGATGTGTAAGAGAGGTTGCTACGAAGATGTGGGGAGGGCAGTTCACGCCCCTCTGAAGTATGATGAGAAGGTGGGAGTGAGGAAAGGTTCCCAAAAATGGAAGAAGGTGGAAATTTCTAACCAGAGAGGTGGATATGTATTTAGAATTATGGAGGAACCCCCGGCGCCGACAAACTCACCCCGGTTTTGGTCGGCGCCCATATAAACGAAGCCACAACGAGCAGAGTTGAGTTGAGTCCCAGCATTTCCCAGAGTCAGTCTTCAGTTGAAGCAAGCCTCGCAGATAGCTGACCAAGATTCACGCACATTCCGGACCCCTCTTCAACCCAAGAACAATTATTTTGAAGAGCGACTTAGATCCAGATCACCGAAATAAGTTTTTCCAAAGACCCACCGAAACACCAATTTCTTAGAGAGCAGACAACTTGAAGTGTTAAAACTTGCCTAGCGGAAAACGGCGTGTCACAATCCATAGAACGGGTCGGGAGATAGATGCAGTCCTATGTATCGAACAACTAGACATAAAGTTTGTTACCTTTTTCTTTGATACTTTGAACTTTTGAGTTTTCATTTTATTGTCTTTTATGCATATTTGTGTGGTATCACCCCCGTTGAACTCGGTTTGCAGTACGGCCCCAACCACTGTTTGATCTCGTCTGCCTAAGATCAATTCACAACGTGGGTAGGCGGATTGGGGGATCAGTGCAGTTACCTTGGTAACCAGGCGTTGGAAGCGAGTTGGGAACGACGAGGCTGATATCAAATCTAACCAGATTCCCACCCGAATCACCAAAAGGTTAGAACGTCACATTTGGAGCAGCGACACCCGAACGGAGCAGCGAGGAGCGAACGGCTGGCGCCGCGGCGAGGACGTCACAATTGGTGCTGTTTAGGGACGTCACAGTTGGTGCCGCGGTAGACTAGGATAGAACGTCACGGTTGGCGCTGCGACCAGGGGACGACGTCACAGACGTGATGACGGTGATTCGTAATTGTTAATAAGAAAGTAAAATGAATTGTTAATAAACAATTAAAATGAATTGTTAATCAAGAATTAAAATTGATTGTTAATCAACAAATAAAATTAATTTTTAATAAACAATTAAAATGAAATGTTAATAAACAAGTAAAATAATCATAAATTTAATTGCTAATAAGTAATTAAAATTAATTGTTAACCAAAAAGTAAAATTAAGTGTTAATAAACAAGTGAAATTAATTGTTAATTAATAATAAACAAGGACATTTATAAAAATACATAATATATTAAATGAAGTTCGGAGATTAAATGTGTAACTCTGATGGTTTATTTTGCTAACTACTCTGATATGGCTAATTGCAACGCATTTTATTAATTAAAAAAACAACTTACATTCACAAAAGTGTTAGTGTGAATCTGATTGAATTGGAAGCTCCTCAAAGAGATTAGAGTGTAGGATTAAGTAGCATGTTCCATTTGTTCCATTAGCAATGGCCAATAAGGTCATACTATAACGTTGATACCTTTTTTAATCATTTCACCCCAAGGAAAGCAATAATGTTATACTTGCGGTTACTGACAGTGAAATAGAATGAGAAGACTTTAATGAGGAGAAGGGACAATGAAAGAACAAAAGAATTACCTATTATCTTTAAGAGTAAGGATTCAAGAGAACAAGAAAAGATGTTATCTCCAGAAGATTTCGTATTCAGCGATTGGACAACATTTCTTTGATAATCCAGACTATGCCAACGTTTTTTCATTGAACCTTTTCAATATTCTAACTTTTGTTGGGTTTTCGTTCCATTTGAAGATTCTTGAATGTTTTTTTCCTACGCGACAACCGTTTGCTTTATTCCTTAAACATTATCCGGGTTATTTATATTGGCTTACGATCAGTCTCGCATTTTTTTTTGTTTTGGTTTTGAGATGACACACAGGGATTCGTTTTAGAACATTTTACCTCGATTTTTCTATTGGCAATATTTTTCTAAGGTTTAATATTTTAAATTTATCAACGATTCTCTTTGAAAAGAGTGAATCAAAAAGCTAGTCTCTTAAGAGGACTTACACCAACTTTTTTCGTTTTCGACATGAATTTTCAATATGTTGTTTCTTCATGGTATACTAAACAATATAAAAATAGAAATTTCCTTCCTATGATGTCCTACATTATGATTGATTGTTTGGCTAAGAAAGGAATTTAAATCTAAATAGCAAATACTGACAGTTTAAAATAAAATAATATAGCGAAAAAAATCCCCATCCAATTTATAACAGTCGCAAACACACGCACACAGACAGACATAAACACACAGCCGTATGTGTATGTATGAATGTATGTATGCCTCGTCGTCCTGCCAATAATATATGTGTTAGTTTGTTGACTTAGGAGGCACATTATGGTACAGGGGAGAGTTCTAGGCCATGCAGATCCAGTCAAGGATACAGAACTTATTTGTCATATATGTCTGGTACCTATGAAATCAAATGCTCGTCTTAAGAGTCATCTTGGGGCCCATAGACGCTGAAACAAGATAGAAGCCATTACAAGAGATGCGAAGGGCGAGGGATGAGTTTTATGGCAATCACTATATATATATATATATATATATATATATATATATATATATAAAAGTGAAGATGCATGCATGAAACAAACTGTCGCCTCTAAGTGTTGACTTCTATGTCCACTTTTATATTTACACACGCTCTATCTCTGATATTGAGCACTTCATCTCAATAATATGGCACATCTTAAGAATATATATATATATATATATATATATATATATATATATATATATATATAAAGAAATATAGTCTTAAGGTGTGCTATATTTATGGAATAAAGTGCTCAATATCAGAGATAGAGCGTGTGTAAATATAAAAGTGAACATAGAAGTCAACACTTAGAGGCGACAGTCTGTTTCATGCTATATGCAATCGTCAAGCCACGTGTGCTGTTATTTTTCTCGGCTATTTATATATATACGGGTTAGTGGTGCATTGTGGGTATTCTATTATGGCGGTTATTTCACCGGAAGTCGTTTGTTTATCTATTTAGGTCAAATTATATTGCATGTTTTTTTGTTTTTTTTTGTTTCTTATTTTATTTATTTATTTATTTATTAACGTAGTAAAAATTTGTTTATATCACTTATTTAACAGTTTTGTTTTGGTTTGGGAATTTAATTAAAACTATTTGTTCAGTTTTGGGGTTGATTGTTGTAGTTCATTCTAAGTATTATTTTGGCGGGAACAGTTTTTAATTGATTATCTTTATTTGGGATTGGTTTGTTTATTTATTTACTTGGATGAATTTAGGTTAATTTATTTTACTTGTATATTTTCTCTTTTCGGTTTTCGATTTTTAAGTAACATAGTATTTTTTTATGTTTTATTTCTATTTTTTTTTTTTTTTTTTTTTTTTTTTTGTTATTTTGTAATTTTTGCTTATTAGTATATTTATTTGTTTTTATTTTATTTTTTCCGTTTTTTAATTTTTTAGGTTACGTAGTAAAAATTTATTTTCATGTCTGCATTTTGAGATGAGTTCGGATCTTTTGTTTAATAATTTATTTTGGTCGGGAAAAGTAATGATAGCTATTTTTTCCTCCGAGCAAAGTTTGCAAGTTTTTGATTGGTTATTGTAGGCTGATGATTTTTTCCTTATCTTCCAAGATATTTTTGGTGTGATGTTCGTTTTGTTTTTAATTTCCCAGATATACTTAGAAAGCATTGTACTGTTTGCATATTTACTATTTGTGAAATATGTTTTGTGTGTATAATTTCTTTGTTTCCAGGGTCCTTCAGTTACTCCTATGTATACTTTTTCTTCATTATCTGGTGATTTTATCGTGGCTTGGTATATTACGTTGTTTTGTAAACAATTTCCGTTTAAGGGACATTCGTTCTTTATTCTGCAGTTGCACGTGGGTTTAATTTGTTCGTGTGGTTTGTTGATAATTTTCCTATTGTGCTTTTTTATTATTTGTGCCATGCTCTCGGTGCAGCTGTAGCTGATTTTTACAGTGTTTTTGTTGAATATCTTGTGTAAGGTGCTTGATTCTGGGAAGTGTTTGTGTAAGAGTTTGAAGAATATTTTCCCTACGTTTGTTTTTACGTTCTTGCTGTACGGTGGGTTGAACCATATGATATTTCTTCTTCTGTTGGCCTTTTTTGTATTCTGTGGTGAGTATGTGAGTGTTTCTGGGAATCCGCTATCTTTTAGGGCTGTTTCATAGTCTTTCTTAGCTTTGTTAAATAGGGATTCATTGGAGGAATTGTTAGAGAGCCTGCGGTTAATCGATTTTGGTATCTGTTTGATTATAGAAGGTGGATGGTTGGAAGATGTGTGTATGTAGAGTGGTTTGTCATTAGGTTTTCTATATGGTTTATGTGTGCCTTCTCTTAGGTTGAAGGTAACATCTAGAAAATCTACTTCGTTTAGGTTAGTTTTTATATCTATGTCGAATCCGTTATTTTTAAAAATCTTTATTATTGCTTTTCTAGTTTTGTCTGTGTTTTGTTTGTTACAGTTTCTTAAGATTATGAGACCGTCGTCCCTGTAGAGTCCTGTGTCATTTCTATCTATTATTTTGCTCAGTTCGTTTAGTAAGTAAATGCCTATGATTTCGCATGCTTCTGCATCGTCAAAGCTTCCCATTGTAGTGTCAAATATCCCATCTCTCTTTATCCATGCTTCTTCATTGTGGAATAATAGTGATTTACGGGAGTGCTTAATGATGTTGATTTCGCTTGGTTGTATTATTACTTGTTCCTGAGCTAAGTTGATGGCCTTATCTAGCATACGTTCTGTTATGGATGGGTAAAATTCTTTTATGTCTAATTGTAAGAATTGGCAGTTTTGTTTGTTATTTATGCTGTGGAACCAGTCAATAGTTGTTTTCGTATTTTTCCACTGGTTTACTCCTAATTTCTTCCTAAGTTCAGAATTAATTCTTTCTAGTATTGTTTTACTTATTTTACCTAGTTCACTTTTGGCTGGGTTTATGAGTCTACATGCAGGATTGGTTTTGAAATTTTCTTTATGGTCTTTTAGTGTGATAAAGGCTCCTGCCTTGCTAATACAACTTATTCGGTCATCCAGGTCTAATTTTTGGGCGATTGTTTTAGCTTCCTTATTGATATCGTGTTCTGTTGTTTGGGGTGCCTTTTTGTATGTTTTGGTTATGTTGTTCTTCAGTAATTTATTGTGTGTAGGAGGACTTATTTTGTATAAATTTCTCGTTTTGTCAGCAGCGATAAATACACTTGCAGAATTGTTTATTTTAGTTATATCTGCTTTTAGATTTTTTTGGAATGCAAAACTGCCAATTCTTACAATTAGACATAAAAGAATTTTACCCATCCATAACAGAACGTATGCTAGATAAGGCCATCAACTTAGCTCAGGAACAAGTAATAATACAACCAAGCGAAATCAACATCATTAAGCACTCCCGTAAATCACTATTATTCCACAATGAAGAAGCATGGATAAAGAGAGATGGGATATTTGACACTACAATGGGAAGCTTTGACGATGCAGAAGCATGCGAAATCATAGGCATTTACTTACTAAACGAACTGAGCAAAATAATAGATAGAAATGACACAGGACTCTACAGGGACGACGGTCTCATAATCTTAAGAAACTGTAACAAACAAAACACAGACAAAACTAGAAAAGCAATAATAAAGATTTTTAAAAATAACGGATTCGACATAGATATAAAAACTAACCTAAACGAAGTAGATTTTCTAGATGTTACCTTCAACCTAAGAGAAGGCACACATAAACCATATAGAAAACCTAATGACAAACCACTCTACATACACACATCTTCCAACCATCCACCTTCTATAATCAAACAGATACCAAAATCGATTAACCGCAGGCTCTCTAACAATTCCTCCAATGAATCCCTATTTAACAAAGCTAAGAAAGACTATGAAACAGCCCTAAAAGATAGCGGATTCCCAGAAACACTCACATACTCACCACAGAATACAAAAAAGGCCAACAGAAGAAGAAATATCATATGGTTCAACCCACCGTACAGCAAGAACGTAAAAACAAACGTAGGGAAAATATTCTTCAAACTCTTACACAAACACTTCCCAGAATCAAGCACCTTACACAAGATATTCAACAAAAACACTGTAAAAATCAGCTACAGCTGCACCGAGAGCATGGCACAAATAATAAAAAAGCACAATAGGAAAATTATCAACAAACCACACGAACAAATTAAACCCACGTGCAACTGCAGAATAAAGAACGAATGTCCCTTAAACGGAAATTGTTTACAAAACAACGTAATATACCAAGCCACGATAAAATCACCAGATAATGAAGAAAAAGTATACATAGGAGTAACTGAAGGACCCTGGAAACAAAGAAATTATACACACAAAACATCTTTCACAAATAGTAAATATGCAAACAGTACAATGCTTTCTAAGTATATCTGGGAAATTAAAAACAAAACGAACATCACACCAAAAATATCTTGGAAGATAAGGAAAAAATCATCAGCCTACAATAACCAATCAAAAACTTGCAAACTTTGCTCGGAGGAAAAAATAGCTATCATTACTTTTCCCGACCAAAATAAATTATTAAACAAAAGATCCGAACTCATCTCAAAATGCAGACATGAAAATAAATTTTTACTACGTAACCTAAAAAATTAAAAAACGGAAAAAATAAAATAAAAACAAATAAATATACTAATAAGCAAAAATTACAAAATAACAAAAAAAAAAAAAAAAAAAAAAAAAAAAGAAATAAAACATAAAAAAATACTATGTTACTTAAAAATCGAAAACCGAAAAGAGAAAATATACAAGTAAAATAAATTAACCTAAATTCATCCAAGTAAATAAATAAACAAACCAATCCCAAATAAAGATAATCAATTAAAAACTGTTCCCGCCAAAATAATACTTAGAATGAACTACAACAATCAACCCCAAAACTGAACAAATAGTTTTAATTAAATTCCCAAACCAAAACAAAACTGTTAAATAAGTGATATAAACAAATTTTTACTACGTTAATAAATAAATAAATAAATAAAATAAGAAACAAAAAAAAAACAAAAAAACAAGCAATATAATTTGACCTAAATAGATAAACAAACGACTTCCGGTGAAATAACCGCCATAATAGAATACCCACAATGCACCACTAACCCGTATATATATAAATAGCCGAGAAAAATAACAGCACACGTGGCTTGACGATTGCATATAGCATGAAACAGACTGTCGCCTCTAAGTGTTGACTTCTATGTTCACTTTTATATATATATATATATATATATATATATATATATATATATATATATATATATATATATATATATATATATAAGGAGGAGGCACGGTGGAGTAATGGATAGCGGCTTGGATTGAGGAATCGGGAGTCTTGCGAAAGGTGTGAATCCTCTTCTCCCTCCAGCTACGGATAAATAGCAGGACAGACAGGGTTCTATAGCCTTGGATGGCAGCTGGTCTAGGAGAAGGACAACTCTGAATTCAAAACCTACGGAGGGTGGTAGTGCACCAAGTCTCTGTATTCGGCCTTTCAAAAATTGTGGATAGTTCTACACAAAACCTTCACCACTATAATCAAATCTTATGTACAGTCAGTTTCCTCATACGTCGAATTCGACGGGAAAGTCGGATATATATATATATATATATATATATATATATATATATATATATATATATATATATATATATATATATATATATAGACGAGTGGTTAGAACGTTCACATTCTGACCATGAACCCGGGTTCGAATCTCACCGTGGTCGATTTGTCAGGAAGGAGACTTCCTGACGTTGTCGGACTGGAGGGGTCGATCCCAGCGCGCGGTACTTTAGGAAAATGTCTGAAAACCATACCACGTGTTGACCTAAGCCTTGTGAGTGCTAGCACGAAGTCACAAGTTATCGTGGTCGAGGGCTTGAGCGTGATGGCCTTGTTCAAATTGCTGATCACGCTAAATAACACGCCCTTTCCCAGAAACTGTAACTAAGGTCTGCTCAGCATAGTTGAAGTATAAACCACATTTGGGCTCTGTGGGTGTTGAATAAATACAAATGTCCCTCAGTAAGCGTCTTGCAATAGGGATTGGCTAGCCGCCCTAGATTACGGTTATCCTCGAATACGAGTGGCCAGTTATAAATAATATAAACATATATCAGATTATTGCAAAGGTTCGTGCCCAATTTTCATTGTTGATATAAAATGACCGCAACTTAACACTGGCGTTTGTTTCGATGCCGGTTTTTGGTGTGTTTGAGATTGAAACCTCGTATCGTTCAGTTGTGAGCAAGGCCACATTACGTTGAAACATCGGTTCCCGTACGAACACCGAAGTTAAGCAACATAGTGCTTGGGCAGTATATGGGAGACCACTTAGAAATACCAGATGCTCTAAGTTTGTATTTGTGGGTAGTGTGATGTATAAGTTTTTTAATGCTGAAATCTAAATTTCTGTACGCAATTTTATTTGATTTTTGGCGATAATAATGATTTAGTGATAGAAGTCATACTAATTAACCCATAGCTAGGAGAGAAGAGATGTATTCACCCCTTTCCTATTTCACGCGTAAGTGCAAACCCAACGGGTATTGAAACTCGACTCTCCGATTAACAATTCCAAGCCATTACCCATTATATTACACCACCCGCACACAGGATATGATTTGCTTTTTTTAAAAGCAGAAAATGCACTAGATATGAAACTCTTCTGAATTCCTCTTCAAACTTGTTACATACAGATATGAAAACTCATAATATCGGCTAGCTAAAAAATAAATAAATAAAAATAAGCCACCTCGCCCAAAATTATTTGTTTAATTTTTATTTAATAGTTTTAAATATTAGGCAGTTTACTTCCATGATCAATATCTGTGCTCCTTCAGGACTCTAATGTAAGTTGTCACATTTTCATAGTCCCAGGACATCAATTAAAACGGTTTCCTCCACTGGCTCTTAACTTTTGAATGTATTATTTTGAGTATCAGCATATGTTCAGGTGAAAGCGTTCCTTGTAATGTGTCCGTGTCATCAATTCGACAGCTTGCATTACACTCCGGAATGGCTAGAGATACAATTCCTGAATGTATATTATACACATGTTTAGTAAGAATTAAGCAAATTTGTTTTGTTTGTTTTTTACTTTGGGGATTCATTTCTTTTGCTAACCGCTGTATATTTTCTTGTGTATATTAAAATCTCATTAAATGTATAGAACACGTAGAAGAAAGCGTAAATAACATATTTTCTAGTAGCTTCGACGGAATGCAGTGATATTCCAGGCTCTTTAACCATGTTGTTCGTGACATTTTGGATAATTTTCATCTCGTTCGCCAAATTCATTTTTCCTAATTTGAAACTTAGTTCATTTTACACTAAAAATACAATTTGAAGGCTATCAACCATTGATTCTCAACCGCCGAGCCGCAGCAAACTAGTGAGCCGCGTGATCCTCTTAAGTGTGTCGCGAAATATTGTCACAGCATTCATATATATGTGTGTGTGGAAGTAATTGTTATGAATAATCAAGAGACGTATCTCCTTGTTTTGTTACTATCCTATTTAAGAGAACTCTTTTAGTTTACTGGGGCTATAAAAGGACACTATACGCGAACCTTCTCAGTTGAATAAAGCTTTCTCAAAACCTACATCTGCGTACTTTTGTCATTACAGTAGTAATGGTACAGCGACAGTAGTTGAATAAATAAATAAGTATTAAAAATTTTTTCCCACATTAGCTAAAATGAATGTATGTTTTATTGCACTATTTACATTATTCGGACTATTGTCCCCATCTTTGCTGCCATATTTATTACAACGTTTCGGCCGTTGTACGCTCCGGCCTTCTTGGAATGTCGAACTGAACCCTTTATTTCGCTCACTGGGGTAGACTGTTCTAGTTCCACGTCGAATGGATGTCAATCATCAGTTATCTCCTGTTAATTCCCCTCTCCAAGTTTTCGACCGTCTTAACCAGGTACTGAACTCACACTCTTTAGGTCCTGTCACTGGATTTAACTAACGCCTTTATCCACTGTGCCATGTGTCCTTGAGGACATCTGTGTATGAATTTCTGGGTATTATAAACCTAATGTCTTCAGAACCCATGTTTTACCAGTGCTCATATTGCAATTTTTGTTATTATCGCTTTTCTCAGGCACTCCTTATTACTGGTTCTCGTATTGTACTCATTTCTATGCTTGGTCGGCTCAGGAGATTTTTTGTGGCCTAGCATATGTGCTGATTCCTTTAGTTTACGAATTTTCCAATGATGTTCTTTGTCAGAATAATGTAAATAGTGTACATAATACCTCATCTCAGAAATACAGACATGTTTTATTGCAATTTTCTATTTATTTATGTGAATTAAGCTTCTCAACTCTAAATACCCTCAAAAATAAGAAGCGTGAAAGATTAGGCTGAAATGAGAACCTGCTTGCCGCACATTCCACCAAACTTTGAAGAAATCGCGAAAAAACACCAGACACAGGTTTCACACTAAATAAGCTGCACAGAGAGTTGAAGAGAAACATTGAGATAAAGTAAGTTCATATTTGTGTGTATTTTTTTCTATGATTTTATTTCATAACATTTAAATGTATAGCATTTAAAAATGTTACTAAGTGTGCCGTGATATCTTCATTTCCTTCTAGGTGTGACGTTGCTTAAAAAGATTGAGAAAGTCTGATCTAAACGTTACGCATTCTGTGTTTGTTTATTTTACATAAGAGATTTGCATACTTGTCTTAATCTGGAATTATGTTCATTTTGAGGTGCGCCGATTGAAATTTTGCAACGCTTGCTTTCAGGTTCTTATCTCTCTTTCTGTTGTGCCTACAACTTCTGAGTGAAAATAAATCAAATCGGTTTTTTCTCCTTTGTCGTTCAGTTTTTTTTTTTTTTTTTACTAGCTATTTTGTTTTATATTTTCGTCCGAACCTTTTATTTCTGTTTAGAAAACTTAAACCATCTCATTTCTGTAAATGAATATCATATCGATATATAAACATTTGTAAATACACTGACGGAAAAAATCGTAACACATTGTAGGAGGACACTAGCTTTGAGTTAAGTTTTGATTGTTTATGTTTATGGGCATATCAACACCTCTATGGGTTATTTGATGACGAAATCTAAATATTTTGTACGCAATTTTATGGCTTCAACTACAAATATTTTGTATATAATTTTAGGGTAAACGTGCATTTTTAGATATATAGTTTGTAGATAAAATATATTTGCTGGTAATTTTACTAAAAAATGTATTTATTCTTTAATGCTTTATTAGTTGTCATTTTGATAGAAAATGTATTATGGCTGGTCATTTTGCCATAAAAATTTATTACTAATGGTCATTTTTGTAAACATATTGCTGGTATTTTTACAATTTTTGTGATGTCAACGAACACTCGTTGCCACTTTTGTGATGTAAACGAATATTCGTTGTCACTTTCGTAAGGCTAGCTGTAGTAGTGAATTTGTAATCACGTATACATCTATAGGACGCCGTTAAACAACACTGATGTCAGACGCCTTCGAATATCACTTGCACTAATAGTACTTGCATCGATAATATTCGCTCGAATAGTAGCTACCGTATTGATCCGAATAGAGAATAGTGTAGGGAAGAGAATAGAGAATAACGGTCCATATAGTAATAGAGGATAGAGTAGAAATAGTGATCCGAATAGTAATAGAGGATAAAATAGAAATGGCGATCGTTAATCGTCAGCTATTTCCTACATATATGGGTTTCCTCTATGTTCACGTGGTCTACAATAATGGGATCGCCTGTGTTTGCTCACTGGTGATCTATGTACAAACTCAAGTGTCGGCAGTGACACTTTATTCCTATATAACAACCATAATGTATTTTTATATTTTCTTAGTGAACCACCAAACAAAAAAGAAAACACTATTTTTCCATTGGTTCAGGGCGGACCTGGGAACAGCAGCAATTAAAAAGTGGTTCCACGCTCCTCAAAACCGCCCTAATTTTTCGATCAGAGGCCTTGCTGCTGGACGTAGTTTATCGTTATAACCAGGGCTATGAACCATGCGGATGTTAGTGTTTAGTATGTAAATGTTTGAAGGTAGTAGTAATGTTTTAAAAGTCTTAGTATATCATGTTACATTTTAACCCTCATAATAGTGCACTGCCTGTGTAGGAGCTTTAGTTAATGACGCATGCTGCGATACGTTTCGGTGTGGTGGAAGAGACCAAGGGTGTTATGGAGACATACATTCGAGATATATATAAAGTCACAGGCATTCTTCTCCAAAGCCTGATAGACAAATTCAATAATAACCTTGTTGTAACCCAGGAAAGATTACTGAATAGAATAATCAAACAAAAGTTGGAAATGAACGATAATACTTAGGACAAGAACAACACATATAAGATTCACCAGCCATGCGTAGGAGAAGTAGTCAACTGCAAGAAGTGAGTCAAAATGAATTCCACAATGTATCTCCAACTGCAGGATATCTACAAATAACACCTAATGAGCTTGTATAAATGAATGACAAAACCTGAACAGGAAGGGTTAATAAATGCTACAAAGTTTAGGTTCAACAACAAAGATCTGAACTTAACAACAAAAATTATGTTATTGTCATTTCAACTTTGCTATAGGGCTGCGAAACGATTTTTGGAATAGCTCTGTATACGGCTTTTGGAATACATGGACCCTGTATACGGCTTTTGGAATACATGGACTCTGTATACGGCTTTTGGAGTATATGGACTCTATATACGGCTTTTGGAATACATCTTACTTATTATAAAACGCAGATTGTGTGTGTGTGTGTCTGTACGTTTATATATTGGATCGGATTTCCTACATTTTTCAACAGATTTCAACAAAATTTCACAGGACTACGTAAAATTACCTTGCGGTGGTTCTAACAGCGCCCAAAATTGGAAAAACACAATTGTTTTTGCACAAAATCAATTTGAAAACACGATTAAGAGGCATCACGAGAATGAAAGGGGGACAACTCATATCGAGTTATACTTATTATAAAACCCAGGTTGTTTGTGTGTGTGTGTTCGTTTATATATGGGATCGGATTTCCTACATTTTTCAACCGATTTCAACAAAACTTCACTTTTTTTTTTTTGGCAGGTAGTGTTTCTTATTGTCTTGCACACTTTTTTCTTTATTTTTACATTCAGAATGCTTTAAAAATTCCATTTACAAGACAATTGTTTATAATAAAATTCTATTCAATCGGTAGACTCATAACGATTGAAAACAATGTTTTTGTTTGAGTTTGGGTTTGACCAATTCGTAAAAAAAAAAAAAAAAATAATAATTAAGACATGCGTGTCCGTCAACCTTAAACAATAATCTTTGTCAATTTTATTTTTCAGTCTTTATGATGGTCGATACTTGATCTATCTCTTACTGTTACATCCCCGGGCAACGCCGGGCTCTACTGCTAGTGGAATCTATACACAAGGTTAGATAGGCCAGTCTGCCCCGACAATTGACTCATAACTGGAAGCAAGGCATCAGAATGAAATTGAAAACAACAAACAAGGCGGAGATTTTAACGAGGGTCGGCAATTCCAATCTCAGCGTCGAAAGGCGTTTGCCAATGGCACGAATCTACAGATGGGGAAAAAAAGAAGACGCTAAATAACTCATAAATCATGTTTAAATGCTATTCACACTTTCAGAAATGTCTGGTTTGCAAGAAAGGATTCTATTAAAGTTAAACCGTTTTTAACCGTTTTTATGCGTAACGCTGCCTGAGAGTGAAGTTGCTTATAAACTGTGATATAATTTAGAATTGTTAGGAAAGACATGAGATATTTATCCTTCTCAAAACTGTCAAATTTATGCAAAAAGGTATTAAATCTGACGCCATGAAAATGATACCATTTTTTATTCAGTTTGCTTGAAACAGAAAGATGACCTTTGTCACATAAGCACTTTTAGTCATTTGTTTCATTCTAACAATTTTTGAAATATGCATAACTGTGGCCAAAAATATGCGAATCTTGTTGGCTCTAAAAGCAGTTACTGGACCTTGTCAAAGTTGACGATAAAAATATATTATTTGGCTGCTACTGATTAGAGTGTACAGTGTTCTCAAGCGGTCCGCATCTAAGTACTAACCAGACTCAACACAGTTTAAATGATCACCGATCGGACTCTGAACTATTACCAGTCACGATGAACTGATGTTCCCTCAGGAAGGCTCTGTGCCTTGAGCGGATATTGGGATTTAAACTCAGCCCAGACCTCAAGATTCAACGTTAAAGATGCTGGAAAAATGGTTGGTTCCCCTACCGCTCTAGTAAGTAAACTCCTCCTGCTATTCTCGACCTTTTTAAGAGCCAGATCAGGCCCAAATTGGCGTACTGTTGCCATATATGGACAAGTGTTGCTCAGTCTTCACATTCCAGTCTCGATAGAGTCCCAAAGTGTCTCCCCGTCCTTGTGGATGATGAATTATTTTCCACCCTACAATCCCTTTCTCTCAAATCATCCATTGCAAGCCACTCGTTGCTCTATCTCTGTTTCCATGGCAAGTGCTCAGATGAACTATATTCCTTGGTTCCACCAATGCTAACCTTCACGGCTAAGATCGGCCAGGCTACGCAAATTGTAGCGCACCACGCTCATTCCTTTCGTATACCATTTGTGAAGTCCCACTCCAGTAGCTCTTTCCCACGAACTGTTGCTTTGTGGAACCGACTCTCAAGAGGATGCTTCCCCGTTCACTGCATTCTTAACCTGTTCAAATCTAGAGTTAACCGTTATATTCTCTATATATCCGCATAAACTGTGCATCTTACGCTGCAACTCTCTATCTTGAGTGGCACCCGAGCCGTGTAGAGGGCGGAAAATATGAGCATCGAAGAAGTTTTAAGGAAAAGGGAAACAAAAAGGACTCTTTTTGCTTAGGATCAGAAATAACTTACTATTATCAAGCCTCCTATATGGTAGTGAATGCTGGACAATTTCTTCAGGAATAAAGAGAAGTCGAGACAACAGAAGCATACTGAGAATACTATAGATGGAATATGTAAAAGGACATTTATATTCAGAATCAGAAAGGGGCAGTAGAAATTTCTAGGGCACAAAATGAGGAAAGAAGGCATGGAAAATTTGATACTCCCATGATATATCGAAGGCGAAAAGGGTAGGAGAAGCAGCGGGCAAACCTACGTGATGAGCTTGTGAATGAATAGAGAACCGGCAGTAGGAGTAATGGTACAAAGGCAAACATTGCTAAGAACTACGAAGGATAAAAAGTTATGGAAGGCCATGATTGCCTACACCCTGAAGAGACACGGCACACAGAAGATACAGTTTTGGTCTGCCACAAGAAAAGTGTTACACTTCTTAATTGTCTCAAGAAAATTTTGCTTTGTAGAATCTAAACGAAGATCATTCGAATAACTTTTATGCAATATCGGAGCTCCTATATGGCAATAGATGCTGGAGAGTCGTTTCATCACTAGATGAAGAAGAGACTTATGTGGTTGTGTTGATAAAAGCTGAGAATATCATGGATTGAACATGTGAGTAAGGAGGAAGTTTAAAGAAATATAGAAACAAAAAGGAGAATTATGAAATCAGAACGAGGCAGCTGAAATTTTTAAGATGCATAAGAAAAGAAGGCTTGGCGAATTTGACACAGGAGGTGCAAAGGAAAGCAGCAACAAACCTACTCAACAAGTTTGTGCAAATGGATGGTAGAAAAATGACCTTACGAAAAGCTACAAATGATAGAGAGCTATGGAGAGCCATCATCAACCGCTTTTTGATACTCACGGGGCATATTAAATGCAAAAGAGACAAGCAAATAACATCTAACGAGCTTGTATAAATGAATGGCAAAACCTGAACAGGAAGGGTTAGTAAGGGGTCAAAGTTTAGGAAGTTGCTTCAACAAAGATTAAAAAAATTATGGTCTATAATGTTGTCATTTCAACTTTCCTATATGGCTACGAAAGCCGAATTCTATATACGGCTTCATGACAGCCAAACAGAACGCTTTTACCAGCATTCGTTCAATGTTGAACATCACATGGAAATACTATGTGACCAACACCAAAGTCCTGGAAAGAGCCAACAGTCAGAGCATCGAATTACTGCAGATTAAATGCTGTTTTAGATGATCAGACTATGTAAAAAGAATGAAAGAGGCAAGTTTCTCACGTCAAGTCTTATACAGTGAGCTCACTTCAGACCACAAGGACCAACTCAAAACAACACTGAAAGCCAGTGGACTTAAGCCCTAATCGTTTGAAATACAAATTGGAGTCAATGTCATCGGCTCTTCCATGCAAGAATTGGTCGAATTAGTCATCAAAGCCATCATCATAAAGGAAGCGACCAGAAAAGAAGAAATCAAATTCTTGGATAAAAGATAAAGCCGGCGACCATGTAAAATATAAAATAGTTGTTTTGAGAACTGTAGTTGTTGGAACTGTAGAACTTAAACTTGAACGCTGGCGCATTGATATACGTTTATATGAAATTGAAAATCTTCGTTCGGTCTTAAGCATCAAATAGAATTATTATGTGACCAACACCAGAGTCAACACTCAAAGCATCAAATCGTTGATCATTAAACACTGTCTTCGATGGTCAGGACATGCAGCAAGAATGGAAGAATCAAGGTTTCCACGTCAATTCTTATTCAGTGATCTCACTTCAGAGAAAAGACCACGGGATTGCCCTCTTCGAAGATACAAGGAACAACTCAAAACAACACTGAAAGTCATTGAACGTAAATCGTTTGAAACACATGCACAAGACCATACCAACTGGCGACGTTCCATCCCCATCGGGACCAAAAACTTCGAAATCACCAAAAGAGAAAATGAAGAAGTCAAACGACAAGAGAGAAAGGCTCAACAAAATCGACATCATCCTCCACCAACATTACCATGGAGTCAATGCCATCGGCTTTTCCATGCAAGAATTGGTCTATTTAGTCATCATCGCCATCGTCATAAGCCATCAGAAAAGAAGAAATTGGATGCTACATAAAAACGACGACGTTAACCATAAAGGGAATCTTTCTACGTTTACGAGCCGTGTCCATTCAGGACGTAGACGATCATAGTTCTCCACAACTTCCTATACTGTGTAGCCCTTAGCAACGTATGTCTTAAAATCCGAGATACCCAGAGGCTCGAAGCATAATTAGTTGGTTAGTGCAGAATTACAGAGAGAAATTGAAAATAATTAAACTACATTTCCGGTGGCACGATGAAAAAAGTCTTGAACAGGCGGAAATAGCGAGGAGGAATAAGAACAATAAACGGGAAAATAGGGCGATGGCAATATTACACCCGACACCAAGTATACAAAAAATGAACTTTATTTGAAAGGTTAACATGGGAATCGGATACTGTTTACAAGAAAACAAGCTGGAGTGACTGAATATTCTTGAGAATACAACAATATATATATATATATATATATATATATATATATATATATATATATATATAAAGAACATTGGAGAAATTGTAATAAGTGGAACAAGTTTACTTGTGACGTCTTTCGTCCTACATTGGACTAAATTACGATTACACATGCACATGAATGAGGAGTGCTGGGAATGTTAGAAACATTTTTTTTAATAACGAGCTGAATTCATTTACAGTCTTTTTCTTTTCATCACTTAACCCATTCTGTGATATCAGAAGATCTGCCAGGAAAAAAAATTACTCCGATGAGTCCTAAAGGACGAAACGCGTCACAAGGAAACTTTCCTACTTTGGCATAGAATTTCTACAAGATATATATATATATATATATATATATATATATATATATATATATATATATATATATATCATAAATGGATAGATCTTTATGTATGCAAATATAATATGGTACAAAGAATTTTCACACACACACTCACATACACACAAAACACACACACACACACATATATATATATATATATATATATATATATATATATAATTCTTTGTACCATATTATATTTGCATACATAAAGATCTATCCATTTATGAAATATATATATATATATATATATATATATATATATATATATATGAAAATTTCTAGGAAATTAATCAGTAGAGAGACAATATTTATGAATATATGTGTGTGTAAGTATTTGTTTTCCATGATATATATATATGTATATATTATTTAATGCTATTTTTAGTGGATACTCGTATTTGAGTAGACGCTCCGTATATTTATTAAACCGTATATTTATTTATCTCTGTCTACTTGCCTGAATGTTCGAGAAATCATATTAAAATAACATATACGCTCTCCGGTAGGATTTGAACTAGCGTACTCTTAGGGGAAACCATCATTAGATCTGACCTGCTTAGACTCAAATACGAGTATCCACTAAAAATAACGTTTAAGTAATGAAAATATGTCAGCTCAATAAATAAAAATTCCATATATATATATTATGGCATTTTAACCACTTATATATAGGTAACTATACTCGACTCGAAAAACCTTCGAATTTTTGATTTGCCAATAATCAAATCAATCACGAAGGAAAAACGGTTTTAAAAAAAGAAAGAGCCAGGAACATGAAAGTCTGTCGAAAAAATCGCACAGATACAGGTTTAAAGGCCAAAGAAAAAAACCCCGACACGATTAAACAACTAACTAAAAGAGCTCAATATAACCGTAGAGCAGACCTAGATAAACCTAGTGAGCCAGACAAACCTACCCATATATATATTTGGTTGGATTGATGTGAGTTTGTGACCCTGGGTTTCACGCTTTTGCGATCGTCAGACAAACTGATTAATTTTTTTAAAATTTGGGTTTATGTAGATTGCGTGTATTGGTGTTATTATGGGAGTGGGAGTCGTCGTGATGTCATCGTGCTAACGCAAACATAGATGCATGTCCGTACACCCGATGAGGTACGCAGACACACTTGCTCGTACGCCGGGACTCATACATATATAAACATATGTGGATAGTTTGGTATTTGACATATGTATGTATATGGGTGGTGTTGTGTCTATACATACGCATTTGTATGTTGAAATTCAAAGATTGGAAGTGTAGCGAAAATTTCTCGTGAATGTATACAAGTCAGCAATCAGAGCATTTTTCTATTTTTTCTCTGAATAATATTTCCTCGCATGTATGTATATACGTGTGGTGGGGTGTGTGTAAAATTATGATAGGTAAAAATTACTATTATTTTTACTTTTAATTTTTAAAATCTACATACACTCAAATTTTTAAAAAAATGAATCAGTTTATCTGACGATCGCAAAAGCGTGAAACCCAGAGTCACAAACTCACATCAATCCAACCAATATAATATATAAATAATTATATATGTATATATATATATATATATATATATATATATATATATATAAATTTATATGCACACACTTTTCACCCACCCACACACACACACACACACACACACATATATATATATATATATATATATATATATGAAGAACCTGTAGAAAAGACAATATTTATAAATATAAATGACAATAGGAAAACTGTAGTTATTGCTGACGTGTTTCGTCCAATGTGAACTTTCTCAAAGCAAAAAACGAAATGAATTTAATTAAAGAACGTAACTTATAATAACAAAAAACAGAATGTCCTTAGCAACTGGAGGAATGTAGAGAACGCTATTTTCATATTGTTAACTGAAAATAACGTCAGCTATTGTCACGTGTGGAGAATATTGTCATTATAACAATTATATAATTTCTACAGGTTAACTCTGAGAAATTTTCAGATATATATATATATATATATATATATATATATATATATATATGTATATATGACACTCAAAATTAATAACGGCAGCATATGTCTAGAAAACCCGAAGTTAAAATGGCAACGATGGAAAGAAAAGAGAAAAAGAGAGAAAAGTTTAAGTAGTGAGTAAAAAATGACGAAATTGAGAAATAATCACGGCGGACGTGCGAGTGGGCGCACGCGCGCGAATGCCGACATGCACCCAATGCACTATGAAAACATAACTGGCACTAATGAAACGCGCATATAAAAGGAAAAATCGAGAGGTATAATCAGTCAATTACTGATATCCTCTGAAGAGTGGACGGAGTAATTCCTGGAGGGTCCGTTTACGAAACTTTGGAGTCGGGATGCTGAAGGTAGCACCAATCAGCTAAATGATAAACCTTTTACTTGTATTCTCTCTCTCTCTCCCTCTTTCTCCCTGTATCTCTGTCACTCCGCCCCTCTCTCTTTCTCTCTCTCTCTCTATATATATATGTGTGTGTGTGTGTGTGTGTGTATGTGGTGTGTATGTGTGTGAATATATTTATTCAAATTTATAACATATACATTTTATAAGAAGTGTTCCTTTGATAAAACACCAGCATTGTTGAAACAAAATTGCAAGTTTTGTAGTGATCTTATAAAATGTATATGTTATAAATTTGAATAAATATTATTAGTTCTACTTGATATTGAGCACTATTTTAAGAATATTGATTTTGGTTATTGGAATTTTATTCAATGTTTACCACCCCTGAACTTGCACACACACACACACACACACACACACACACATATATACATATATATATATATATATATATATATATATATATATATATATATATATATATATATATTTCAGTAGAAAAGCGTTTGGCTTTAAGATGTAGTTTTCTTAGTGCATTTATGTTTGGTTGTAGTTTGTATAAACAAAACTATAGATTCCTTATTTCCTTCACTGCGGTAGTTCCAATTAAATAAACTGTATTCATTTTCAGTCAAAAGTAATGGATACGTTTTTATTTACCCCTAGAAAAGGAATATTACTATTTCAGCAAATATGCAGCATTAAAGGAACAGCATTATCATCGTCATAATTGAATTTAAAAAGGCAATTTAAAACTATAACTTTTAAACTGTACATGGCCTTTCCCCTTAGAGTCGGCCAGATGAAAAATCACTGTATTTCACGAGCAAAATGACACCCTATTTAGAAGCGAATTAGAACCGCGCAAGACAAAAGCAACAAGAAAGTGTCTGCAATTCAGTCTGTCGATATTTAATATGCTTGCATAGTCGTTGATGGCTACCGTTGGAAAATACATTTATGAAAAAGCCAAAACGAAAACCCGACATGAAACGTCATATATATAGATATATATATATGTGTGTGTGTGTGTGTGTGTGTGTGTGTGTGTGAGAGAGAGAGAGAAAGAGAGAGAGAAAGAGAGAGAGATTTGATAAAAAAAATATCCGGACTGTTGTGCTATGGCAACGAAGCTGACGTATGAAAAGGGAAGCTACTTGGTACAGATTGATCTTGAACTCTGTTATAGCAGTGCTTGGAAGGAAAGTGTGCAGAGTGTGTTCGTCTCACCACACCACAGAGGTTCTATTCATGACCATTGCTTGTGCAGCAGGTACGACAACCACCATATTCCCAGGTACGACAGATACAATATTCTCCAGATCTCGATCCTTAAGAGGTCCTCGTTCCAAAAACAAATCCCACGTTAAAGGGACAAAATTTCAAGACATCAAGGAAATCCAAGATAATGCAACTAGGCAACTGACCGCTATCCCCAAATAAGGAGTTCCAGGAATATTTACAGCAGTGGAAAAGACGCTGGATAACGTGTGTGGTTTCAGAAGGGGAGTACTTAGAAGGAGATTAAGGATATTTTTTATGTAAAAATATTTTTAGAATCTTCGAAATAAAAATATTTGTTTTTCTTTAGTCAACGTCGCTCCATGAATTAGTACGGGAAATTTCTGTCTCTTGTTTTTTTTTTTGTTGTTTTTTTTTTGTTTTCATTTTTTTTTTTTTTTGTGAAAAAGACATTTATTTAGAAATTCGTGTAATAATCAGATAGTTGTTGGATTTTAATGTAACTTGAAGGACTTATTCAGAGATGAATGAAATGATTTTCAAATGACTTTTTTTTTTAAGAAAATCTTTGTAAAAATGATCTTTTTATGTTACTTACTTCACAATTTTATGAAATTTCCAGAAATTCTGTTTTGTAGCGCTTATTGTTTGTAGATTTTATAAAGGTAAGTCCTTGGGCAATTTAAATTATGAAATATTTTGGTCAAACAGTTCCCCAGTTTCAGAAAATCTGCCTTGAATCATAAAGTAAAAAAATACAATAAAACAAAAACATTATTTAATTAGAACAGTTTTTTGGCTTTATGAATAAAATATATTATAAACACTGTTGTCTTAAGAAATAATTTTGATGAATAATAAATTTTTAGGTGAATTGTTTATATTTTTTAATTTTAATTAGAATAATTTATAAACTTTAATTTAAAAAAAAATCTGTATTAATTTGTTACACTCAAGTGATATCGTTATTAAATTAAAACTATATTTACTAATTATAAATAAAAATGCTTTCTTCATTTTAACGACCCCCAATACTTTAAAAAGAATGTTGAATTTATTTCCTGTGTATAAACGTGTCGATTTTGTAAATGTGGACGTCCATACATGACTGTTGTAGCATATCTACAGACGATAATGGGTATTCGCCATTCCCATAAATACAGTGAATATTGTACGTGGTCTGCAGTTGGAGATTCGTCTCCAGCTGCGCTGGTCATAATCTCAGCCTCCAGTCAGAGAAGATCCCCAGACGAGGCTATGCCGAAACATCTACCCGACCTCGTTTTATACAGAGTCTACGGGGAATTTGGGGCCGAGTTTATGGGCTCGGCTACCCCACATTAAATTCGACCTTGTGCCACATCTGAGCTCGTGGGGCGGTTGGTAGATATCCTGCAGTTGGAGATGCATTGTGGAATTCACTTGACTCACTTCTAGCAGTTGACTACTTCTTCTACACTTTCATTACCAACCTTCGTGTGATTATTGTTTCCAGTAATCTTCCCTCGCTTACAACAATGACATTATCAGAAAATAAGAAGGATAGAAAATTTAAAATTTATTTATAATTCTCTAACATTTCATAAATAAGCGTCTTCGTAAGTTAGGCTATAATACCTCAAATTCAATAAAATATTAGATTGCTTAAAATATCATTCATCTATCTATCTATCTATCTATCTATCTATCTATCTATCTATCTATCTATCTATCTCTATATATATATATATATATATATATATATATATATATATATATATATATATGAAAATATAGAGAAAATAGGAAAGAACTGGTTAGGTAAATAATTTCTAATAAAAGTTCTTTAGTATTTTTGTTATTATTTTTAAAAAATAGTGTTCGATACAAAAGTAGAGCATAAATATAATTATTTATTTAAAAATATGATTCCAACACGCTACATAAGAGTTCTCATGTTTCAAAACAAGAGCCGAAAACTTCAATATAATTATTTGAATTAAATTGAATTAAAGTAAGCTCTGTTTCATCTTCAAGCGAAATTTTTTTGGGAATAACTTATTTCTGAAATTTACGTGTTTTAATAGCAGATTCATTACTGAAATCAAAATTTCCATGGTGACGGCCAGCGCGAGTTTTCATATAGAAGGGGCCCATGGTGTTAATAATTTGTATCAATAAAGAGTTTCATTTCTAGGTGTCAAGTTAGGGTAAGGTTGGGGTGTCTAAATTTAAAACGGAAGATGATTTAGTCTAGTCTGGCTTACGTGTCTAGGGAGATTTGTTTATTTTTTTATTTTATTTTTTCTAAAAGGGTTTTGTGTGTATATATATATATATATATATATATATATATATATATATATATATATATATATATATATATATATAAACAAAACCGACGTAACATTCATTTTTTGACGACTTCATAAAGGGTTATCTTTTTTGTAGGCTATTTAAGCTATTTATTAGGACTATGGATTTAAAAAAAATTATAAGCTAATTATTTAAAGCAAAGATTTGATGATGTCGGAAAAAAACCGTTAACTCATGTCTATTGTTTAATAGATTTTATTATTTAGAAACTTAATAATGTGTAGTTTCTCATGTAGGCATAAAGGGCATGGGTCATCCCAAGTTTTACAAGTTCTAGTTTTGTTTATATATATATATATATATATATATATATATATATATATATATATATAAGGCGTTCATGTTATATTCGTCAAGTAATTTTTACAGTTACGTATCCCTTAGATATATTTCCTAAACATCAGTCTAGCGATAGAACTGTCATTACTTCGTAAAAACACCTGCATCCATGTTAAACTGTGATATTTTAAACTAAAAGTAATATTCGTTTCAATTCAGATTAATTAAAATTTAAATTAGCCAATCTTGCTCAAATAAAGTTTCAGAAAAGTATATTTTATTTTTGAAAGATGTTTTTAATAAGGAGAATTATGTTGTGTTGAATGATGTGTCAATATGAACATATATATATATATATATATGTATGTATGTATGTATGTGTGTGTGTGTGTGTGTGTGTGTGTGTGTATAATGAAATGTATTAAGTCTGTCAATTATTTAATATATTTTTTGTTTATACGTTATTTTTATAGATATAATTTATTTAAGTAAATGGTCTGTTTAATTAAAAAACAGAGCATTTACTAAATAACGTATGAAGAGATTATATATATATATATATATATATATATATATATATATATATATATATACATATACATATATTATGGTTGTTCAAAAGTTCTCGTCTCTACCCAGAAGCCCATCTGGAAAATTGTTTAGTCACATGGTCAGATTTTTGGAAGTAGGTCAGCCACCTTTCGTAGAGTGAGAGAAAGAGAGGAGGAGAGAACGGTGTGAAAGAGTGTGAAACATAGAGGGGGTAGAGAAAGAAAGAGTGAAAGAGAGAAATGGACAGACATATAGCTAGAGAATTGTATTGCGTAACATTTTGTAAAAAAAAAATGCCTCAATGTAAAGTTTAATTGGAAACTACCAAAATCCACTCACAACTGAAGAGGGAACGCCCAGTTAGAAACGAAAACACAACTGTAACATGTTTTTCCCGGTATAAGATAAAATTTAGAGTCCGAAATTTGATATCCAAATCTGATTGCGTCATATACATCGAGTATATATATGCATGAAAAGTGATCAAATACAGATAAAATATGGATCGGAATCCGACAGAATGATCGTATAAAGAACGAACAAGAAACGTTTATCAATCTAACATGCTTCACTTTTATTAAAGTTTCCTCAGAGAATGAGTTGTGGAGAAAAAGTAGAAAGAAGTTATAGTATTTTTATTTTTGTATTGTATGATCTTCATTGATTAATCAGGTTTCACATGCTTTTGACTTAAACAACGTTGATAAAATTTATGGCGTTCCGAATTCGAGAGACGACGCGTCCTTTCGAAGGTCCTTTCTACCTTTCCTCAACATCTTATTAATAGTGTGGGAAATTTGTTCCGGCTTTCCCTCATGAAAGGGTTATGGTTAAAGATTATAGAATCGATAAAAGTAACAACGGCTTGAAACCTTAGAGCGGACAATTCCCCCTTTTAGGCGGAAGAATAAAGACTTAAACTCCTGCTCGGGGCGAAACAATAGAAGAAAATGTTTGTTTACGTACACAAAAAAGGTAAAGGGGTGTACACAAATATCGGGGAATTTACTAGCATGATGCTTGATAAGATAATTTACGATAAAAGAATTAGCATTAAACCCGAATAAGAGAGTGTTGTATCTAAAACAAACAAATCTGCTCCCTTCCTTAAAAAAAAAAAAAAAAAAATAGAATCTATTTTTGTCCTCTTCCAAGCTAAATTTAATCATCAGGAAAGCCTTCCTAATGTCAGCGAGTAACACATTCGTTGGAGCGAAACAACAATAATAATTTTTGCATGTCTCCCATTAGATTTATTCCAAGGTAGGCTGTTTCGTTTAAGGAGTACCATGTTTCAGTTCTAAGTGAGAACTTAAAAACAGGCCTTATCTTACTGGTGGATGGTTCTTCGGTTTTAAAAACAGGTCTTTGAGGAATCCATATATAATCTTTGAAATTATCAGGAGTAACGTGAATCCTCTCTATTATTCCCTCCTCCTTATGAAGCACCTTGACATATTCGTCGAACAGATTCTTTTCTAAGCTTTTGATAACAGTGTCCAATACGCCAATACCTACTGCATGATTCGAAGGTAAGGGACTGATTCTTTCCTCTATCCAACGTAGCTTTACATAATAAGAATTAGCTTTAAATTCTATAGATCCCTCGAAGACCTTAATCTTCTTGTTGTTATAATCACTGACACCATCTTCTTCGATGGTCAAACCCAACACTTCCATACTGAACATTTTATCTAAGTTACGTTCCACGCAACTTTCCTCATATGTATCGAAAAATGGATCAACGTGTCCCTTTTTAGATTCTAAAACAAACTTAGCATAAGACACGAGACAGTATTTGGAAACAACAGTATAGAAATTGCTATCTGCATATTTCTGACTTTCTCTGGGAAGGATAGTCTGGTTTGGATATAAGAAATTATTAACATTTCCAAAGGGAATGGTCCCATTGGGGAGTTTTCATGCGGAATCACCCATGCATTTTATCAGATACATAGGTTTCATGAACTGTGTCAAATCCACCTCCAACAAACCGTGTATGAGAATGGTATCAGTATTATTATCAAAGTTTCCAGCTAACTTAAAGTTTAAATTTTTCAGCTTTTTAGTAATCAGATGGAAACAATTAACATCAAACCTGATATTAAATTGGTTATCAATTAAAACTGGTAGCGAGCGAGTACCAATGGGAAATCCTATATCAAATTTCACTTCCCTTAACCTTTTGAGCTGAGAACCCCGAAAAAAGTCTTTACTTTATAATCAGCAGGGGAAATGTAGTAGTCCTCACCTCCTTTAGCTGCCTTAGAACTAATTCAGAGAAATAAGACCGCTGGCTTACCGTATCCATACAGTTAAATTTATGTATTTTGCCTCCACTGCCAACAGATAGGCAGACTACTGGCAGACGGAAATTAGGCTGTCCTGTCTGTGTATTACGGCACATATCAGTCGTTAAGGGTTTACGTTTAAACTTAAGCGAGTATAACACACATACATGGTTCTTCAAGTTACAGGATTTACATTCAATGTTTAATTTATTATTACTTCCTCTACATTCATCCTTGTAATGTTTCCTACTCATACATAGTAGGTAAAATTTTAATTCTTTATTCAATCTAGACTCTAGGGAAGCATATTTGGAACATTTAGTGCTTTTCCTCATTACAGGTCTAAATTTTGAAAGATTACTTCTTGTGTTGATATTAAAGTTTTCCAACGTACGGTTTTTGTTGTCTACAATTACGGACCTTTGGAGTCCAATCGTGAATCTTTTTTCCAGAGTTACTTACACTATTGCTATTATTGTTACTACTATTATATAACTTATTTTTTAAAATCACAATGGCTTTAATAACTTCACTATAGTTACCAAAAATTTGGGATAAAGAAGGATAATTCGTTTCAACGCAATGAGTTAGTTCTTTTTTTAAAATATACAGGGGTTTTTAGAAATACAACGAAACTCAAATATTTATTTCCAGGAGAATTTTCTTGAAGGGAATCCAAATCGAAGAAACTTTTCAACTAATTTTATTTTAGTAAGAAATTGATTCACTCCAACAAAGTCATAGTTCCATGTCAGTCTTAGACTCACAGATTTTCCTGAATATTTCAGCGACAATAGATTCATTGTCTAAAAATTTCTTTAAAACCTGTATGGCTGAATGGTAATTATCATCGTTGATATTTAAGTGCTGCGTTATTGGCAAGGTGTATCCGGTTAAATAACTTCATAGCCTTCGACTTAACATTGGCCACATAATTTTCAAACTCGAAAGAAAATTTTTGCAAGCAAACTTATCCTTACTCAGCACTTGCCGCTGAAAATGCAGCACTTCATCTTGGGGAGAAATGGGAAAGATTGTGGATTATTCGTATTTTTATCATCCCAAACCTTTATAGAAGAATTCTTCGGAAAATTAGGCTCTAATTTATCTAATTCCTGCTTAACCTCAGTTCGGAACTTTATTTCGACGCCTGTTTCCCTATAGCACCCCTCCTCATCAATTTCATTAGCATTGGGGATATCTGTTATATCCCCGTTGATTTCATCCACCGCGGCTAAACATTGAAAAATATCACCCCTTATCGAATTAAAGTAATCGCAACTTCCTTTTTCTTGATTTTTCAAAATATCAAGAGTAGTAACTATATTGCGTTCAAATGTTATTGCATCTTTTGGCTACCGTACTGGGTATGACGATAAACTACATCTGCGTCCAGGGTAAGACGATAAATTACGTCTAACAGGAAGGCCTCTGATCGGGAGGTTTTGAGGAGCGTGGAACCACCTCTTATTTGTTGGTGTTCCCAGGTCCGCCCTGGTCCGGGGTGGTAGCACCTGTTAGGCTCCCAGCTATGGGCAAATAGTTAACTCCCAAACTTGGGTCAAAAAACTATAAAAGTGTAAAAATAGATTTTAATACCAGAAATACTTTTTGTAAAACAAATTATTGCCAGCAATACATTTTTGAAGAAAAAAATATTATCAAAAATAGATTTATGAAGAAAAAATATTACCAGCAACAAAAATTTTGTTGGCATTAAATAACCCATTGAGGTTGATATGCCATGAAACAAACCAAACCAATCTTTAGGGTAATTTACCAGTTAAAGCTAAAATGATGGATATATTGAAAGATGTATATGATGTCTGATATTAACTACAAAAATTCCCCAAACTCTGCAAAAAATATTCAGAAAGGAAAAGAGAACCACCAAAACAACATTCACTTGAAGTAAAAAAAAAGTATATAACTTAAAAAAAAAAACAAATTCTCCCACTTAACGTACACACCGAGTTCTAGAGTCTTCCAAAAGAAAACAAATATGTTGATCTTAGGAGCACACAATATTTTGAGCAAAATATGAGAAATCGAGGGAAATCTGTCCTGGCATTCCCCACGTGAAAGGGTTAAGGTTAAAGGTGACAGAATCGATAAACAGCAAAAATGGCTTAAACAATAACAATAGAAGAAAATATTTACTTGCCATAATGATAAAAGTACGCAGGTGTATGCTTTAAGAAACCTTTATTCAACTGAGAATACAAGGTTCGCGTATAGTGTCCTTTTATAGTCCCAGTAAACAGAAATAGCTCTCTCAAAGAGGAGAGTAACAAAACAAGGAGAGACCACTATTCATTATTCATAACACTTACATAGACAAAAAAGGTAAAGGGATATACACAAATGGAGAGAAAGAAAGGGAGAAGAAAAATTCCTTTAACTTAAAGGAAGAAAAATAAAAGCTTGCTCAAAATATTTCTCTGATCACTTAAAAGCAAATAAAATTATTCTTAATGGAATAACACTCACATAAATTTCTTCTTGTTGAGGAGGAAACAATCGGAAGATCTGTAGTTTGTATTTAAGTGAGTTCGTAAGCCGACGACAGGAATTTCTAGGAAGCAAATCTCGATTAGTTCTTAGTAGAGGGCCGACGTTCTGTTTTTAGAGCCCAGCAACTAGATTTCTTTCTTGAAACAGGTTTCAGAGAAGACTTGTGTTACTGTCGCCGACCTGATGTTATCACAGACGATGTCAAGTACTCACCAAAGAGGCGTATATTCTCCGTATTTATCGAGATTTGAAGACTCAGAAATTCGAGAGTTTTTCCCTCCGAAATTGCTTATACACTTTCTCGGCCCTCTTATTCATTAGAAAATATATTCTTATCTCTGATAAGAATCAAAATTTTGGGAGTTTTCTTTTGTGGTGGGAGCAAGGCACCGACAAGTTGTGAGCGTTATGGCACCAAGATATCGCAGATACAACTGTAGTAACACCGTTGAACAATACTGGTGTCAGACGCCTTCGAATATCACTCGCACTAATAGTACTTATCCACTTAATTCAATAACGAGATCGCCTAGCAACTGATTCAATGTAATTTTTCCACATCATGTTAGCGGGAAATGTGAGAACAAGTAGGCGGAACGAGTCACTTTCCTGGAGGTTAGCATCAGCCACGATGATGGAAGTTTTGTCTTCAAAATAAAGGCGTGGCTTACAAATATATATATACTTATATTCCGAAAAATAGGGCAATTATTTTTAGTAAGGACAGATCGTTAATCATTACTCTGGGGTTAATTTTAGGTTTTCACATATCATAGTGGTTCTTAACCTTTATGGAGTCACGGACACCTTTAGTTCCCGACTCTTTGAGTCGCGGACCCCTATAAGACGTAAGCCCTTCATAGACAAACAGACAGACAAGCAGATACAGTCTGGTTGTTTTTTCACAACACCTGTACGTCCATTTCTCCCTCGCGCATACTGCACATACATCACTTTTCAGGCAACCACGCTAAAAAGAAATTAATGAAGCCACTGTGGAAAATGAGAATTATCATTTGCTCATATGGAGTGGCAAAAGGTGGTGGTCGTGCAGTGAAAGATGACACACCTTTAAATGGTAAACATAGAGTCAAGTGTCATGCCTAGTGGTCGGTACTGCAAGTAGTGACTGGGTGCGTTTTCTTTCAAGCAATGACAGGATGTATTTTCTTTTATTTCTTTCAATGGGAAATTTGATTGGGACAAAGGCTTTATAGCGAATATAAATGTTAATTTTTATCTGATCCTCACGAACCCCATGAAAATCATCTATGGACACTCTAGTAGTACATGGCCTGCAAGTTAAGATAACCCGAATTAAGGAATAGATAAAAAACGATTCTGTTTATTGCTGTTTACCAAAACAATGTGTTTGAAAAAAAAATTGCTGTGTTAATTTCTCGCCAAGAATGATACAACAGATCCCGTGAGAAGATGACGACCAACATTTTCTATTTTGGTTGGTGTGAACAAAAAAAATGTGAACGATCATAATTTAGAGCTTCAGTCATCCTTGACTATCTGATGTGTTCGCGGTCCTCCTTTAAATAAAATCTCTCAGAACATTTACAAAAGTCTCGTTTACCAAACATCAACATTTGGTCCCGAAAGATCTTATTAAATTATTTCTGAGAGTGAGTCTTTTTAAGTATCGAATAACGTCTTTTGCTTATCAAAAATTGCTGTCAGCGTGTTGTTATCAGTAAATCTGCATTAAGAGTTACGAGTATTTCGTAAACTTGATAAGCTACGATTAAACTCAGTGTGTATCGTGTGGGAAGGATATCAAAATAATCCAGATTCTATACTGGCAACAGACCGCCTACATACCGATAGCAAATGAGTTCAATAAATATACAAAAGTAAAAATGGTTTTAAAGACAAAGATGCGTCTTCTGGTTGGACCTTTTCAATCTATACAGCAATGCGATTCTGAAGGAATTAGAAGTCCTGGTAGGAATCATTATTGGCCGCCATAATTTTAACAACGTAAGATATACAGATTACACAGTGTTGGCAACAGACTCAGAAAGGAAAGAACAAGGCCTCCTATAGAAGTTAGTGAAGGAAAGCGAGAAGAAAGGCCTAAACACCAATTTCAAGAAGATAGAATGCATGGCTGTTAGCAAAAGAAACAGCCCAACATACAGATTGGAGACACTGAAATCAAGCAGGTAGAACGATTTAGATATCTGGGAAGTGTTTTAACGGAGAAAGCAAAGTGCGATATCGAAATCCGAAGGCGCATTGGAATAGCGAAAGATGCCTTCCAAAAGCTAAGAAAAGTATTGAGAAATAGGAAAATATCATTAGAAACAATGAAAAGAGTACTGAAATATTATGTAATATCAACCCTTCAATATGGCAGCGAAAGTTAAAGAAATGAAGAAGAGACTTGAAGCAACAAAAATGTAGTTCTACGGAAGGATGCTGAGAATGCCATTGGCCGAACATATGAGCAACGGCGAAGTTCTAGAGACAATGACAACAAGAAGGACACTTATATTTATCATCTGGAAGAGACAGTTAAGATACATAATGAGAAAAGAAGGCTTAGAAAATTTGATACTCACAGGGCAGATTGAAGATAAGAGAGACAGAGAAAAACAGCGCATAACTTACCTCGAGAGCTTGAGTAAATTGATGTCGGGTCAGAGTTTGGGCCCAATGGCAAAAAGGCAAAATTTATTAGGGGCTACATACAACAGGAAATTGTGCAGAGCTATCATCGTCAACGTCCTAAAGGAAAACAGCACATTGAAAAAGATTAAGAGGAAGAAAGAGAGAGGAGGAGGCAGAAAGGATGTCATTGTGGTTTGTTATTGTTTTATTCCTAAGCTTTTGGATAATGAACGAGTATTAAACATATCGAAGAAATATTGACAAATGAAATATGTGGAAATTTTGACTTATTTCGCTTTAAAATGTATCAGCCTAAATATGAAAAAAGAAAGAATTAACGAAGAAATCAAAGGATGAAAGTAAGAAAGAACGAAAGAAAAGAAGAAAGAAAAGAAGAAAAAAAGAAAGAAAGAAAGAAGAAAAGGAAGGATGAAAAATGAAAGAAAGAAAGGAAGAAAAGGAAGGACGAAAAAAGAAAGAAAGAAAGAGGAAGAAAGAAAGAAGAAAGAAAGTTAGAAAGAAAGAAAGAAAGAAAGAAAGAAGAAAAGGAAGGATGAAAAATGAAAGAAAGAAAGAAAGAAAGAAAAGGAAGGACGAAAAAAGAAAGAAAGAAGAAAAGAAAGAAAGAAAGAAAGAAAGAAGAAAAGTAAGGACGAAAAAAGGAAGAGAGAAAGAAAGAAGAAAAGGAAGGATGAAAAATGAATGAAAGAAAGAAAGAAAGAATGAAAAGGAAAAGGAAAGAAAGAAAGGAAGAAAAAGGACGGGAAAAAAGAACGAAATAAAAAGTAAGAATTAATAAAAGAACGAAAGAAATAAGGAAAGAAAGGAAGAATTAATGAAAGCAACAAAAAAATAATAAAAGAATGAAAGAAAAGTTAAAGAAAAACAAATTAATGAAAGAAAAGAAAGAAAGGATTAATGAAAGAAAGGATTAATGAAAGAAAGGATTAATGAAAGAAAGGATTACCTATAGAAAAAAGAATAAAAAGGACAAAAGAAAGAGTTAATGAAAGAAAAAACATGAAAGAAATAATAATAAGACAGAGACATTAACTGAAAAATCTATAAATCGCCTCGTCACGGAGCAATGGTTAGCGAGCTAATCTTTTAGACTAATTAAGACTAAATGGAGGAACATTAAATACAATTGGAAGATTGTGTTGCGCCGAGTGAGAACGCATTGCCTGTTTCGAAAATCACCTAAACTCGAAACAAGAACTTTTGGTACCGATGAAAAATACGGACTTATTTCCCTGAGGCAGGCCATAAGTTGCAGACCATTACTGCTGTAGTGAGGTCGATTCTATTCCCAAAACTTTTTGCATTATGTTGACGAGATTTGTATCATTATACGTCAATGGTTTACGAGTTCGAATCACCTATAGATTATTGGTGATCTTATTTTATATGCTGTCTCCTTTCGGGACTTGGACGACCATGGCTCTTCACAACTTTCTATTATTTAATCATTTAGTATCACTCTCAGCCTCTGTTCTCTCATGTATTTATATAAGCTCCTTATTAGGTGAGTCGATATTTCTCTCTGCTCATCTAGATTTCAATGTCTTGCGAGTGTTAAATTCTCCAATCCCTTTTTCCTCATTACGTATCTTAGAAATTTCGGTCGTTTTCGGATTCTAAGTACAAGTATTCTTTTTGCTCCAACTTTCCTTAAAACTTCCTCTTGGATAACATGCTTCGTCCATGTTATACTCAGCATCCTTCTGCAGATCAACATTTCTGTTACCTCAAGTCTCTCCTTCATCTATGGGGAAATTGTCCAGAATTCGGAGGAGGATTGATATTACATAGCAGTTCAACGCAGTTTCCTTTGTTTCCAACGAAGTTTTCTTGTTTGTTAATACCTTGTTTAACTTTTGGAAGGCACCTTCCGATTTCCGTGTCACGTTTTCTGTCTTCTGTTAAGTAAAAATTTGCAGATAGTTACATTTCTGTGTGTGGCATCATTCGGTCTTGAGAAACCTTGGATATGCACCCAAAGAGTTATGCCCCAATTCTTGATGGTGATGCAGCATCTGTTATGGCTGTACAGGCCCACACGGGAGTGACAGTCTCGATTGCAAGGAATGCTTATGAAGACGCTCTCCCCCGATATCGTCTCGTTGTTTTCTTTTCTTCGAACACGTTTCTTCCCGGCGGCAAGACTTCGTTTCTTCTCTCCTCGATCCAGCTCTCGGTGTAAATCACGTCTCCAGCGTCAGCGATCGTTGGCGATGTCTTCCCAGCGCTGGATGTCCACGTCCGTCACCCTCTTGTTCTTTTCTGTACTTGATTTTGATGTTTCCACCTCGTTGCTATTATCATAGACTGTTCTTCTTGTTAACGATTATATATTCTGCCTTTTTACAATTGATAATTAGTCTTTTCTTCCGCCTAATTCAAAACATTTTTCGAATTGCACCTATAAAAAAAAGGATTTGTAAATAAGCAATAACAGATGGTTATTAAGCTGCGTTCATTTTCAATATAAATATTAAATCATTGACGACCAGCTGAATTCTCAACTTTATTTTAGTCACTTGTAACTTTGATCTTTTAGTAACATGTGATACCTCTTTTAACGATAAATAACCTGAAAAATGAATCCGGGCAAGGTCTCTCCCAGACTAGAAAATTAGTCCTTTTCTAATGAAGGCCGTGGTTCCACTACAAACGTTTTGTTTTCTCAGGTTGACTATTATTGACACCCTTCTCCGTACACCATACGAGCAAGGATACTCGACAGCTTGAGGTCAGGATAATCTATTGACCAACTGATATCAATGTTGTGGTTCTGAAATCATTGTGTTGTTCGTTGTGTCCGATAGATTGGAGCAATGTCTTGATGTAACTTTCCAGATGACACCAGCAATTTATTCTGCATATGAAAGCAAGGCAAAGAATAAAATAAACTTGTTTCTTAATACCTTGTTTAGGTTTTGGAAGGCATCTTTCGCAGTTCCAATGTATGCTCGGTTTCGGTGTCACCTTTTAAATCGTCTGTTAATACTCTTGCGAGATAGTGAAATAGCTGTACACCCTGCATTTTCTTTTGAATTATACCGATAAAGAAAAAGTGTTTGTAAATAAAACCATAACAGATAGTTATTAGACAGTACAAATTTTCAATATAAATATTAAAGCATTCACGGCGTGGGGCATATTTATAAGGCCAGCTGAACTTCCAACTTCATTTTGGTAATTTGTCACTTTCAACTTTATTTTTAGTAACTTGTAACTAATTTTTTTTTTAATTTTTATAACGTGTAACACCTTAATGATGAATAACCTGAAAAGATCTTTCTCGGAATGTCTCTTTCAGTCTACACAATTGATTAATGTGTAATGAGAGCCGAGCTTGTTGTACAAACTTTGCTTTCTATTTTTTTAATATTATTGGTGTCCACCTTCGTACACTTTACAAGCGAATAATTTTCTATTCGTATTTTGAAAGAAAACTTCGTTCAGCTGAAAAAAAAACACAGGTTGGTATATCAGTTGGCCAGAATTAAAATACGTATCCGTGCTGGCCAAGAACAATTTTAAATGCCTAATTTAAAATTTTTTTAGAGCCATGATCGCCTACGCCCTGAGGGGGATACAACACATGAAGACGAAGAAACTAGAGTTCAGACCTGAATTAAATTGAGAATTTAAAAGGGGATAGATGAAAACACGAATATTGATGAGACAGCTTTTTAGCGTTAAGGTTCTCGGGACCTTAGGGAAAGAGAAGTGGGACAAAATCCCTGTTGAGACTTGTAGGAATTTGGGAAAGAAATATGAGAAAGTGTCAACATCTGGCGACAGTTAATAAGGGATTTGCATTTGATTAAGGTATCAGTACAAATAATTTTCTACATGAATTTCGTGTTCAAATTAAAAAGAATACGTCACGGAATTCAGTTCCCCCCCCCACCATATTCCTTGTGTATTTTTTCTTTCCCTACTTTCTTTATATGTCATTTAGGGTAAGAAAAATTCCTTTGATGTAAATATTTTAAAAAGTCACAGATTTTGCAAAAGTAGGTATAATTTCGGACTTAAATATATATATACATACATAAATACACACACATACACACGCACACACACACATATATGTGTGTGTGTGTGTGTGCATGTATGTGTGTGTGTGTGCATGCATTGTTGTTCTAATGTATACTACATATGTATGTAACACTGAAGTCAACATCAAGAGTTAACAGTCTGTTACATGATTGAAGGCAATCACCAGGCCATTGTCACCATTTGAGTTTGACCTCAGTGTCCAATTATACACACACGTACACACACACACGCACACACACGCACACACATGCACGTACATATATATATATATATATATATATATATTATTTATATTTTATTTTAATGTGCAGTACTTAGTGGAAAACGATCAATATCAGTGATAGAGTTAACATATTCCATTGTAGGGATATGAGTTTGTGACCCGGCGTTTCACGTTTTTGCAATAATCAGACAAACAGGTTTACGTGGTGTGGGGGAAATATACTTTTGTGTTTGTTTGGGATGACACTCTCATACACATAGGCACACATACATACAGGTGTACGCATTTTAGTTCACACAAACACATCCATATAAACAATCCGAGGCTAGGCGCAGATACACATCCATGCGTTCGGGCATACCTACATACGCAGTTGCAATTCTGTTTCGATGTCGGGGCCGTAGCTTTTATTATATGTAGCGATGTTCTTTTCAGCAAGGAGTGATAAGGGTGTTCTTGACGCTTTTCCGATCTGCCGCCAGCGCCATCAGAAAAAACTTAGACTTCATCACACACACACACACACACACACACACACACACACACACACACACAAGCACGCACACACACATGTGGAGGCTCACATGAATTTCTATTGATCTGGGTCTTTCACCACTGGGTTCTGTTTACGGGCATGGTGATGATGATGATGATGATGTTTGCATTTTCAACGCTATATACTTGTGTATTATTGACGATTGTGATTATACTGATAGTGATAATGACTGTGATATTAATTGTTATTAATATGTTAATGATAGTTATTGATGTGTTAACGGTAAATTTAACCTTAATGATGATGGAAACGAAAGTAGAATAGAAAAAAGGGCAGGGCAATAATGACAATCATAATTATGATAATAATTGTGGTAACCATGTTAAAGATAATAATAATAATAATAATAATAATAATAATAATAATAATGAGAGTATTAAAAAGCAGGACTAATGGTAATGGAGATGGTTATGAGGTGATTGTTCGTAAAGCGGTAGGGGTGATGGAAGTGTAGATAACGGTGCTCATAGTTTTATCGGTCTGTGTTAATTGTTATAGGGGTGGTTGTGTTTGTGGGTGTGGTGCTAGTGTTGGTAACAGTGAAGGTAGTGTTAATGCCAGTTGTTAGCGGTCATGTGTTGCTGGTTTTGGTGTTCTTGCATTTTGCTATTCTACCATTTTTTCCCGTAGTTTCATTCCTGGCTGTCTTCAGTTTTGTTGTAGGTATTACCTTTTTTGTATAAACTGTGATAGATATCTATTTTCGTCTCTGCATTTTGAAATTATTTCCGATCTTTGGTTTAGCAATTCCTTTTGCTGAGTTAAGATTATTGCCACTTTTTCGTGTAGACAAAGTAGACATCTCTTTGATATGTTATTGTAGGCAGGTGCGGTTTTCATGATTTCAAATATGATGTTTCTGTCTTTTCGTGGCCATATGTATGTAGATAATGTGGTACTGTTGGAGAATTTTCTGTTGGAGAATGAGAGTTCGTGGGTGTATTTTCTTTGCTTGAATGTTCCTTCTGTGGTGCCAATGTAGTAGTGTTGTTTGCGTTTACCTTAGCTTTGTATACTATGTTCGTTTGTAGCAAATCTTCGTGTAGTGGGTATGTGGTTTTGTATCTGGAGTTGCATTGGGAGTCTTTGATTACGCTATTGCAAATTATTACATTTTTGTATTTTTTTATTATTTGTGTTATGTTTTTGGTGCAGCTGTAGCTACATTTTACGGTGTTTTTAAAAATATTTTTGCTAAGAGGTTTGTTACGGGGAAGTGTTTTTATTAGATTTAGGAATGTCCTGCCGATGTTTGTTCTGACGCTTTTGTTGTATGGTAGGTTAAACCAAATTATATTTCTTTTTCTTTTTTCCGTTTTGGTTGTGGTGGCTTGCATTCTAGCTGATGCTTGTATCCGCTTTTTTTCTAACTGCGTTGTTATATGGCGTTTTTTTTTTTTTTTTTTTTTTTTCGTATGTGGGTGTGAGTGTGTGCTTGTAGATTGGGAGTTGCGTAGTGGGGTAACACTCCGGAAGTTAGTCACAAGAGTATTTCTATAGTGTAGTGACGCCGATTATCACACCACCTATGAACTTGTCTCAAACTATATATATATAGACACATTGTGAATATAGAAATCAGCATCGAATGGTGACTGGCATTTTTACGCATCGATACAATCTTCAGCCTGTGTTGATTCTTATGTCCGCACTGTCTGTAATCACTCTCCGATACCTAGCACACTTTGCTTATAAATATAACTAATTTTGAACACACACCTATCTATCTATCTATCTATCTATCTATCTATCTATCTATATATATATATATATATATATATATATATATATATATATAATCACTTTAAATGTTATTTTTAGCCGACATTCGTATTTGAGTAGGTGCTCCATTTATTTATTAAGTAGTATATTTATTTTTGTCTGCCGGTCTGAATGTTCGAGAAATCTTATTGAGGAATAATTTGTGCTTTCCGGCACGCATTGCGCAATTTTTTCTTTTCTAATTATTTGTGCTATGCGTCTGGATATCTCGATTTTTATTTAATTTACTTTTAGAACCATTCAAATTTTTGTTCTCTCCGATGAAGCCAGGGATTGAACTCACAATTCTTTGGGTCAAGTCAACTTTCGAACCAACCAACCAACCAAACTAATCAACCAACGCATCCACTTTTCCAGTCAGAACAATGCAAATATTAGTTACACTACCTCATCTTATATATATATATATATATATATATATATATATATATATATATATATATATATATATATATATATATATATATATATAAAAGTGAACATAGAAGTCAACACTTAGAGGCGACAGTCTGTTTCATGCTATATGCAATCGTCAGGCCACATATGCTGTTATTTTTCTCGGCTATTTATATATATACGGGTTAGTGGTGCATTGTGGGTATTCTGTTATGGTGGTTATTTCACCGGAAGTCGTTTTTTTATCTATTTAGTTCAAATTATATTGTTTGTTTTTATTTTTTTGTTTCTTATTTTATTTATTTATTTATTTATTAACGTAGTAAAAATTTGTTTATATCACTTATTTAACAGTTTTGTTTTGGTTTGGGAATTTAATTAAAGCTATTTGTTCAGTTTTGGGGTTGATTGTTGTAGTTCATTCTAAGTATTATTTTGGCGGGAACAGTTTTTAATTGATTATCTTTATTTGGGATTGGTCTGTTTATTTATTTACTTGGATGAATTTAGGTTAATTTATTTTACTTGTATATTTTCTCTTTTCGGTTTTCGATTTTTAAGTAACATAGTATTTATTTATGTTTTATTTCTATTTTTTTTATTTATTGTTATTTTGTTTATTAGTATATTTATTTGTTTTTATTTTATTTTTTCCGTTTTTAATTTTTTAGGTTACGTAGTAAAAATTTATTTTCATGTCTGCATTTTGAGATGAGCTCGGATCTTTTGTTTAATAATTTAAAAACAAGCAATATAATTTGAACTAAATAGATAAACAAACAACTTCCGGTGAAATAACCGCCATAACAGAATACCCACAATGCACCACTAACCCATATATATATAAATAGCCGAGAAAAATAACAGCATATGTGGCCTGACGATTGCATATAGCATGAAACAGACTGTCGCCTCTAAGTGTTGACTTCTATGTTCACTTTTATATTTACAAACGCTCTATCTCTGATATTGAGCACTTTATTCCATAAATATAGCACACCTTAAGACTATATTTCTTTATATATATATATATATATGTGTGTGCGTGTGTGTGTGTGTGTGTGTGTAGTCGTGAGAATCAATTGTTTTAGGCCTTCCTTTTATATCTTAAATATGTTGTCTAT
>OZ010588.1:91565137-91757637 GCA_963932145.1 Acanthosepion lycidas | reverse complement strand
AAGGAAATATATATAAATATAAATAAAAAAAACTGACTTAGATCAGGATGTTTTCAAGAATGCTATTTTTTTTTCAGTGAGACAGAAGCATTATCGTATCTGCTGAACGGCCACCTGTCTTACACGCCGATGGTTGGTGTAACGACTTCAGATTCGTTATATCTGAGGAAACTATACAAACATGTAACTTGTTGTTATTCTGTTTACTTTTTGTCGGTTTGGCGGAAACAAGGAATACGATTTATGTTTGCCTGATCCACGATGACATCAAATACGATCTGGATAGAATTGCTGTAAAGCTATCATTTTTCTGAGGAAAATACGCTTAAAAAAAGAAAAAAAAAGAAGGCATTTCATTAGGACCAAAGATAATATACTAATTTCAGAAGTAAATATCACAGTTCCGTTTACACATGGTTACATTAAATGACTTTTGCACTGGGACTTCATGAAAACAGACTCTCCTTTCATCAGTAATCAGGTTTACGTTTTTTTTTTTTTTTTTTTTTTGTTTTTGTCGGGTTTTTTTCTTTATAAGCCGTAAATGCTCTATCAACTTTTCAGGAAACATATCCAGTAAATAAATATTAAGCAGGTTTTCCACGAGCAAATGTAACCAAAACTTTGTTAACTTTGATATGAAGCTGTAAGATTTCTGCTTGTTGGGTAAAAATTCCTTTGAGATTTTGTTTTCGTCGTGATTTTCATCCTAAAGTCCTCCTCACACATGGAAACATTTTCTAAAAAAAGAAAAAAAGAAAATAAGAACGACGAACTTTTAGAGAAAATGGAAACAAAAAGGACACTTATACTTAACATCAGAACGTTGAAATTTCTAGGGCACATAAAGAGGAAAGAGGACTTGGAGAATTTGACACTCACAGGACAGAAGCACATAGGAAAACAGCGTTTAATTTACTTAACAAGCTTGTGTAAATGGATGACAGAACAGGGTTTAGAAGAGATCTCAAGAAGACAATATTTAATAAGAGTTACAAAGGACAGGAAATTGTGGAGAGCCGTGATCGTCAATGTCCTGTAGAGAAATAGCACTAGAAGAAGAATTGTTATTGTCGAAATGTTTGAGATTTAGGCATGTCCACTGTTTTCGCGGAAAAACAGCATAGCGTAAATGAAAAATGCCACAAACTTAAAGAAAATAATGTATTATCGTCAAAATGCTTATGTTATTATTAAGATGAAAGAAAAAAGTATTTTTTAATTATTTTTTAAAATTTTTTAATATTTTCCAACATGTTCGAAATTTTGGTTAAAGTCGTCTTTTGTTTACGTCATCGCGGTGACGTTAAAATAACATTGTTTTTTTTTGCGCTTTTTTCCCGTTGAAAACATATTGATTTGGAAATTCTTGTAAAAATCAAATAATTGTCCGATCGTAATGAAATTTTCAGGACTTATTCACAAATGAATGAAATTATTTTTAAAATATTTTGTTTTTAGAAAATTTTGGTAAAAAATATTTTTTTTAAAATATGTTACCCCCCACTTATTTAATTTCATGAAATTTCGCCAAAAACCTTTTTGGCTCCTGAATATTTTTTTTTTTTTTGTTAAAAGAAGGAGTCTTTGGAGATGGTAAATAACCTACTTTTTTTTTTTCAAATTTAAGCTATTTAACAGAAAATCTTGTCTGAATTGAAAAATAATGAATCCAATAAAACTATGATATTACTTAATTAGAAAAGCTTTTAATTGCTTTTGTAAATAAGTAATATTAAGGACATTATTGTCTGAGAAATAATTTTTTCTGATGAATAATTAATTTTTACAAGAATTTTTTCGTTTTTTAAGAAATTTTAAATAATTTATAATAGTTTAACATCGTGTAAAGCTCTGTATTAGGAGGGCTCCTCGAGATGATGTAGTAATTAAGTAGAAAAAAAATAGTTTAATAAATTTAGTTGAGCTACTTTTTTTAAAAATAATTTTTTATGTTGTATTTTTTTTACTTAATACATTCCTTATTTCCATGTATGATATACTGAAATTGTCAGTATTATTACAAGGTCACGTGATTTAAGGGTTTTGTACCTTTACGTGGCCTTTTCATAACATTTCTTATTTTCCGTTCAACTTTAAAAGTGTAAACTTTAAATTTTAAAGTAATTTTTCTTTTTTTCATTTACTATTTCACTAAATAATTTTATTTTATGTATTGTATTTCCATTAGTGTGGGTCATACTCAAATAGAATAATTTTTTTAAAACTTAGACTTTTAAAAATTTATGTCATTTATGGTAATCCGTAGTAGCTGTCATCGCTTCGTCATTCAACAATCCATCAATAGCTGGGTCAGATTAACAGGATCGATCGTTAATAATTGGTTGTATATTATTTTTTTTTATGCTATAAGTAAGAAGGATTTCTTTCAAATCAGATTACTTTAACTTTAAATTTTTTGATTTTACTAAAATAACGTTTCAGAAATTTTTTTAAATATTTTGAAAATCGATAAATTTGTGTTTGTTTACAAATTTCTTAAAATTAAGAAAATGGCCGTTTTTAAGAAAATTTAAAAATTTGAAATTAAATTTGACAATCAAATGTATATGGTTTCTATCTGAAATACAATTGTTTAATTAATAGAACTCATAAATTTAATTATTAAACTTTCAATTAAAGCTAAAATGAAATCTTCAAGAATGTTTTTTCGTTGTAAAAAATTCATTTTAAACTTGAATATAGAAAATTTATGCCGAAATAGTGGAGGTACCTAGATAAGATGCTTTGATATTCGGTCTGTTTATGCAAAATATTGAAGATTAACCATAAATATAACTTAAAAGATATATATATATATATATATATATCAAAGGTGATCCAATAACTTGGACCAATATATATATATGTATATATATTGGTCCAAGTTACTGGATCACCTTTGATATATATATATATATATATATATATATATATATATATATATATATATATATATATATATATATATATATATATATATAAAAGGTGATCTAATAACGATTTTAATGTGAATTAAATTTAGGCGTTTAATGATCTTTTTCTTTCAGATTTGGCGGACATTTGGCCAATTTTGTTTTCATACATAATTGCCATGACCCAATAGAGAAATAAATAAATTTTCACCAATAACACTGATTTATTTACTGCTGACTGATCGCCTTAATGAAACACCCTTTATATATATATATATATATATATATATATATATATATATATATATATATATATATATATATATTATGGGGTCCACCCCTTTTTCATATAAGTGGACTCTACCAAGTGTACCTGGACTGCTGCCGTTAAATAACCAGAGTTACAGTCAGTGAGTGTAGTCGTATGGCAGTCGATGTCGGACGACCGGTTGAACTCTCTGCTTCCGGGCGGGGAGGAACCCGAACGAGGCTACGCCGAAGGGCGTAGTCTCGTTCGGGGAGGTAAACCGACCCAGAACCCATTTATACGGATTCAAAGGGTATATTTTTGGCCGAGCCCACGGGCTCGGAGATCCCACGTTAAACCGGCCTTGTGCTACATGATACCCTCGTGGGGGGTGAGTAAATACTAGTCGTATGGCAGTCGTAGTTGGAAAGTGTGAGGATATACGAACGGAGATAGTGTGAGGTAACCTCTTGTAGAAGTCAGTTACAAGCACGTAGACTCTAAGGAAGTCATACATCGAGACTGTATATATCTATCTGTATTTGCTACTAACCACGTTCCTGGACTTACTAACAGTATTACTCTTTGTATGATTGTGTAAATACATTTTATTTCTTATATTTAATTATTGCGTTTGTCATTCCTTGGAGACCGAATTCATCTCGGAATCCACAACAATATATATATATGACGGCTGCAAATTCGTATTAGTGCATTGACATTACTTAAATACCGGTAAAAGAGGTCATCGATGAGCTGCTCTCATGTGTCTTTTTAGACCAGCTAAAGACATACATTTTTTGGCACAGGTATGGCAGACATGACCATTTCTAGCAACTGTCCCTGCATCATTGTTGCCGCGTATTTTAACATGTTTTAATCCTGCTGCATTTTTGCACACTTTTTCACGCGCATTACATATTATCATGTAAAGCATAATCCGCTCTCAGTTGGCATTGATGAGTTCTCTCATGACTTTTCAGATCAGCAAGATTCAAACAGAGTCACATATAAGACAGTCGAAACCAGCCTGTTTACCCATTTCGTTTTTCGCTTCATTTGCGTATCCCTCTGGATATCTCTCTTCAGCTTTTCATGTTCTTTCTGAAACAGATTATTTCCTGCATGAACCTCTCTCCATCATTTTCTTCAATTCAATGCTTTGCTCTCCCAGGTTAGAACATCAATACCACAATTCTTTTAAAGGTGTTTTCAAACAATCTTTATACCTCATTTTCGATTTCTGAGTCGGCCGCTTTCCTCCAACGTGTTCGCCATGCAGGAGTTGCTTGGGCAACCATTCGTTCTCCGTTCTGACTAAAAACCTGCTCCATTCTTAATCGATACTGGAAAATGATCGATTATATGCTTTGACGTCGGCCTTGTTGTAATACCTCAACGTCACTAACGCACATTTGCCGGCGAAACACCAAGGATTCTCCTTATGCATTTTTGGTGGAAGCGTTCAAGACGCTTTATGTGCTTTCTGTATGTGGTCTAAGTTTCACAGGCATACAGAAGAGCAGATAGCACACACGCATAATAGACTTTTATTTTTGTTTCTAAAGAGATCCTGCGTCGACTCCAGAGCCGTTTCTCCAGTTTTCCGAATGCGTCACTCACTTTACTTATCCGCAAGCACACCTCATCATCTAGGGTTCCAGTCATGCTTAGCGTGCTGCCTAAGTACACAAAGCTCTTTACCACTTTCAGTCTCTGACGATATACGTAGATGCTGGGTTCTCGATAGGGCTCCGCAGTTGCTGGCTGGTACATAACAACTGTCTTCTTTAGACTAATTGTTAGTCTCAACGCTGTGTATGCCGTTTCAAAGGCGCCCATCAAGAGCTGCATATTGATCTCTGTATGCGCCACAAGATCACAATCGTCAGCATAAAGCAGATCCCGGACCAGGTTCATCAAGACCTTTGTGTTTGCACTTAGACGCTTGATGTTAAGTAGCCTTCCGGAAGTTCTATAGCAAATGTATACACCATCAGAACAATCGTTGAAAGCCATCTTAAGCACCATAGCAAAATACAAAGCAAATAATGTTGGTGCCGGTATATCCCCTTGTTTTACACCAATTTCCACTGTAATTGGTTCTGCCAGTTACCCCCGCCCCGAAATTAACAAATGGAAGAGCCTCAATATAGATACGAATTTGTAAAGACAGTCAAGTTTTTTTTCAAAATCACCCAAAGTGCTACCCTATTCACAGTATCAAATGCTTTAGTTCAATAAACACTTGATACAAATCCATTCTCTGTTTTACACATTTCTCGTGTAACTGTCTTGCTATAAAACCATATCCACTGTTCCACGCTCACTTCTGAACCCACACTGAGACTCCGATAGAACGTCATCAACAATGTATTTCGGCATTCTGTCCAACCTAATTCTACATAACACTTTTCCGATGATAGACAGTAATGCAATGCTACGATATTTCCCGCAATCGTCTTTTTAACCCTTTCCTTTGTACAACACAACCATTAATGCATCTCACCAGTCCTGTGGAACAGACTCATTATGCCAAACCATCTGCAGTAAATCAGCATCTGCAGACGTTTCATCATCTTAGGCCCAGCACACTTAAAAATTTCCACCTGAAGTTCATCGATAAAAGGCGACTATCCAATATTCAGTTTTTCGACAGCAGCTTCAACCTCCTCAAGAAAGGAAACATCTACCAGAACTTCTTTAACCAGTCTACTGGGGATTAACTCGATGAACTCTAGATCAACGTCAGATTGTCTATTCAATGCCTCATCAAAGTGCTCTCTCTATCTGTAAAGAATATCCAAAGGGTCTCGAAAAAGCTCCTTACCATCCTTTGAGCGCAAAGGTGTGATAGGAGAACATGATGGTTCATACACTTCCTGTAGAAGGTAGTACAACAATTTTGTTTCACTGGTGTCAGAGGCAAGCTGTTGATATTTCTAGAACACATAATGGGAAAAGATGGTTTAGAGAATTTAACACACACAAAACATATTGAAGTCAAGTGGAGCAGAGGTACGTGTTGTGGAAATGACTCTCAAGATATTGCTTCCAAGATCACTACAATCTCTTTAAGTCTAGGGTTAACCGTTATCTTCCACGCGTATCCTCATAAAATGTGCTTCTTACTCCTTACTTTGAAGAACCAACTCCCAAAAGCATATTTCCCCGATCACTACAATCTTAAACTGTGCTTCTTATTCTGCAACCCTCTACATTGAGTGGCCCCCGGACCTTGAACAGAGTTAATACGACTGTAAAAAAAAAAAAAAAAAAAAATAAAAAAAGATTATTCACTTAACGAGCTTGTGTAAATGGATGTCAAAACAGGTTCTTAGAGGTGAAGTAAAATAAATTGCTTGGGGCTTCAAAATATAGGAAGCTGTGAAGAGCTATGATCGCGCCTGTCCTAAAAAGTCAATGCACATAAAAGAAAACCTGTAGCTATAGAAATTGCCTTCTAAAAATTCGATGTCATCCACTACCACCGAAACTGACGATGTTTTTGGCTCCGTCCCATCTAGTCTGTTGGTTCTGCTATGTATTTAGAGATTCTTGATAAAGAAGAAGAATCTGCAATGTTATCGATCCTGACCTGGCATGTCAGATTCAATTTCCTACCACCGTAATGTAGCTTCTCTGTGTCTTTCCTATAAATATTTTCAAGATTTAATTGTTTTGAGTACCTCGATTTTAAGAATTTAATTACAGTAAAAGATTGGCAGCTAGCTCTCATCATTTTACAGTTGAAATTGCCAGGTGTAACCGTAAGTTCTATGTTAACAGTTCATTCTCTCGCACTTTTCCGGCTTTTTGCTTTCCAGTCAATTTTGATTTTCAAAACTTGAAATGCAATGCCAATCATTATTTCCTGTCTTTTTAATTCCTGTTTTTTATTGTTCTATCCATTTAGTAAAGTTTTTGTTATAATTTCATAATTTCAGTAGAGGCTTGCGACTTAGTAGCTTTATTGCCTTGCTTTGGGGTAAAATGATTATAAAAATACTCGATATACAACAGCAATTCTATTTGATTAACATGGTAACGTAACAGTATAATTATAGGTAATGGTTGGTTCAATAAATTGAGATTATTTATTTATTTATTTACTTACTTATTACAGTAAGGTACACCCTGTACAAAGCCCGAGGCCACTTGAGGTTATGTTAGGAGGCAATTTGTGCGGATAGGAGGGGGAGCTAACAGTTAAGCCTAGACGTGAACAAGTTAAGATTGTAGTGATTGAGGAAGAGTTGGTTCCCCAAAGTAAGGGGTAAGAAGCAGTTTATGAGGATATATGGGAAAGACAAAGGTTAAATCTAGATTTGAACAGGTTAAGATTGTAGCGATCGAGGAAGCATCATTTGAAGTGTCGGTTCCACAGAACGGTGATTCGCAGAGAGAAGCTGTTCGAGTGGAACTTACTTCTCACCAATGAAATACGGGGGAAATGTGGGTGGCTTGCTGCTATGTAAGTGGCATGGCGTGTTCTTGTCGTGAAGGTTTGAACTGGCGGGACCAAGTAATGTAGTTTGAGCACTTTCCGTGAATTTAACGATAGAGCAGCGAAAGGCTTACCACATTCCGTTTGTGGGAGAGAGGTTGGAGGGTGGAAAATAATTCATTACCCACAAAGGCTCGGAGACGCTTTTGAACTCTATGAAGGCTGGAAAGTGACGTCTGGGCAGCTCCCGCACAAATATGACAACAGTACTCTATTTTGGGCTTGATCTGGCTGTTCTGAAAGTAAAGACTATATTTAATTCCGATAGTATAATTAAAATACAATTTCCTTTTTAAATTTTTAATAGTTTTTATCAGTAATCAACGCATATTTGAAAAAATAAAATAAAATCTATCTGCGAAGAGCGATTATGGGAGAAAATGATAAGATCAAAAAAAATAAAAGTATTATTTTCCAATATGGCCGCCTAAAACTCGATTCAAAACTTTGTAATTTCCGGCATCGCTGCTGCTTTTAACAGCGAACCCTCGTTAAACGATATCTGGGTTCCCGGTTTGCAAATAACTTATATAAATAACACTAACTCATGCAGCCCCACCCTTATGTGATTTGGAAGGAAAAGGAGACGAAAGGAGAATAAAATGCATAAGTCAGCGAAAAGGAATATTTGCGCATCTGTCCCTAATAATTCGTTTATCCTTTGAATTTCCCTGACCTCGATTTTTACTTAAAGACAGGTTCACTTGAGCTAAGGGTACGAATATTTATTCAATAACACAAGACAGGTGAAATTCTTTCAGTGGTTGTAGCAATTAAACCGATATTTGTATTTTATTTTGTTCTGTCAGTAAAAAATATAGTTGCCGTTATATTGAATTAGTACATTTTAGCATTATAATAAAAACCTATACAATTTTTTCGTCCCAATTGCAATTAAAAAAAAAATCATGAACTTTTATTGAATCAATTGCTAAATCTGCTGATAGGAAAGTTGACTCACGGTGTTGTGCTAGACAATTTCTCTCTCCGGATTCTGTCTTAGATATTTATAAGTCTACCATTCTTTCATGCTTCGAATATTGCTACTAAATATGGTCTGGTGCTCCTGCTATATATTTGGAGATTCTTAATAAAATACAAAGAAAAAAATGTTAATGGTCACCGTAAGTTCTATACTAACAGTTTCTTTTCTCGCACTTCTCTCTTTTGGATTCTTTGATCTTCAAAAATTTAAATGCAGTGTCAATCGTTATCTACTGTCTTATTGATTCCTCTTCTTTGATTGTTCTTCCTCCTCAATAATGTTTTTCTTTTTCTTATTTTTCACAATCAGTACCCCCGTGCATCTTAGTGGCTTTATTGCCTTGCCTGGGGTGAAGTACCTGATTCCCAACAAAATGACGTCAGAATAGTTTGAAAGCGACTGCGCGGTTCTGTGGGTGATGAATGATTTTCCACTCTGCAACTTCTTTCCTACAGACGACACGTGGCTACTCTACCGCTAATGAGTTACATTCCTTATTTCCAGCAATTCTAACCCCTCTAGCTAAGACCCGCCCAGTCACATAATCCTATTCTAATCGTCTTCATTCCCTATCAGTAAGAAGGAAATTCCACTCGAACAGCTTCTTCTCACGAACAGCTACTAGTTGCAATCGGCTCCCACGAGGATTCTTTCCAGACCATTACAGTCTTAACTCCTTCAAGTCTGGGGTTAACTGTTATATTTCCCCCCATATCCTCATAAGCTGTACGTTTTACCTTTTTCCTTTTACCGTTCAAACAATAAACTCTATCTTGAGTGCCTCTTGGGTGAACATTAGTAAAATATTTTTTATACCAGACGAGCATTAAGTTTGATTTTTTTTATTGATATATAGGGAAAAGTCTAAAATACAATATGAACTTACAAATGTCTTAAAATATGTCCGACGAATAGAAGAATGGGCATTGAAATGTCATTTAAAATGTCACACAACCCTTAAATGTTCTCCATAATAATCCCGTGTGTCGCGATATCCCAGTTGAAAAATACTGGTTTAGAAACAGTAATCAAGTGAAAATTCCAAGACATTATATTGACGTTTTATTTTCTACCAATATTTAAAGTAAAAATACGAATTTTCCGAACTTGGTATTATGATATTAAAGGTCATGACAAAAAGAAAATAGTCTTGGAATGCTTGAAAAATTGATTTTTTTTTTTTAAGCATTTCACCCCAAGCAAGGCGGGAAGCCACTAGGACGCAAGGAGTTACAGAAAATTTAGAGCAAGATCAGATAGGAGTGATAGAAGAAAGGATGAAGAGGATGGTAGTGGATAGATCAAGGCAACTGGAGATGTCGATTGACATTACACTTGAATAGCTGGAGACTATAGCTCACAGGCAAACAGGAATAGGGAAGGGAGTTCCACAGGCGAGAGGTGCGAGACATGAAGCTATTGGAGTAGAAGAGACGGCTACATTTAGGAGTTTCGACAGTGAAGGGGTGAGAGCGGGATGCCAGCCTCGTAGGGCGCTTGAACTCATGACGACTGGGAACCAGCGAATGCAGCTCCTCGGAGCAATTTCCATGAAAGTATTTGTAGAACAGAGAGAGGGAGGCGATGAAAGTGACTGTAGACGAGATGCCAGAGCAGGGCCAACTACATTGCATATCCACCTCTGGAGCCTATCAAGAACCCCGAGGGAAACAGAAGGGGCACCAGATCATATATGGCAGCAATACTCCATGCAAGGACGAATTGTTGATTTAAATTCCCGTTCATTGACGTCAATCCTGGTCAGTACTTTGATGGGTGACAGCTTAGGAATACCAAGTGCCGTAAGCTTGAAGTGCGCGTAGAAAAGGTTTACGGGCACATCACTTCGAAACACGGATTTCTGTATGATCACCGAAGTTAAGCAACGGAGAGCCTGGTCAGTACCTAGAGCGGTGATAGTTTGGGAGTATCAGGTGCCGTAAGCTTAATTGTTCGCGTAGAATAAGTTTACTGCCACATCACGTTCTGTTGTCTATGTGTTGGGACATGTCTCGGCTTTTTCGTTCTTGTTCAAGCGATAACTCAGCTGCAGTAAATAAGAGGAGGTGCGCAGGGTGCAATGGTAATTGGAACGGAAAGTTAATTAGGTGTACCGTGTTCAATTTCCGTTCGATTCTGTTTCGCTCACTTCGCGCCAATGCCCCCGAAAACGACATGAAGGCATCTTCCTTCAGCTATGCGTTAAATAGCAGGACTGCCCGGGCTCTCTTGCCTAGAGGCGGCAACCAGTCTAGGAGAAGGAAGATTTAAAACCTGCCTGAAGAGGGTTGGGCTCCGCAAGGTTATCTTTCCTTAGACACTCCATTTGCTGTTATGGTTGCAGTAAATGTTGGCCTCCACAACCCTGACGGATTTGGGGTCATGCAAAATTAGATATCCCTAGACATTGACATTGGAACGACAAGAATCTACCCCGTAGATTAAATAAAATGTTCAGTTTGAAAATTCATGAAGGGTACCCGGATCAATAGGCATCTGAAGAAGGTGAGTAGAATAACCGAAATGTTATGATGATTGCAACAAAGATGAGGACATTAGTCCGAATGTAAATAATATAAACCACTATTAAAGCGTGAAAATCTAATGGTTTTAATATTCTGATGAACCTTAATTCTTCAGTTAATGACTGAGTAAAGTCATGGCGAGTTCTACGACAATAAAGTATCCTTAGAAATTCCCACATCGTTAAATATTTGAGCTTAAGAACTTTAATAAAATATTGCAATGACAACCATAAATATGAATGCTGGTCGCTATTTTAAGAATTAAGAGGATATAAATAAAATCGTTTGAAATTCACAACTTTTTTTTCCATTTTACTGAAACACTTCCAACTCTATCTTGTCTTTTTCCTTTTTACTTTAATTCATTTTCCCACTGGAACCAAGTAGCATTTCTGATTATGTGTTTTGATTTTTCACGCAATCAAAACGGAATAGTCGATTATTTATGAGGTATTGACAGGTCACGTTAAACACTTCTTTCTTTCATTCTCCTTTTTCTTTCTTTCTTTCTTTCTTTCTTTCTTTCTTTCTTTCTTTCTTTCTTTTCTCACTGAAGCCAAGTAGTGTCTTTTCCACTCTTTCCACGCAATCAGAATGGAATAGCCCACTATTTATGAGGTATTGACAGGACACGTTAAACACTTCTTTCTTTCTTTCTTTCTTTCTTTCTTTCTTTCTTTCTTTCTTTCTTTCTTTCTTTCACTGAATCCAAGTAGTGTCTACAAAATGGAATAGCCATTAGTTATGAGGTATTGGCAGGGCTTAACGGTCGTGTGAACTGACGAAGGATTATGGGGAGCATTAATAGGATAATGACTAGACAAGTCCTGGACACATCTCGTATATTTTTTCGCCTTTCTTTACTTTTAACTTTTTATTTTCTCGACTCTTTTGACGTTCCTGTTGCATATATATTCCTACAGATTATATGGTCGGCTGGATCAGTGACATCACATTCTGCTGTTCATCTGCAGCGCATAGTTCTTGATGTTTTTCTTTCTTCTCGTTTTGCATTTGAAATTATGAAAAAAATCTTCTGGGAATATCTTTATGCATTTCCAATGTGGGCCTCTACATGCACACATAATGAAATGCACACTTATAAAATGATCAAAATATTGCAACTGTATTAAATTAAAGTCCACGGCAATTAAAAGTTTAATTTCCTGGAAATGTGTTACTAAAACATATTTTATTAATTTAAACAGACATTAACCGTTTGGTCAATGAATACCGGATGTTAATGATAAATATTATGATTACTATTACCAATTCAACTTCCGTTATGATTTCCTTTTGTTTTGCGTTTCTTATTCCCCTGTTTATTTGCTCAAACTTGTAGAATTTCTCATTTTCTAGCTTTTCCTATATATTCCGTCAGTACAAAGGCGATCGTGGTTCTCCACATTTTCCTTGTTTTTGTTTATCTCAGCAATACTTGATCCTTCGTGATTCCTCTTTGTGATTCTTTTTCCTTTATTTGTTCAAACTTTGAAAGTTCTGTCTTTTCCTCTCTATATCATTATCTCTTTCTCTCTCTCTCTTATGACATTTTTCTTCAGAACTCATGAAATCATGGTTCTCCACAGCTTCCTGTTTCTCTCAGTAATTCTGAGATTGTCTTTGTGATTCTTTTCCCTCTATTTATTCAAACCTTGCAAGTTCTCTCTTTCCCTCTCTCCATATCTCTCCTCACTCCATATCTCTCTCTATCTCTCACATCACTTGAGGACTTTCAATAGCAGCAACATCTAAAATGAATAGTACATCAAAAATTTAAATGAAATGCAAATCGTTAACGCCTGTCTTTTGAATTCCTGTTCTTTTATTTTTCTTAATGTTTTCTTTTCTCACATTCTCTTACACTCAGTAAACTTTTGTCTTAGTTGATTTATTGCCTTGCTTGGGGTGAAATGGTTACAAAAAAAAATCAAACTTGTAATTCTAGGACAAAATAATGGCATAAACAAGATGTTGACATTACACACCACTTCAAACAAAAGGTTAGGAAGGAAACCTCCATCGATGCTGGAAAGAGTGATAACAGCTACTGGGATTGAGAAGAGAAATTAATGACATAATCAAGATGCTGACATTACACACCACTTCAAACAACAGGTTAGGAAGGAAACCTCCGTCGATACTGGAAAGAGTGATAGCAGCTACTGGGATTGAGAAGAGAAATTAATGAGATAATCAAGATGCTGACATTACACACCACTTCAAACAAAAGGTTAGGAAAGAAACCTCCATCGATGCTGGAAAGAGTGATAGCAGCTACTGGGATTGAGAAGAGAAATTAATGAGATAATCAAGATGCTGACATTACACACCACTTCAAACAAAAGGTTAGGAAAGAAACCTCCATCGATGCTGGAAAGAGTGATAGCAGCTACTGGGATTGAGAAGAGAAATTAATGACATAATCAAGATGCTGACATTATACACCACTTCAAACAAAAGGTTAGGAAGGAAACCTCTATCGATGCTGGAAAGAGTGATAACAGCTACTGGGATTGAGAAGAGAAATTAATGACATAATCAAGATGCTGACATTACACACCACTTCAAACAAAAGGTTAGGAAAGAAACCTCCATCGATGCTGGAAAGAGTGATAGCAGCTACTGGGATTGAGAAGAGAAATTAATGAGATAATCAAGATGCTGACATTACACACCACTTCAAACAAAAGGTTAGGAAAGAAACCTCCATCGATGCTGGAAAGAGTGATAGCAGCTACTGGGATTGAGAAGAGAAATTAATGACATAATCAAGATGCTGACATTATACACCACTTCAAACAAAAGGTTAGGAAGGAAACCTCCGTCGATACTGGAAAGAGTGATAGCAGCTACTGGGCTTGAGAAATCTATTTTCTTGAAAATTATTTTTAAAAAGAAAGATTCTATAAATTTCACCCGGCAGTCGTACTAGCTGTTCAGTCGATGAATGGCAAATGTTTCCTCATAAGGAAACGGCTAATATTAGAATTACTATTTAATACTCTTCTTTGTGTGATTCTTCCTTTGTCTCTTTGCTGAAACTTTTCATATCGGTCCTCTCTTTCTTTCTACATAAGTTGATCATGGTTCTCCACAGCGTCCTGCTTTTGGTGCGCTTAATAATACTTGTCCTTTTATGAAAATTAAATAATCCTATGATCAAACTGTTAACCTTCCACACCACCAAGAAGGTTTGGAATTAAACTGCCTTTAATACTAGAAAAATCGATAGCATGTAATGAACTTGAGAAGACAAAATGTCTTGTTTTAAGAATAAAATTATAAATTTCATAAGAAACATTAACTATTTAGAATATTTTCTATCTGGAAAAGGTTAAATTTACTATTATATTACCATGTTACGCAGGTAACGCTAAATCTACTTAGCATCAATACTTTGTTTGATTTCTTACCAAAATTCTTTAAAATCCAGTTTAGCTTTAATCGAACGAAGGATATTTCTGAAGATTTATTGTTTGCGGTTAATTCTTCAAAAACTTCACTAATCGTCGTCAGATTCTGACAAGAATGCTGCCGTTCTTTGGCAAGTTTCGACAGGTGGGGAATATTCAGTAGACTCCATCCTGATGTCTCTAATATTATCATCGGAACTTGATTCAGAAAAATTACCTGGCTATCTACAAAATCCATCTTTTCACTTAACTGGCAAATGCAAATTCGTATAATTTTAAAAAAAAATCAGAACCGTGAAGAAGGCAATAAAAAATCGAAAATAGAAAAAGTTGTATCAATTTATAAATAATAAAAAAGGAATTTGTGGAGAGCCACAAACGCCTATATCTTGAAAGGACGTCGCATTTAAAGAAAAAAAACATCATTAGTACATATGGAAATTAGAATTTCCCCACAGTCGTAATCCTCATAATTCCCAGTAGATAGCAAATGCACACCAAACAACCAACATATTTTACCTCGACGACATTTTCACAAATTAAATTATTATTATTTTTTTAATATCAGGTCATACTACGTGTGCTACAAGTATCATATATCCCAATATTATCCCCCGCATAGTAGGTTCATCAGCGATTAAACTAGTTCACCCATCAGGATTTTCTGGTGAGGATAGTTGCTAGCCATTTAGCAGGATTAACCACATCTTTCAAAGGGCAGATGAACATTCAACGGCCATGGGATAGGCTGGGCCCCAGAGCTGTGTATGTATCCAGTGAGGTGATGACACGGCATCGCTGGGCGGAGGGTGATCGCGACTGAAGTCAACGGCCACAGTAGAGGTCCCCGCGACTCCAGATGGAATCAACGTCCACGTGCCCGTCACCCAAGCGAGGAAATCGGCTATGGTTGTGGTCCGCTCGGTCTACCTACCCCAAGACACGCTACACATGAATGCATATTTCTCAGGTTTTGAACACAGATGTGTGGAGGGAACTGGTCACATGCTGCTGCTGATGATACTGCTGCTGATGTTGCTGCAGATGATGATGATGGTGATGCTGCTGCTGCTGCTCATCATGCTGCTGCTGATGATGATGATGACGACGATGATGATACTGTTGATGATGCTGCTTCTGATGATGATGATGCTGATGCTGATGATGTTGCTGTTGCTGATGATGTTGCTGTTGCTGCTGCTGATGATAATGATGATGAATTTTGTTCAGTCTCGATTTTGTAAGATTTCTAAAATATGCACAGAAAAAGGTTCAGTCTGGCTCTTTTATTTTCTTTTTCATCAAGCCAACCACATACGATGCCAACTTTCTCAAATATCTAGGTGTTTAATTATTCACTGCCAATAGTGACTTCAATATTAAGGATATTCACTGCTTACCTATGAAGACGCATTCAGAGAAATCTTCTTTGGTTAAAGGATTCGAGCTTTTGAGTGAATTTCGACTCCCTTAATGAGGTGGCGGATGAAGTAACCTCTTAGATTTTTATGGTTAGAATTCTTCTTTATGTGCCGTGTACCTTCAGGACGTAATGCGATCATCGCTCTCCACAATTTCCTCTCCTTCGTAGCTCTTAATAAGTACTATCTTTTTCTTATCTCTCCTAAACATTGTTCCGCTATTTCTCCAGGTAGGTTATGCATTGTTTACCTCTGTTCCCCACCTGTCCTTCAATCTGTCTGCTCCCTGTTCAAAGGCAGTTAATTACAATTAAATAGTAATGTTTAATCTTTTGGATGGCGGAACAAAGTTTAGGAGGAATAACAAAAAAAGACAAAATCTATTAAGAGCTACAATGGACAGGAAATTGTGGAAAGCCATGAGCGTCTATGTCCCGAGGGGACAACACACAGAGAAGAAGCTAACAGTTACATTAGGAATTGCACGACCAAATGTCGCCATATGTTGCATTGTTTCTAATTGTATTTAGAACAGAGGAAATATCTGTAATATTTATTTAGTCCATTTTTCCTAAGTATTTCCTTTCGGAAGAAGTGGATTTCTTTACCTCAATCTTCAACACTTATTCCAATTGGGAATAAAAATCGGCTATGAAATGATAAAACGTAAAATATTTTTCTTTTTTTTAATATGTTTCTCTTTTTATTATTTATAATTATTAGTGTTTTTTAAACATTTGACTCAAAACCAGGCAAATTAGAACAGTTGCCATGGAAGAAAACTACATATATCTACCCAGAGAGCTTGAATAAATAAATGACGGGGTAAGATTTAGGGGGCATAACAAAAAGACTAAATTTAGGGACACAGCACATAGAAGAAGAAGAAGAAGAAGAAGAAGAAGAAGAAGAAGAAGAAGAGGAGGAGGAGAAAGAAGAAGAAGAGGAAGAGGAGGAGGAGGAGAAGAAGAAGAAGAAGAAGAAGAAGAAGAAGAAGAAGAAGAAGTTGTAACAAGAGTTATCATTATTTACACTATTTACATCCGGACTATTGTCCTCATCTTTGTTGTTGTTATCATCTGACTTCCTTCTCTCTGAATTACTGGTATAATGATTTATCATTATTTACACTACCCTCTCTCCTACCCTCTTTATTTCTGTTACTGTCTCTCCTACCCTCTTTATTTCTGTTACTGTCTTTATTTTTCGTATTTTCCTTATTTCTCTTAGTTTTTTTTTTATTTCTTTTACACTCTTTATTTCTGTTGCTTCCCTTATTTCTGCTACTCTCTTTATTTCTCTTATTCGCTTTATTTCTCCTATTCTATTTTTCTCTTTATTTCTTTTACTCTCTTTATTTCTCTTATTCGCTTTATTTATGCTACTCTCTTTAATTCGCGTACTCCCTTTATTTCACTTACTCCCTTTATTTCAGTTTCTCTCTTTATTTCTCCTACTGCTCTTATTTCTGTTGATTTCCTTATTTCTCTTACTCTCTTTATTTCTCTTATTCGCTTTATTTCTCTTATTCGCTTTATTTCTGCTACTCTCTTTATTTCTCTTATTCGCTTTATTTCTGCTACTCTCTTTAATTCGCGTACTCAGTTTATTTTCTTACATGCTTTATTTCTCTTATTCGCTTTATTTCTCTTATTCGCTTTATTTCTCTTACTCTTTTTTGTTTCTCTAAATCATTTTTTTTATTTCTCTTTATTTCAGATGTCCTTGTTACCGCTCTTACTGACCCTTATATACATTTCATTCTTTTCATCTCGCTAATTTTCTAAGTGTATATGTGTGAATAGAAAATTGAAAAAGAACTTAAACAAAACATTAAAAGTCTTTATATAATGCACCTGCCACTTCACTAACAGCATAACTAATATTAAAAATACATATTTTCCGTTATAACATAAGATATTGCCTGTCTACTATCTGCTTCACAACCGAGTAGTGGCACCTGGCTCAACACAGTGCCCTCTTCATCTATCGGTACCCTTCTAGATGATGAGTGCACTCGGGTCGGAATCGCGATCCATCTTGGACTCAAATTATGCGAGCATCATAGATGGAGATGTGGAGCTTCCATTGATGAGTTTGGTTTGCATCTTCTCTCCTGTCGTCGTAGTACCGGCCGCTTTCCACGGCATGCAGCAGTAAATGACATCATCAGAAGAGGTCTGGATTCAGCTGGGTTCCGCTCCTAAATCAAACCCGTAGGCCTCGACCGTGGTGATGGAAAGCGGTCGGATGGGATTATGATTTTCCCTTTTAAAATGGGGAAGTCGTTGATTATGGATGCGACTTGTGCAGATACATTTTCGACCGGTAATTTGATCAGGTCCGCGATTGAGCCGGGGTCGGTCGCCCGGGACGCAGAGATAAAAAAAGTAGTTAAATATTCTTCTCTTGTTAATAGAATTTTTTTTTCTTTTACTCCTGTTGCAGTGGAGACTTCTGGGGTTATTGGCCCTCTTTCGATGCCGTACCTTCGGAGGATTGGTGCGATTGCGTCTTGATTAAGGGACGAGCCTCGCGAAACAGAGTGGCTCTTGCAACGTGTCTCACTGGCGATGGTTCGAGGTAATGCTTTCTCCATCATTGCGGCTGGCAGAAGATAGGAAAAAAATTGTTTATAGTTACTGTGTTTAAACTTTTTTTTCAAGAAATAAATTTCTCATTTAAAAAAAAAATTACACATGACTTGAAATGTTATTATAATAGATGCTCATATTTGGGCACCTCGAGGCGGTCTAATGGTTAGCGACTGAGTTCGATGCTCACTAGGTGCCCTATACTTTCAGCCTTGTGCGACATCCGAGCTACGCTTGGAAAATTGCTAATAGGTACTCATATTTGACATCACATTTATTACTTTAAACTGTATGTATTGCGTCTCTCGGCCATTTTCTTTAACATTTTTTTTAACTCTTTATTAAAATTTCTCAAATTGCTCCCAGTTTCATTCTTTGTTTCTAACGAAATTTACCTCAAGTTTCATATACTTTGTTTAGATTTTCGAAGCCATTTTCTGCTATTCGAATATCTCTACGGATTTTTTGTGACCCATATTCCATCTCCTGTTAAAACGCTTATTAGATGAAATTTATTATTTTGACGTCTGCAACTCGCAGCTCGGATCTTTCCCGGTGTTTGTTAAATTCTGGCATCTTTCAGTGAGTAATTTCTATTTAACTTTATTCCGTATCTTTAGTTAATGGGATCTTAATTACTGACCATCTCATCTAAATGAACAATCTGCATTCTTTCTTTTTTTTTTTTTAAAAAAATGAAGAAAAATTAATATCTACATGTTCACATAAAACTGTTTTGGGTAAACACAAAAGATGAAAATTCTGTCGTCTTTGATCGTCTTTTAAAAATGTTAAAGCAATAGATACACATGGAGTGTTCACACATAACGGTAAGACATGTATATGTAAAAAGTGCAGATTTGTGTTGTTGCCTGTTTACCATCTGCCGGATGTTTTGTTTGTGTCAGCACCAGCAACTGATGACATGGAAACGCATATGCAATATGGAATCGTGGCTCACGTTGGGCAGATTTCTTTGGTTCCACTGCTGTCGCGTTCATTTTAAAGTGATAATATCAATTGCGAAAGACATGACAATTTTCGATACCGCCCAAAATGCAAAAAAAAAAAAAAAAAAATGAAAACGAAGTAAATAAAACAAAAAACGGTATTGCGTTCGGCACAGATTCAAATCAAAGAAGAGCAAAGTGTAGGTTTAATTTGAGATCAGTAAAATATTCAGTTCAAAGAGTGAAGATAACTTGAGTTGACCCTCAGGTCACTTGAACGAAAGCTGAGTTGACCAAAAAATTTCTATTTTATAAGCGGTCTTATGACCACACAACGTTCAAATACAGGATCCCTTACGAAGTTAAATAAAGTTGAACATGGTCAGTAGTACCTCGACGGGTGACCGTTTGGGAATAGCCGGTTCAGTAAGCTTGGAGGTGCAGCTGATGTAATAGATAATGGCTTGGAATTGTTAATCGGAGATCCAATTATATTCACTTACGCACAAATACTTTTGGGAAAGGGACCAATCCATCTCTTTACCCCCACCAGCTATGGGTTACTTAGTAAGAATTGTATCACTAAATTATCTTTTTTTAAATTCTTACAATCTAAATATATTTTCTGGCTTTAAATAACCTACAAAATTGATAACACGTAAAAAACGAATGAATCTACTTAATAAACGAATAAACTTTTTGGCCAAACAGATAGCACTATTTGAGGTGATCTCAAGTCAGTAAGATAGCTAGAGGTGGGCGAGGGGACGATCTGCTTCGGGTCCAACTTTATGAGTGCAGCACTTTTGGGTCTGCTGTATCAGCAAGTATTGGAATAAAAAGTGGTTTTAATGTCGGGACACTGCTCAGAGTCGAAGAATCTTTTCGATGTCGAGTAACTTAAACTATAGCATAGGTATTCAAGCGATTGTTATCGTGGTCGAACAATAAACAATATCCAGTGATTTATTCAAGGCTGTTTTATCATTGTTGATACTGTGAAACCTGTGAACCGACCCAGGCTGAACTCTTTTAATGTCGCAGCACTGCTGTGCGTGGGAGACACATCTTGGTTGTTATCATATAAATTTCAGTTATTTTCCTTGACTGAAGTTCATTTGAGGGTATGTCTTGCTCCATTTTTCGTCTTTTGGGCCTGTTAATATATATATATATATATATATATATATATATATTGGATGACAAGGTAGGTGCTATTATCATAATGAATAAGAACTTATACGATGAATAAAGAAATTCACTACTAAACGATATCAATACATAAAAAATTAACAAAATGATTAAGACAAATCAAGGCATAGACGAATCAAATATCATCCTATAACGGTCTCCTGAAAACTCACAAAACAAGCATTCCAATATTTAACCCAAGCAATATATTTCCGATATATTGATAGTGTTCTATTAATATATCCACGTGATACTGATTTACCTGACCTTGTAGATAAACTAAAGTCGAACATGCAATAGAATTTACATAGAAAATGGAAGAAAACAATATTTTACATTTGTTTGATATCATACTACATCACGTTAAAAGCAGCTTAAAACTTAGTGTCCACTGAAAATCAACCAATAAAAACGATCTAATAGATTTCTATTCTCAACGAAATAAAATCCGGAATAATCATCAGATTCTACTTAAGAGCAGTCAGAATTTGCAGCCCTCAATATTTACATGAAGAGGAGAAATATATTGAAAAGGCTCTCCAGTACCCTCACTATTTCATATACAATGCGAAAAAAATATTCCAAAATAGAAAAACCAACGAATCAAAAAATATATTGTTCTACCGACTGACTCTATAACAATTACAATTGAAAAGAATTTAACTCAACATAAAATTTGTCACTAAACCAATAAAAGACTTAGTCGATAGAAAACAAAACAAGCCAGAACGTGAATGAGAATTTACGGTATCACCTGTAATGCTTGCCACAAAGAATATATTGGAGAAACCTCACGAAATTTAAATAAAAGATTATATGAAAACAAAAAAGACATTTAAAAAAACAACACAATAAACTCATTAGTAACGTGACTGACAACAATTTTGACATGAAAATGCTACTTTAATCAAAAGAGGAAATAATTCACTAAGACGAAAATGTTAAGAAAGTACTTTAATCGCGAGTTAATCCACAGTAAAATTGTGTCTAGGTTCCTACAACGTTTCATCATTCCTAACAGACTTACTGTTATCATAATGTAGGGAAAAAGAAAAAGAATCTAAATGAAATTGGCTAGATTATATGTAACCAAAACACATACAATTTTTTTTTTAAATTTAAAATCATCAGCGTTTCTCTATCGGTCGTTTATATGTGTAGTCGCATTAACGTAACCAAACCTAGTCTGATGAAGTCCTAAAGAACGAAACGTATCACACGAAAATTTTGCCACTTTGTCATACATCTTTCCTTCAATACATACATACATATATATATATATATATATATGCATGTAGATATGTATGTATATATGTATGTGTGTGTAAAATATTAACGAACCCAGAGGACGAAAAATAGAGCCAACATATACCCTGAAACGAACTTCTGTCAAGGAAAATAACTGAAATTTCTGTAACAACCAAGATGTTTTTTCCACACACAGCGGTACTGTGGCATTAAAGAAAAAACGCGACTTGAATTGGTTCACAGGTTTCACGTTGTCAACAACGGATTAAACTAAAAGAAGTCGTAGTAACAATTCGCAGCCCCCGACTTGTCCTTGTTTAGTAATTCATTTAGACAAGTGTGGTAGGGTAGGTTACTCTATGTGTCCCTTTGTCCCGCTTACCTTCAAATAGGTCCTGGGAGAGTCATATTCTCCAGGCCGTCTTTCTTCATTTATATGTTCCTGAAATTTTAACTATTTCTTTTATTTTCTATGTATAAACGTTGTTTTCGCTCCCACTTTAATTAAAATTTCCTTGTTGTTACACACGTTCTATCCATAATATTCTTACCATTCGGTTATAGAAGCATATCTCTGTCGCATCAAGACTCTTTTTCAACTCTGAAGAGATTGTTCAACACTCACCGCCAATTAAGAGAACCGATATTACAAAACAGATTAACGCTTTTCTTTTTATTCCCAATGAAATTTCCCTGTTTCTTAATATTTTCAATTGAAATTTATAAAATATTTTTATTAAATAATTTTTCTGGAAAATCAGTCAGTTATGTGCTATGTGTGATACACGCTTAGGCGATCATGTATCTTTCGATACATGACTGACGAGGCAGATTTTTTCCCGCAGTAGGTTGTCATTTCTTTCTGCGGTAGACCAGTTACCATCCAAGGCTATAGAACACGGCCTGTCCTTCTATTTAACCATAGCTGGGGGTGGGGAGAAGAAGAGGATTCATACCTTTCCAAAGGGCATTAGCACATAAGTGAATGTAATGGATTTGAATAGAATTCGAACTCGGCTCTCCGATTCGTCAATCCAAGCCGCTATCCATTCAGAAACATAGCTTTCTCAATTCCAATAGCTGTTATCACTCTTTTCAGTATAAACGGGGGTTTCCTTCCTAACCTTTTGTTTGAAATACTGTGGAAAGTCAATGTTGTGTAGAAAGACGGAATAATAATCTCTACACTATTATTGAAACATGGCCTCGTCCACCCGCTATGAGTAGAACGTCTGCTCATGGAACAGGGGCAAAAAGTGGGTCGCAAAGGCGTAGCTTGTCTCACTGAGCTACTGTATTCTCAACCCATGTTTTTCTGGGATTAAACCCTTCTTCGTTCAAGCTTTTGTTTCCAGTGTTTTCCTCATAGTCTTACACAAAGAAAGTACAAGACGTTACATGAACAGTCAAAATCTTTATTCTCATAGTATTCTCTATTCGAGATAAATGTGCTGTTCTGATTGTTGCTGTTGCTGAAAATCCTCCAGTGATGAGTTTCTGTTATTTGGTACAGTTCTTTGTTTATGATTCTGTATGGTCAGTTCACAACGTTCGAACAAGAACGGCCCTCTCCAAGACCTATAAGTTTCATTATACTGTCTAGATTGAAGTATGGTTTCAGAATATATGCACCATCTGTTCAAAAGGATTGTATTTCTCAGTAAAATGATAAATTATGACAAAAGATAAATTGCAAAAGTACTTAAAAACTATTTTAGAAAATCCTTCAGTTTTTTTTTAAAAAAAAAAATTCTTTTTTATGACTTTTTTTTAATCTAAAATAGTTTATATGCTGACAAGGCAATAAAAAGGGTATCCACAATTGGTTTAATTACAAAAAAAAAAAACCCAGATAAAATCCCTGAATAAAATCAGCCTTGGCTGATGGGATTTGCTTACGTTCGTTATGCTGCATGAATTTCTCTTTCACAAAACTAAGAGGATGGACATTTTCCTCGGAACATCCAGTGGTTGCAATAGGCAGTATATATATCCCATTGTGGGAACCGAAATTTAGTTATAGAGAAGGAAAGGCTCTAGCCATAAACTCCAAGGCCACTTCCCCAGTAATGATATACCTCACGCCCCCCCACAGTCACCAACACAAGGCCTTTATCATAAACAAGGCGTGTCTCGGAGGAGGAGCGATATTGAAAATAAATTCAAATCCCTACTTCCATTCTTTCGGCCTTGTGCCACATCGAAGCTACGATTGGAAAATCACTATATATATATATATATATATATATATATATATATATATATATATATATATATATAAGAGAGAGAAATGCCTTAAGATAGTAGTTTACTTCATTCCAATACCGAAATCGTAACTCAGAAGGCTCAAATCTCTAATCAATTTTCCCTACTTCAATTTTCCCTACTTCAATTTTCCCTAATTTCCATTAATGGGAATATTTCCGATTCGTTCCAGGCCCCTAAAAATCGCCGTTAGTTTTCTGAAACTAAAACCTACGATTGTATTTGTGTGTTACAAGCAATGACAAAACACCCTTGAAAATGGCGATAGAAGTGGCCGAAATCGCTTGGGACAACGAAAATTATGTACTTAAACTCCTATATTTTAAGACCAATAAGTGAAGCACAAACAAGTAATAGTTGCTTACAAATAAATCCTATAAAAATCAGTAGATACGAGAAAAATTTACAATTCTGTACAAAACACGGTTTCTGGATCCTGATTGGATATGACAAGTCAAGTAATGTGTTCTCTACGAAGTCCGCGCGATTCAACTCCAAATGACCTGGAAGTGGGTCAGGGCCTGGGTTATTTAATACATTCCCGCGCGGAACTCGGAATTCGTGAGCCAGTCACCGACTCGTCATAAGACATAAAAACGGCTTGTCAGCGACACTCAAAAACGGAAGAGTCAGGGAGAGATCTGAAATGGAGCGAGTCAGCGAATAGACCCTGCTGCGAAATGTTATCATGACAAAGCGAAAGTCATCGATGATCTTTCTACATACAACGCTACGACGAAAGTAAATTTTGTCTCAGTTTGTCTTTGTTCACTGTGTTTTATTACCGTGTACTTCACACACACATATTAGCGTACATATCATTTCGAACTTGGCAGACTCGCTTGCAACAAAACAACTTCGAAACTTTGCAGACTCACTTCCAGCTAATCATATTGAACTATTGGCCTCTTCATGGCCGCAACAAAGAACATTCAACATGTACAAATTATGTTATGTTAAAATGTTATTGTCACATTTAGCTTGGTTTTCTTCCTTTTTCCGTTTCTGCGAAGATAATATCTTAGCATTGTTTATAATTATGTATAGTAAAATTGGGACATGACACTCGGATTTGATTTTTCCATCTAAAAGCGCATATATATATATATATATATATATATATATATATATATATATATATATATGTTTTTAAGTTATTACGTTTAAAGAAACCCTCGCGTTCCTTACCATTGGCGCGCCGTATGTAAATATCATATCTACCTGTGCATAATAGGAATAGCCTGCCATTCTTAAACGGAAAACTTCTCAGAACTTACTACTATACACGTTAAACGGTGAAATCAGACTAGTAACAAATGTACACGAATGACAAATGTAACATTGTAACATAGTCTACATTGTAGCACAGCAACATGTACCGTAATCTATCTTTAAACATAATAACTCAAAAAGAATTTGCGGAAATATGTTTATATGGATTTTTGTCCTTGTTTTGGTGTGAGGAACCCACCTCCAAAGTTTGTAAAAGTATTTTTCTTACCCCTTCTCTCTCTCTCTCTCTCTCTCTCTGTATATATATATATATATATATATATATATATATATATATATATATATATATATATATATAAATAATTCTTGTTTTTCTTCTTCTTATTATTATTATTATTTTTAATAATAATAATAATACCACCACCATCACTGTAAATAAATGGACTGCTCCGCTATCATTACAGAACGGTATAATTTCGTTATCTTCAAGTCAGAATGAAAGACAAAACTGTGTGCAAGGAAAACGCGTGGGATCTCAGAGGACAGGATAGGCCATAAATCATAAATCAAATTACCTTATCAGATCCGATGACCAGAAACCAGGATGTGTTGTTTGTTTTATATATAAAAGCAGTTGGTGTCTGCTGGATTTCGCAAGTTAGCAAAAGCCATAACAATAAAATAAATAAATAAATAAACACTTTCTGATTTCAGTGGGTTGATTTAAAGTCCAGCTGGCACTAAAGCCTCTAACACACACACACACACACACACATATACATATATATATATAACAAAGAAGCAAATACTTTCTCGTTTCTTGTCATCGGATCGGATAAGGTAATTTATGGTTTCTCCTGTTCTCAGAAATTCCAAGACATTTTCTTTATGCAAAGTTCTGTACATGATTTGAATCTGAAGAACCTGAGATCAACAGACGGTCAGCAAAAGCTTTTTCACTTCGTCATATTTGTTTTGAATACTATCATACATTCTAAAACACACACACACACACGAGTCTCTCTCTCTCTCTCTCTCTCTCTCTCTCTATATATATATATATATATATATATATATATATATATATATATATATGTATGTATGTATGTATATTCTGTTTATACGTTATTTTTATAGGTCTAATTTAAGTAAATGCTCTGTTTTTTAATTAAACAGTATTAATTACATAATGACTGTTCGAGAAATTTAGTAGAAAATATGTGCTTCTTACTTAAATAAATAATATCTATAAAAATAACGTATAAAAAGAAAATATATTAAAATAATTGTCGGACTTAAACGATTTCACATGTTGTCGTTTCTTACGCTAAGATCTATTTCGTGAGTAGATATGATCGATCGAGAAAAATCGTCGAAGGTGTGTATTTATAAACAGTAATTCGGACTTTGTTAACCAAACGCTTATTTGGGGCTAAATGGTTAATAGCACATCAAATCAAATGATGGTTCCTATTAAAGGTTAAAGTTTATTTCCTGTTGGAGAAGCACATATTTTCTACGAAATTTCTCGAACATTCAGGCCAGTAAATGTAATCAATACTGCTGTTTAATAAATAAAAAAACCCACAAAAAAACAAAAAAAAAACAAACAAAAAAAAAACCCAGAGCATTTACTTAATAAAGTATATCAATAAAAATAACGTATAAACAGAAAATATATTAAAATAATTGTCGGACATAATCCATTTCATAATATCGATATATATTACTTTATTTTTAGTGGATATCCGTATAGAACCGTCTAGGTGTAGCCACTAAAAAAATTAATGGTTCCCCGTATTTGAGATTTATAATTATATATTGAAAAACAGGTTAAATAGGATTTTTCATTTTATTTTTCATTTAATTATTCAACATTTTTATGATATATAGACTTTATATATATATATAAGTTTAAAGTTTTATTGTATATTAAACAATATACGGACAAGACAGTGATGATAGTCTGTCAATGTTTACATAGATGATTTCTAAGCAACGATAAACACGTGCATAAAGACGCTAGAAGCGAAAATCGCACCGCATCTCATGACGTCACACATGACCACACGAGAGTGAATTGTGAAGTATAAAGTATGGTAAGCCGTTGGTATAAACCAATGGCTTCTGTTACCAATTATAGACATTTAAGAATATTTGTAGAGATGCCATAATTGATTTTGTTTAGGTTGGGTTTCAAATGTTTGATGTATAATGCTTCAAGGATTTTTAGTTTTTGTCTATTGTTTTCATGTCGAAGTATAATTGTGTTTTCGACAAGTATTTTACGGAGTTGTGTGTGCGGGCAAGCATGTTGTTTTAAATGCCTAATATGTTGTAATTAATCTAATTAATATTTTGTAATTGACATCTTTGATAATGGCTTATGTAAGCCGAAAGCTTAGATTGTATTAAAAAAAAATGGATCAATATTGTCAATTTCTTTCTTCGTTCAACGATAATGTTATTAAACTTATCAGATGTTACGAAACAATTTTGCATAAAATAAATAGACAACACTTGTCTATAATATTTAATGAAACGTGTATCAATGAAAGGATGCTGCCTAAATACACACAATATATATATATATATATATATATATATATATATATATATATATATATATATATAATTGCGTATTTCTACAGCAGTACTTTTTGTATTAATTTCATTGACTGACAACGGATTGCAATTAAGCTTTTCATTATATTTTTTAATTTTCTTGCATTCATAGATAATAATAATAATAATAATAATAATAATAATAATAATAATAATAATAATATCTTTGAAACTATCAAAATACAAGGATCTTGAAGTGGAAATCTAAAAAAATGTTTTATATGAGGACACCAACAATTCCAGTTGTGGTTGGAGCGTTCGATTTGATTGGAAAAGATTCCGATATACTCATTGAAGGGATTCATGGCAGTTCATGCCTTAAATAAATGCAAAAAATTGTACTCACAAATAATACAACTCACACATTACGAAGAGCTTTATCTAAGTAAAATGTTAGGGTTTTGTTTTTTCTCTTTATTTTAGGCTGTTAGAGGTCACTCTGTTATAGATACCAGCCTTCTTTTTCCTATTAGCTTTCGTCCAAAAAGTAATTCAACAGTCATTCCACTCAGCTGATCCTTTTTGTCAGGGTCGTTTGTCATGGTTCTTGTGAGGTCCACTTCACTCAGTTGTCTTCGTAAAGAGCTTTATCTGTGTGAAATGTGTGTGATCTTAGGTTTTTGTTTTTTGTTTTTTTTTACAAAAATGATCAGTGGAAAATGTGATGGAGCCATTTCTGACCTTAAGTTTCTGGTTGGGATCCCGAAGAAAATGTATGCACAACACAAATCAAAGGAAATAATAATTATAATAATGATAGTTCAGGACATTACTGTCCTAGTTATCACTAGGGTCTATAACATCGAATGTCCTATACCGAGAAAATTAGACTAAAGCCTAATATCTTACCATTTTTTTAGAAGTATGCATTTTTTTTACGGCATATCAACCACAATGGGTTATTTAATTTCGACAAGATTTTTATTGCTGGTAATTCTTTATTTCTAAAACTTTATTGCTGGTAAAATATTTTCCAAAATGTATTGCTGGTATTAAAACCTATTTTTATACTTTCATAGAGTTTTGACCCCTTTTGGGGGTTTAACTATTTGCCCATAGCTGGAACTCCGACCTGGGAACACCAGCAATTAAGAGTTGGTTCCACGTTCCTCAAAACCTTATGATCGAAGGCCTTGCTGTCAGATTTAGTTTATCGTCTTACCCAGGACGCGAATGTAGTTTATCGTTTTACCCAGGACACGAATATCGTCATAGCCAAGTATTGTTCGAAAGGTTCTCTCTATCTGACGTCGTACGATTTGATGGTGAACACTCATGAAAGATCTCAGAAACATCGACTTACCATTGTCAAAACCTTCAGCGAAGACATTAGGATGGAGTTCGGAATCGACAAATATGTCAAAGCCACCTTCAAAGGCGGTAAACTAACGAAAACTGCAGATTTAGACCTTGATATCAAGCACAAAATTAAGGAACTGGACCAAGACGGTACGTACAAATACTTAGGAATTAAGGAAGTGGGCGGAATACAACATTCAATTATGAAGAAAAAGATCCGTAAAGAATATTATAGGAGAGTGCTTTTGATACTAGAAAGTGAATTTTAATGGGGGCAATAAAATGAAAGCTAGCAACACCTTGGCTATACCCGTAGTAACATACAGCTTCAACATTATTACATTGAAGTTGAATGACATTAACACATTGGAGACCAAGACCAGAAAAATGCTTACGCAAATGTGGATGCAGTACCCGAAATCAGATATCGATAGGTTGTACATACCAAGAGCTTTACGAGGCCGAGGTCTGATCCGACTTGAACTCTGAAAACTATAACAATCAGATTGGTAGCATACCTCACAAAAATCAAGGACTTTCTCCTACAAATAGTAAAGCACAAAATCCACTCCAACAAAAAACTGCACTATTCAAGAAAGAGCTTAATATACTTGAAATCCTACTAATAAAAAACCGAAACTAATACCATCTACGCCAGTAAAAGAAATTGGAAAACAAAATGGCCAAATTACAAAAAAAAAAAGAAGATAACTGGGAGGATAAGGCGTTGGATGGCAAATACATAAAAAGAACGAAAGAAGTAGATGTGGACCAACCCAAAACAGATCAATGGCTGAGGAGCATCGGGTTGAAAACTGAGACAGAAGGATTAATTATTGCAGCTCAGGACAAAAGTCTTGCAACCAGGTTCTATCAATGTCACCTAATCAAGGCTGGAACTAACCCGAAATGCAGGATCTACGGAAAACATGATGAAACTGTCGAACATATTATCTAAGGCTGTCCGGAACTAGCAAAAAATAAATATACCCCCAGACATAAAAGTTGACGACATATGTGAAATGGAAGATATGCGAGAAGCACAAAATCGAAACAACTTTTGATACTCTGAGCACCAACCAACAACAGTTACCCAAAATAACGATGTAACTATCCTCTGGGACATGCCAATTCAAGCTGACAGGGAAATAAAAGCTAGCAGACCTGATATTACCATAAAAGACAAGAAATTCAGGAAGTGTATGCTTATTAACATAGGGGTATCATCTGAGAGAATTACTCCATGGAAATTATCGAGAAATTGTCCAATTACAAGAACCTGGAGATCGAGATTAACAGGATGTGGGGAATGAAGACTGAGATTGTACCAATAGTAATAGGAGCCCTGGGACTCGTGAGAAAAGGAATGGACAATTTTACTAACAGTGTCCTAGGTAACATCAACAAACAAGTTGCCCGGAAGATCGTCCTACTAGTAACATCCCATATACTAAGAAAAGTGTTATCAATTAAATGACAATTCTCCTAGAGGGCCTAAGGACCATAGTTTGGACCCGGTTCTACAGGACATAAAGCAGGAAACATAACATATACTACTACTACTACTACTACTACTAATAATAATAATAATAATAAACAGCAGTATTTACGGACCACAAATTGCAACTGAGACATCATATATGTTAAAGAGTTTTTACTCGAGTACCAAATATTGTTTGATCGAACTGTCCTTCGAAAGCACCTAAAAAAGCTACATCTTGCTGAATTATTTTAGACTGAATCCGTGCTCACTGTTAAGCCTTCTTTCTTTTTTTATGTGCCATGTCCTTTCATGACGTAGGCGATCATGGCTCTCCACTTTCCTCTATCCCTTGCAGCTCTCGACAAGTTTCTTCCCTCTGCTACTACCCCAAGACTACTTTCTGCCATCCACTTGCTTAAGGCCGCTATGTATGTCATGCATTGATTTCCCTTGTCTCTCTTTCCCTCTATTCGACCCGTGAATATCAGATTCTCCAAGCCCTCCTTCCTCATTGTGTGTCCCAGAACCTTCAGCTGCCTCTTCTTGATATTAAGTATAAGCCTCCTCCTTTTTTGCATCTTCTTTAAGACCTCATCGTTGCTCATACGCTCGGTCCATGATATCCATAGCATCCTTCTGTAGAACCATATTCTGTCACCTCGAGTCTCTTCTTCATCTTTGAGGAAATCGTCCAGCATTTGTTTCCGTAAAGAAGGGCAGATGTCACGTAACAGCTCAGTATTCTTTTCTTTGTTATCAAAGAAATCCTCCTGTCTTGCAATACTCTGCCCAGCTTTTGGAATGCGTCCTTGGCCATCCCAATACGCCTACGGATCTCAGTGTCGCATTTACCGTCCTCTGTCAAGACGCTTCCCAGATATTTAAACTTCTGCGTCTGTTTGATTCTAGTGTTGCTAACTTACAAATCGCATTTCGGGTTCATCCTCTTACCGATGACCATGCATTCTGTCTTCTTGTAGTTTATGCTTAGTCCCTTCTTCTCACCCTCCGTCGTTACCTTCTGTAGGAGATTTTGTAATTTTTTTTCCGCGTCTGCTATCAGTACTGTATCATTTTCGTATCTTATGTTGTTAAGATTGTGGCCGCCAATGCTAAATCCTGGTAGGGTTTCCAATTCTCTCAAAATTGCCTCTCTGGCACAGGTCGGGTGAGAAGACACATCCTTGCCTTGCGCCCCTTTCTATTTTTGTATATTCGCTGAACTCGTTCCCTATGCGCATGCATGCTGTCAAGTTTAATCCATCTTTTAAAAGCTAGAGATGCTAGTCCGGTCCGCGTACAGATTTACGTAAATGCTATTGGTTCATATTTCGAGACAGTAATTTTATTCAGGTTGGCACCGCATGAAACCAGATATATCAATGATTGTCTATGACATTTCCTTTGTGGTTATTGATAGCATAATAACTTTCAGATGTCATATTATAGTCGCTAAGACGTTGGCTTAGTCGTGCGTTTGAAAGTGTTAAGTGTTTACTGTGAACCCTATTTTGCCCTCGAAGCAATTTCGAATGTGGAAAGAAGGAAGGGCGTTACTCGCAAAAGATTCGCCGCACGAAGATCAAATATGCAGATGGTAAGTACACTTCCTAGTTTATTATTTTAACCAACCATAGAAGTCTTTGTTTGTCAGTACCTATTAATATGAATTGTGTTTTAAAACCCCAAGCGAGACACAAATATCTTAGCAGGTTTACATTGAATAACCATGGCTAATGAAAACATCGCAGTGGGTTCATCGTATATATTACCTCAATATAATGTCGGAAGAAAAAAATCTGGGGTATATAGAATGGTTAGTCAAAAAGTAAAATTTGTTTTTTTAATAGCAATAGATTTAATAGTAAACGCACACAAGGAAACAAAAAGGCTTCTTTATCTAAGTGTCGCGTCAATTCAGAGCTTTGGCGATTCTGGCTCTCCACAATTTCCTATCTTTTGTAGCTCTATATAAATGCTTTGCTTTTTGCTATCTCCCTAGCTATCCATTTACACAAGATCTCTAGGTATCTTATGCGTTTTTTTGAACTTCAAATTGTCATGTGGGTATCAAATTTCCTAAGTCCTCTTTCCTTATTACGTAACCTAGAGATTTCAGTTGTCTCTTCCTGGTGCTAAGTATAAATGATATTTCCAAACCGGAGTAAACATCTCATCACAGGATATTTCATCTCACCACAATTTCCTGTCCTCTGTACTTCTTTATTTTGTGTTTTTGTTATCACTCCTAAACCTTGTTTCGCCATCCATTTACTGATGTTCTCTAGGTAGGTTACGCATTTTTTCCCTCTGTCTCTCTTGCCTTCATTATGTCCTGTGAGTATCAAAAGTTCCTGGCCTTCTTTCATCATTGTGTACCCTAGAAATTTCAACCCTTTCTTCGTGATGTAAATTATAAGCTTCCTTCTTGTTTCCATTTTCTATACGAGGTCTGATCAAAAAGTATCGGGACTGGTGTTATAAAAAAAAAAAAAAAAAAGAACTACAACACATATCAAAATTTAATGGAATTTCAGTTGTTATCTTCTGTCTAGTTTCCTGTCCTTCTACTGATCTCTTTTCTCAATAATGCTTTCTTTTTTCACATATTCTTTCACACTCAGTAAACCCTTAGGTATTAGTGGCTTTCTTGCTTTGCTTGGAGTGAAATGGTTAACACAAAAAGATATCCAAAAGTTTGTTTGTTTGTTTGTTTTTTAAAATAAATGTTATTTCTTAAAGTCAGCATATATTAAAAGACGTCAGTTACAAGAAAATGGAAATTTTAGGACAATTTGTTTTTTTGTTTTTTTTTAAGTAAGAGAAAGAAAATATGACATTAATACGAAAGGGCAAAGGATTTTAGGATAGAATAAAAGCCCTACTTTAGATATTGTTGGTAATTTCGCTGACTGAAATAAGATATATCTTTATAGAAAAGCAAAGATATCCTCAGGTTACCAAAGCTGCAAATTGGCCTGGAGCCGTATCAGATCTCGTATTAGCAGATAAACATCTTTCCTGAAATGCTAGTATATAGCTCTGTATGATATGCTCCAGATAATTCGGTGTCGCCCAGTGGCTTCGGGAATACGGATTTGTGATGGCTTTACCCGTCTTCTTTATTTCCAGGCATATATGATTTAACATATAGGATGAAAAAATCATGTAAATTTTTCCATTAAAATGCTTTTACTTCACGGTGTATGTTTCACGTGAAATCTCGTTTACACTTTTTTTTTTCAGCAAGGCGAAACCCCAAAAGGCAAGTTAGTTTTATTAATGGAACTTTCATTAGCATCTTTAAATTTTCATGGAAAAATCGACAAGTCAGAAAGAGACAGATATACACTATTATAATTTGAAAAATAAACATTGAGGTTTCGATTTATAAACATGTATGAAATAGTTAAATCTATTTACTAAAAAGCAATGAAATTTTATGAAGCGTAAATGCTTCAATCGAAATTTAATATAAAGTATTTTATTCTCTTCCAAAAGGATACACCATTTTAAGTAAGGAAACTGGCTAAGAAAGTGAATAAGCTTGATATTACTATCTCTCTCTCTCTCTCTCTCTCTCTCTCTCTCTCTATATATATATATATATATATATATAGAGAGAGAGAGAGAGAGAGAGAGAGAGTGAGAGAGAGAGAGAATAAAATATATAGAGATAATATATAGATAATAAAAAATGGCTGGGATCAAAGCGTAGTAACTGTTATCTTCTTATTTTAGATGAGAGAAGGCGCTGATTCCGTGGATTCCAAACCTGCGGCAGTACTTTCCTTCATTGCACTAAGAGAGGATGGGTCAGTGTACTATCGTTGCCAACATGACAGTTGTCGTGCATACAGTACTTTGTTCGTGCGCATATTCATGTATATGGGCTCCTCACCTTAAAATCTATCTATCTATCTATCTATCTATCTATCTATCTATATATATATATATATATATATATATATATATATATATAGAGAGAGAGAGAGAGAGAGAGAGAGAGAAAGAGAGAGGGAGGGAGATAGAGATAGAGATAGTTACAGAGTTTGTTTTTTTTTAAATTGATCTGAATAAAAACAAAACAAACCCTGCAACTATCGCCTCTCTTTTCTTTCTTCCTTTATTTCTTATTCTTCAGGAAAAGAGGGTGTATCTTGTGTCTTTTTCTTTTCTTCCTTTTCTCGTGAAAAGAGGTTGTATCTTGTTTTTAAATCTCAATAAATTGTCTACTCACCAGTTATTTACTAACGCCTGATGAAATGTGTTAATACGCATGGAAACAGGATTGCATTTGTGTAGCGTTTTTCTTATATGTTTTTGATGTAATTAATATCCTAATAAAGAATATTGTTCTACGTTTGTACTGAGCCCTCTTTTAAATTGAATGTTACGAACGTTGTAATTTGACTCTATTCGTTCTCATTTTATATATATATATATATATATATATATATATATATATATATATATATATATATATATAGTGAGAAAGAGAGAGAGAGAGCGAGAGAGATGTGGATATATATAAACTGCGTCTAGAGATTATATGCAAAAGAGGTATTGTCTAATATTTTATGTAAAATTCATAGATATGTGTTATCCAATGAAATAATGTGTACTATTATGTATAGCGAGTAAGCATGAAAGCAATTAAGTCCCAATTTTCAATTTCAGATTGATATTTAGTATTTTTTCAGTAATTATAGCAATTTGCAGTGTTAAGAGATTATTTGCAAGAACTAGAATTTAGTATTATGGCGCGTAAAAAAGAACTAACAATGAATGAAAAGAACTATATGATCAAAGAAATTAGCAAAGGAATGTCTTCGCTTCAAATTTCTAAGGATTTGAAAAGGGATCATTGAACAATCAAGAAAATATGTCAAATGGGAATTCAACCAAGGAAAAAATAGTCTCAGGCTGAATTCAGGAATTTAACAAAGCGGGATCTATCACATATCTGAAGAGAATTAATAAGAAACCCAAATGCGTCAAGTGCGTTCATATTTGAGGCCGCTGGAGCTCCTATGGTGTCAAGGGAAACAAGGTGTAAACCATTAAGGAAGTTTGCTGATGTAAAAAATCAAATAAAGAAACCAATTTTAACAAAAAAAAAAAAAAAACACATAAGGAAATTAGATTGCAGTGGGCAAAAAATACATGAAAAGTGATTTCAGTAAAGTGCTTTTTACAGACAAATCAAGGATCACCCTCGATCGGCCCAATGGATGGGCTCGAGGATGGGTTTGCAAGCAACAGGACTCAATAATTTTTTTAAACGCCAACAAGGCGGCAGTGGGATCATGATATGGGCTGGGATTATTGGTAATAACCTCGTGGGTCCATTTAAACTGAAAGACCGGGTTAAAATGAATTCCAAAATTTACTGTGATTTTCTAGAGCAATATTTCTTTGAATGGCTTGATAACCAGTCTTTAGCCAAGCGTAGATCTATGATCTTTATGCAAGACAATGCACCAAGTCATGCATCAAAGTTTACTAAATCCTGGTTGAAAGAAAAGGGATTTGTTGAAGATTCTCTTATGGACTGGCCTTCAAATAGCTGTGACTTGAACCCCATTGAGAACCTCTGGAGCATCCTCAAGAGAGATATTTATTCTAATGGAAGGCAATTCAACAGCAAGTGTGACCCCTGGGAGGCAGTTAAAGTTGCTGCAAAAAACTTACCAGCAGCTAAAATTACAAATCTAACGTCAGATGTTGACAATAGGCTGCTAAGAGTTATTGAAAATAAAGGAGCATTTGTGCAATAAATTTTAGGAGGTTCTTATTATTTTTTGTTAATATATCTTTTATTTTTAAAATAAATTTTTTTTTAATGTTTTTCCTTTAAGAAATTGACGAATTTGTTCTAAAATCTTTTCATATTATTTTTTTTACATTAGTTTTACAAGGTATAATAATGTAAAAGTATCAAAATAAATAGTTGCAAATAAACTACTGACAGTCAAATTAGTCTGTTTTGTTAACTTAGTAAAATATTTTTCAAACCAAAAACAATAGTTTTCTCTATCACTATATATCTAAGTTAATAATATTGAGTAGAATATAAACATCATAATAGGGCTTTTAACATTAAAGACGCAACTCTTTATACCTACTCATAACTTGCATATAATCTCTAGACGCAGTTTATAAGCCTGCTTCTATTTAAGTCGGTTTCTATTTATCTAAATATGTTTCTGTCTATATTTAACTCTGTTTCTATCTATGTCTTTTTCTATCTATCTATATTATCTATCTATGTATCAATACGCAGTGTGCGATGGGTAAATTGTCGACATTTTATATTTTTACTTTCGCGCGTGCGCATTATTTGTTTTTGATTTTGTCGACTGCACAGTATAGTAGGATCAGTTGAGCATCGTCTGTGAGAAAAAGAGCACCATGACGAAATTCACTCCGTCAGAAATTTGGAAACTGCATGCTGTACTGCTTGGCATTTGCCCTTGAAGCTCCAATACGGACATTTCAAAGTGTTTGGATGTCAATATGAGGCTAATGTAAAGGATTCGGAAAGAGTTGGATGAGTCTAATGGTGATTACGAAGTTACGGCACCTTGGAAAATTCGCTCTAATCGTTCCGATAAGAAAAGAACTCACGAATTTGTTGGTGAGATCCAAGCCATGATTGGCAACGATGCCTCCAAGTCAATCATAGCCTGGGAGGTAGTGCTGCTCTGGGTTAAGAGGTTGTCTGCTGGAAGACCCTATGTCTGACAGCAGGACACTGCACCATTCCAGACAAAAAGGAGAACCCAATCATGGCTGTCAGACAATTTCTGCGACAACATCTCGCCTTACATTTGGCCACCTAACTACCCAGATTGCAACCCCCTTGATTATTATGTGTGGGGCGCAGTTGAATGAGAGACCAACAAAACTCCTTATGACACCAAAGATAAACTGTAGCAAGGATTATGGCAGCATTCCCCAATTTAAACAAGGAGACCGTCCAAAAGAGTTGCAGGAAATTCCGAAGTCGTCTGGAGGTCGTGGTTGGAGCCAATGGCGCTTTTATTGAATAAATTTTCCCTTTAGTATTTCAAGATATTTTTTCGTAATTTTGGTAAATATATCTGTTAAAATGAGTCAGTGTTATTTTCATTTTTGCGTAATTTAGTCGACAATTTATCCATCGCGCCCTGTTATATATATATATATATATATATATATATATATATATATATATATATATATATATATATATCAGTCTGTTCATATCTATCTATCTGTCTATCAATCTATCTATCCCAGACTCTTCCTTTAGCAAACTGTACTTATTTGATTTTTTTTAAAAAAGGAATGAAAGATTTCACACAACAGAGCAGATGGTGAATAACCATGGCAACCAGAAATTGCAACCAAACAATAAAAAAACGATTGCTCGAAAAAAGTAAAGCATTAAACTGGTTACATCAAAGCAAAATAATGCAAAAATAAAGAAGAAGAAAAAAACAATCCGAGAAGAAAAAAAAGAAAAAAAATGAAGAAAAAACAAACTACACTTAAATGTATCGGAGGACATTTTTACTGCAAGTCAGAGTACTTATTTAAAGAATCAGTCATAGACATTTACAATCCGTGGTAATCACAGGGTAAAAGTAATTGCAGATCAGAAGATTTTATTCACGTAAATATATATACCAGATATCGGAAATTTCCTGGCCTGGCCTGGACTTGCTGTGAGTTCAATGGTGATGCATGTGCCGCTAACATCCATTGGTACCATTAGCACCACACCTAGTACCAAACCTCGGGTTCTATTATTATATGATGTTTTGTAATGACTGTGTTGGAACGGCTCTGTGATCATTATACTGGCTGTTAAATATTCTCTATCAAAACTTGTGTAAAACTCGACAAATCGGCTACCGAGATATTCGAAATGATTCTTTTAGGCCAAATTAAGTTTTCTTTTTATTGAAACGGGACCTTACAAAAAATTAACTTCATACATTCGTGATTTACTAAACGAGACTTAGTAATGTCACAAGAACGAAAGTATGGAGCACCTAGTGAGGATCGAACTCACTAATTGATCTAGCGAGACACGCTTGCCAACCACCTCTCCACGCTGAAGTGCCCAAACTTCTCACATAGGCCACATATGCATCACACTCTCTCGTAGATTGACTTGTCACTTATCGGAACTAATGGCAATTCGTGCACATATCAACCGCAAACAACTATTAATATAAGACGAATATAAGTTTGATTGATTGATTTTTCACGGCTTATCAACTCTTTGCATGTTATTTAAAGCCAGAAAATATTTTTAGATTGTAAGAATTTGGTTGGGATAATAATGATTTACTGATGCAAGTCCTACTAATTAACTCATAGGAGGGAGAAGAGAGGGATTCATACCTTTCGCAAGGGTAACTGAATAAATGACTACAACGAACACGGCTAGAATTTGAACTCGGCTCTCCGATTTCTAATTCCATTACATCAGCCGCATATCCAAGTTTACAGCACCTGGTATACCCAAGTAGTCACCCATCGAGGTATTGACCAAGTTCAACGTTGCTTAACTTCGGTGACTGTACGAGACTGGTTATTCAACGGTGATGTGGCCGTAAACCTAAGACGAATATAAGTAAATAATATCAAAATATTATATAGATACTGCAAAAATATACTAAAAATTCTAGGATCGATCATATACTTGACGCAAGGTCGTTTTTAAGATGAGGGTCCAATATACATGAATATGCGTACAGACAAAGTACTGTCCCCAGGACAACTGTCATGTTGGCAACGATAGTACACTGACCCATCCTCTCTTAATGCAATGGAGGAAGGTACTGTCGCAGGTATGGAATCCTTGGGATCGGGCGCCTTCTCTCATCTAAAATAAGGAGATAACAGATACTACGCTTTGATCCCAGATATGACATAAGGTTTATTTTTTACGAGGGATCCCCATGCCTATACATATGCATATAGGCCAAGGACATAAATTAACCAACCCCGGTGACCATTGTCATGTTGATGTCAATATTCCACCGGCACCACTTCTCTTAGTGCAATTAGGAAGGTACCGCCGCAGAGTTGGAATCCCCGGGACAGGACGCCTTCTCTTATCTAAAATAAAGAGAGAACAGGGAGTACACTTAGTATTTACTTGCCGCCCCACGCTAGTGGGTTGTGACACAAGGTCAGTTTAATGTGGGAAGCCCGAACGTGTGCACCAGGGCCGGGTCCCTAAATAGCCAAGTTCCTGCAATTGTTGGTTGCGCTAGTATCGGTATTACTATCGATCCTCTTCTTTAGTGAAACGAGGGAGGTACTTTCACGGGCAGCTCTTCCCCGGGACCGGAAAACTCATTAATATTTTCACTTGTGCTCTGGCCAAAGATTGAAAGTTCTTCCGCTTGAGGACAGACACTACACTTTGATCCCAGCCAAATGGCCTAACACTCATTAAAGAAAATATATCTCACCACAGGAGCTGGTATTTTGCACAAGAACCTTGAAATAGAAATCTCAAAAATGTGGTACATGGGAACATCAACAATCCCTGTTGTAGTTGGAGCCCTAGGATTGGTTGGAAAAGATTCCAGTAGACTAATTGAAGGAATTCCTGGAAGACCATGCCTCAAATAGATACAAAAAATTGTTCTCACAAGTACAGCCCACACTTTACGAAGGGCTTTGTCTATGTAATTTTTTTTTTTTTTTTTTTTTTTTTGCAGTGCAAAATGTCATGATACCATTTCTAACATTAAGTCCCTGGGCGGGACCCGGAAAGAAATGTGTAAACGCCAGAAATCAAAGGAAATAAAAGTAATAATAATAATAATAATAATAATAATAATAATAATAATAATAATAATAATAAAATATTTTGTTTTCCATGCCCAAGTCTGCCTTCCTTGATCTTCATGATAATTTTTTGAGTTTCCGAAAAACGGAAATACTGGCGTCTCTGTATTTATATTTGAAGTAAAAGAATTATTGAATCATGCAATCAACGCAATAAAAACTAAAGAACATATATTTTTCATCGAATGCTGTTATATGTTTCGAAACTTCTATTCCTTTTAGTCAATAATTTACATTGATTTCATTTTTAAGTTCTATTTTGAATCTTTTTACACCCCACCCAAGCAAGGTGATAATGCCACTAAGACGCAAGAGGTTATTGAAATTGAATTAGAGGATTTGAGTGAGGAGAAAAGACAGGAAAAGCACAGGAAAACATATGACGGTGATGCACGTTGCATTTAAATCTTTGAAGACTGTAGGTGCAGAGAAGTTAGAGACCAAATGCAACGCCCACAGTCGAGAAGGGCAAGAAAAGAAACTATTAGAATTGAACTTACGCTGACATGTAACTATTTCAACAGCAAAACGATGAGACCGAGTTGCCAATCTAGTCAAATCAAATGCCAAAGTAAAATACACATTTATAAAGGAAAATAATTCAAAATCCTTGGAGAAAGTAATTCAGTAACTTAAAATTCCTAGAAGAAGAAGGAGAAGAAGAAGAAGAAGAAGAAGAAGAAGAAGGGGAAAAGAAGGGGGAGAAAAAGTCGAATAAGAAGTAGAATAAAAACAAGAACAGCAAAAAGAAGGGGAGGAAGTAGAAGATGAGGACGAAGAAAAGAAAGAACAAGGGAAAGAGGAAGAGAAAAAGTGAAGAGGAAACAAGAAGCAAAAGAAGAGGAATATGAAGAAGAATGTGAAGAAGAACGACGAAGTGGGGGGTAGAAGCAAAGGAAAAATGTACTATTAATAGTAATAGTAGTAGTAGTAGTAAAAGAAAAAAGGAAGAGGAAGAAGAACAGGAGGAAAAAGAAGAAGAAAAGGAATTATTATTAGTAGTAGTATAAAAAGAAGAAGAAAAAGAAGACGAAAGAAGAAGAAAAAGACGTAAGAAGAAGAAAAATAGAAGAAGAAAAAAGACGAAAGTAGAAAAAGAAAAATAATAAGAAAGAAGACGACGAAAGGAGCTGAAAAAGAAGAAAAAGAAGAAGAAAAAGAAAAAGCAGAAGAAAAAGTAGAAAAAGAAGAAAGAAGACGAAAGAAGTAAAGTGTTTTGCGAAATATACACATTATAATTCTATAAAATTATTTTTACATTTTCAAGGCAGTCATATAGTATTTCATTTGTTTATTTAAATAAGGCTCCCTTTTTAGTAATGTGTGATTCTTCTTTAATAGCCAATATGTGTCCGCCCAGTCGATGATGAAGAAACAGTCAACATTACATTTTTATTTAAACAGATCCTTATTTGACAAATGTTTGAAACTTGTAAACTTTTTATCAACATCCAAATGTTCGAGTGCACATACGTAGACATGATACAACATCTCGTCCGACACAACTAACTAACACATTCAGATTTATTTACGATATATAACAGCATCAATCGATATATAATCTTTTTTATATAAACCAATTTTATGACATGTGAAAAAATCCTTCACAGGACGCCGTCCTTATAATTTTTTGATCAAATTATTAATTTCAAAAGGAACAGTTTTGAAGACGACGGAAAATAGGCCAAAAATAATGCAAAGTTGCATTGAAATGCAGAAAGATTCCGCTTAGAAACTAAGCAGGAATATTTCGTTAAAAACAAAACAAAACAAAAAAAATACTGAATTCCTAGTAATATCTGTCTTCTACACGGCCATGAAGGTAGGAAAATTTCCATGGAGAAGGGAAAAAGACTTGAGGCAAAAAGAGGTGTTATTCTACAGAAGGCTGCTGAGAATATCAGGGACGGGTCGTGTAAACAACGGGGAAAATTTAAGAAAAATGAAAACAGAGAAAGACGTTAAATCAGAAAGCGACAGATGAAATTTGTCGGACACATAATGAGGAAAGATGGTTTGGAGAATTTGGCACTCACAGGTAATATTGAAGTAATGAAGAACAGAGGAAAACAGAGACTAATGTCCCTAAAGAGTTAGTGTAAATAGCTGGCAAAACATGAACACGTACGGATAGTAAGAAGCGAAACGATGCTTCGTGTTACAACTGAAGTTGCAAAGAGCCATGATCTTTCACATCCTGCAGTGAAATGGCACATGAAAAAGGCTGTAACAGGTATTTACTAAAGCTGTCATAACCTAGCACAGCGTACCCAATCAGAAGACACTTAGTGAGAATTAAACTTTAAACATTTTAAAATTAGTACATAAGATATGCTCTCTCGGTATCATGATACATTTGGCGCCTTATTCAGTTCTTTGTGATTTCATGAATGAATAGCTGAATTCCTTTTGTTGATTACCGAGTTTTTCCAAATTAACGCACAATGTCTATTCAGACATTTTCCTGAAAATTACTGATTCAAATTTTTGGTAAATAATTTTGGCAATTTCCGTAGTCAGAATTCAACAATGAAATTATAGAGAAGCTTGGTCTACATAGAAAGAATATATGAATAATTCGCAATCTGTGTATCGAAAGAACGAGTTGTATACGAATGAATTAAGTGGGTAAAAAAGAAAGAATACGACAAAGATGAATTTTCTCATCGGGTATATTTATCTTGCAGTGTAAGATGACTCAAAGAAAATGAGGGTAATATGTCAGAATTTAATATCAGCGAAAGTAATCGACCGATATTAAATCCTGACACTGGTTTTATGGAAGATTAAAAAGGAAAACAAAAAGATCTCTTAGACCAATGGTTCCCAAACGATTTGGGGCCATGACCCACTTTGGTATTTCTAAAATTCTGGTGCCCCTCCCCCCATGTAATATTTAATTCTTACATATTCGAAATTTTACTGCAATTCACGTGAAAAAAAAAGCTTAGAGGGCCATTAACTTGGTCTCTAAACAAGCCTCCAAAGACCATGGCGTCCATGAAAGAGAAAAATTTTAAAAAAACATAAAGACAGTTAAATATATATAGTTTCAAAACATATAATACAGAACTAAAAGGCAGAGATATAAAATATTTGAATGAAAGCTTATTCTGTAATATACTTTGATCATTTTAATCATGAAATAATAATGCAAACTGGAATTTCAGCTTACGTTGGTATAGCAAGCCAAAGGGTCACATCCTACGCATGCCTGACCAAAATATTACCATGCCCCACCGGTGGGGCTTGCACCCCAAGTTGGGAATCATTTTCTTAGACAATATTGTCAATGCAAGCAAAAAGAAACACCGAAACATTAATTGTATGAAGAGAGCATTTATAATAGTGTGAGAAAAAGGGGCAACTAAAGATATTGGTTACACAATGGGAACGTCAAGATACAATTTTCTTGACTGTGGATTAAGTGGGGATGGAGAATGTGATACAGAAATTCAAAGACGCTTAGAAATAACGAAATATGATTTTCAGAAACTAAGTAAGGTATTAAAGGATTGAAAAATAACATTAGAAGCTAAGAAAATATTAACGCCCTGCCTTTTAATGGAGATATAGCTGTGACACTATTTAGGGTTGCGTGAAAAAAAAAAGAAAAAGGCGAGAATTAATTAAGGTGATAAGAAGCTATCACGAAAAGACACTGAGCGATGTTATTTTTTCTAACAAAGAAAAGTGGTAAAGATTTTATTTTCATTAGCGAAGAAAGTAAGATCTCGGATCTGTCGGGTTTAATTTATGTTACAACGGAGTGAATAAAAGATAGCCGTCTGCCCATGGCAATAATGAAAATTTCAAATCGCTCAAGTGGCCTACAAAACAGAATGCTAAGAGATAATATTAATCAGGTCACGCAATGACCGAGAAAACCACAAGTTAAAAAGAAGTAAAGATTAAACCATTAACTATCTTCGGAGATATCATTTGGGAAAAACACCTGTTTTATGTCAGAGCTGGCCATGACAAGAGTTTGTTGCCTGGACAGATTTTGGCGACGGAAACACGTAGGCATTGAAGAGACAAAGAGATTCACTTGACGCTGGCGAAAATCTCGATTGATAAAGTCCAGGTGACATTCTGTTAAGATGGAGATTAGGGACCACCATGATCGTGGGAAGTCTGCTTGGGGAAGAGAAAGAAAGAAGAAAAAGAAAAAGGAAGATAATTTTTTTTCCTTTGAGCGATAATTGCAAACACCCACGCTGCTGAGCGTTCATTGGCTGAAGGGTGGCGTGAGCGGTAGGCAAAGGTAAACTATGAAGTAGTAGGGGAGGACTGTTGACGCCCCCTGAAGGGATTGGTGTGAGATGCCACTGTGAGAGAGAGGGGAAACCTGTTGACGCCCTCTGAGGGGATTGAGTGAGATACCAATATGAGAAAGGAAGAATTTGGGAGGACGATTCCTTTAAAGTAGAAAGTAATGGACTTCCAAAAATGGAAAGTAATAAATTTTCCTGTCCAAAAACAAAGAAAATCCTTATTGTGGATTTAGAATTATCAAGGAACCCCCAAACCACGACAAGCCCACACCCGGTTTTGGTCGGCGTCCATATAAGCAGAGTCGCAACGAGTAGACGGCAGTTAGTAAGACAGGCAAGCAGTTGCAGAGTGAGTAACACAGACGCAGTTGGCAGACGCAGACAGAGTTGAGCTGTGAGCTCTGAGACCCACCTCGCAGAAAGCTGACTGAAAGATCCCACGCAATCCCGACTTCAACTTCTAACCAAGAACAAATTATTTTTGAAGAACGACTTAGACTCACACCACCAAAACAAGTTTTACGAATATCGCCTGAAGATATACCAAAAACCAGTTTCTTAAAAAAAAAACAACTTAAGATGTTAAGACTCACCTAACAAACGCAAGGTGTCACGAATCCATATTAGCGGTTTGGGAGAAAGACGCAGTCCTGTATTCAACAACCAGACATAAAAATATTTGTTATTCTTTTTTTAACACATTTGAACTTTTCGAGTTGTTCCTTTATTTTACATATACTTGTGTGGTGTTACCTTTGCTCGGACTCGGCTTGCATTGCGGCCCGGCGACTGATTGATTTCGTCTACCTAAGATCAAATCACAATGTGGGTAGGTTAGACTAGAAATCAAAGCAGTTACTTCGGTAACCAGACGTTGGAGGCGAGCTGGGAGCGACAAAGCTGATACCGAATCTAACCAGATTCCCATCCGGATCAGCAAAAGGTTAGAACGTCACATTTGGTGCCGCGACCAATACCAAGTCACATTGGTCGTCACAGGATAGCACGGCGGTGGGCTCGGAGAGAGGCCCGGGTGACGTCACATAGCTTTACCATCTTTGGTTTTAATTTTAGCATCGGTATATGCTTGTATGTAGCGATGATATTTCTACGTTCGTAAAAGTGTTAAGTTATATATCTTCCTTATATACCTCGGCACGAAATCAAAGAATCATTCCCCCATTTTGAAGCTGCGCACCTGATTATATGAAGTTTACTTTATTGAAATTAATTTCTAATCTGTACTTTATCAACAGAATTTGCTTCACCAAATTAGAAGCATTTTTATTAACTTAAAAGCATCAATTTGCACCGAACTTTTTAAAACGATTTTAATATCCGGAATTTAATTTCAACAAATTCAGCCGAAAAGTCTAAGGAACTCTCACTAATGAGAGTTGGATTAATGCAACTTCCGTTAAATATTGTAATTAACAAAATTGATTAATTAAATATTTAACCGTTTGTCATTAATTTAAAAGGTAGTCTGCAGTTAGCATTCTTCTGCTATATGCCGTGTCCCTTCAGAGCGTGGGTGACCATGGCTCTCCATAAATTCTTATTCATTGTAACTCTAAGAAATCCTGACTTTTTACTCTCCTTCACAGCTTCTGTTTTGTCATACAAGCTAGTTCTCTGTTATCTTCAACATTCCCGTGAGTGTTAAATTCTCCAAGTCATAATGAGGAATGACTCCTCATTAAGTAGCCAGGAAATTTCAACCTTTTCTTTCTGATTTTAAGTATAAGTATCCTTTTTGTTTACATTACCCTTACAACCTCCTCATTGCTTACATGTCTTCATCCTCAACATCCTTCTATACGTACACATTTATGTTGTCTCAACTCTTCTCTTCATCTGTCCAGCATCCACTGCTACAGAGAAGGATTGATATTGCATAGCAGTTCAACACTCTTTTATTTGTTCCTAACGAATTTTTCTTGTTTCTTAATACTTTGTTTAGCTTTCACAAGGCATCTTTTCTTATTCCAATGACCCCATCGGATTTCGGTGTCACATTTTCTATCACCTGTTAAGACACTTACCAGAAATAGCAAATATCGCAGGAGGAAGTCATTATTCGGTTCTTGTGTGTGTTCTTTGACGAAACACTTTTGGAGAATAATTTCTTCTGTTGAATCCAGTTTGAATATGAGAAGATTTTACAAGTGCTAAAACACTGAGAACTACATCGGACAAGGGAGATTTCATTCTCATATTGTCAACTTCAATAGCCACGCTTAATTTTTTATTTTTATTTTAACATCTCCAAAACGAAACTGCGTTTTTTTTTTTAATCGGGCAGCAAACTTTCTTCTAAACATGTTTCATTAAATGTGAGTGTCTTTTTAGAAGTTCTTAGAATTAAAAAACAACAACAAGAAACTCTCTCATGCTGCAACTTCTCGCACAGCCAAAGATTGCTGCCACTTCTACACAATACACCTAAGAACACGAACATGGAAAAACATTAACAACGGACCCCTTGAAAATGGCTAATAAATAATGAATTGACTGAAAGTGATTATTACAATAACCATTACGGACAATGTCTGCATTTCCTGGATCCTTCCAAAAAGAAAATTTTAACAACATTTAGACAAACTTAATTAAAAAAAAAAAAAATTTTCCTTGCCTGTCACAGTCAATGATACATCCATATATATTATAAAATGCATTTGAGTTGACTAACATTTAACACCATTTTGCAATTTACCGTCTCTGGTTATCCCCCTTACATGGGAAACGCTTGTTTACAAAATATCGTAACCACGGCGGTTAATTTTAAAATAATTATAGCAGAGCGAGTTCGCAAAATCACTGTCACAACGATGACTGTTACATTAAGTTTGTATCGCGATTCACTCCTGAGGATGATAGCGGAGGAAATCGAAAGTACTTTGGTTGACAAAAACTACGGGATATTCCTTAATTAATTTAAACTTAGCGTCAAGAGGATAATAAAATAATAGTTAGAAAGGGTTATTATGAAAATAATTAGATATAATATGTCTATCTTATACAATGGGACATGCCTGAATTAATATTTCGCTCGTTGTACGCAAAAGGCTTCTTCATGGGATTGGAATTTTGAACTGAAGCCTTTTCGTCCACCGAGGTAGATTGTTCTAGTTTCACGTGCCATACCTCTTCCAGATGTTTCATTTATTTCCCTTTAACTCAACTCTCCAGGTTTTGGTTTCCCAATATGGTAGCCAGGTATTGAACTCACAACTCTTTGTGTCTTGTCACCGGATTTTTAACCAACGTTTTTATCCCCCTGGGCCAGTTGCCCTTGAAACGTTGTGAGTATGGCAATAAAGATGAGGACAACAGTCCGAATAATGGAAATAATGTAAGTAATCAATACCTCATCTCAGATATATATATATATATATATATATATATATATATATATATATATATATATATATATAGCTGGCCTCTCGTATTCGAGGATACGCGTCTACTAGGGCACCTTAGTTACAGTTTCTGTGAAAAACGTGTTATCTAGTGTGATCAACAATTTGAACAAGGCCAGCACGCTCAAGCCTTCGGCCACGATTACTTGTGACTTCGACGGCTCCCAATTGTTCCGTCTACTATATATTGTAAATATGACAATCAAAATGAGGATAACAGTCCGTATGTTAATGTAAGTAATATACATATATATATTTTTAACATACAACGTGTGTTAGCACGTCTGTTACCCTGTCTTCATCAGCTGCCGACCCGGGGTGATCTCACGGTTTCTGTGGCTATGGCGAGACCGCCACTCAAGGCGCCACCAGCAGCGCTTGCCACCAGGCAGGGTATGAAAAAAAAACTAATTAATCGTTCCTCTTTGTAAATTCTTAATGAAATAAATAAAACGATTGTTCCTCTTTGCAGCTTCTGTCCGTAATGAAAGTTCCTCAATGCGTTTGTCGTTATTGACGCGTTCGTAAAAATCGTTAAAAACGACTAAGCAAATCTTTCACTTGCGCATGTTAGTTCGTGAGGTTGCACGCATAATATTTCAGTAATGTTTGTTCTGATTGTAACTTTCATTTCTGGATTTGTCGTCGATTTGGTCGTTTTTCCACTTTTTTATCTTTCTTTTCCACTACTGGTCCAAACCACTCAAAGCAAACGTCGTATATTATTCAACAATAGGAACTGATCTGTTGCCCTATCGGACCCTTAAGATTGTTATTAAGGATAAAAGAAAGCTCTTTGTCAAGATTTGTCCAAACAGCCTTCTGGTTACCTTTGGGCCACTGTATTCTTGGTTTACTTAGGATTTCTCCAGGGTGCTGTCGCTCAACGATGGAATCCTGAACGCTGCGAGTGTATTCCAGATTCATAATCCCTTCACTCGATTTACATTCTCCGATAGGAGAATTACGTTGTTTGCACCAGCGTGCCTTGTGGATACGTAAACCGCGTAAACCGTTAAATCTTCTGCCGCAATCATACGTTGTAGCCGGGTCCATATACAGGTCGTTTCCATTAAAATCATATATATATATATATATATATATATATATATATATATATATATATATATATATATATGTAATATCACTTGATAATTAGTGGGGATACTTCCTAGGAGAATATAAATCCAAAGAGAACTTAATGTAAGAACAGAGCAAAGAAAATAATGAATACAGAATTCTTAAAAATCTATTTAGGTGATATTTCATTTCGTGGACTCAGACCAAATTTTACAAAATAAATGGAGTTCAGTTTATTCAGAGCCAAGGAAAAGCAAAAAGAAAAAAGGAAGATAGAAAATAAAAAGAAGAAAAAGATTTAATATTAAAAGGGGATAGAAAAAAGTGGCAGATTTCAATATAAAATTTGTTAGGGGGAAGAGAAATTCATGGTGAGGGGAAAGGGAAAGAGAGAGTGAAAGAGGGAAAGAAAGGAGTTTAGCCAGTCTCCATGATGACCCAGAATATATTTTATTCCCCGGACTTGAAAAGTTAAAAAATAGAGTGAGGGAAGGGAGTGATCATATTTAAAAATAGATACATTGAAATTGTCTAGTCATTTTAAGCAGCGAAACCATCCCCATCGCATTATAACCGTCACAATTACAAACTGATAATAATAATAATAATAATAATAATAATAATAATAATAATAATAATAATATTTTACATCAATATAAAGAAATAACATCAATTAAAAAAATGAAATTCTTTAAAAACATTTTTAAAAAATTGATTATATATATATATATATATATATATATATATGTGTGTGTGTGTGTGTGTGTGTGTGTGTGTGTGTGTGAAAATATTATAGAAAATAGGAAAGAAACTGGTTTGGTAAATAATCCAAAGTTCCCTAGTATTTTTGTTATTATTTTTAAAAAATAGTGCTCGATACGAAAGTAGAGCATATATATATATATATATATATATATATATATATATATATATATATATATATATATGAACGATCAGAAATACTCTTGACTTTATTATATAAAATGTCCTAGCTTCAATTCATATTTTGTTTGTGCATCGTGTCGCTGATGACGTCTCATGTGACTCATTAGACCCGCAAGGGACTAACGTGTCAGACTGCATATCTGTTTTCTTGCAGCTGCGCACAGGTTTCTGGATACTGGCTGACCTAGGCAATTTGTTATAGAGGCTGCAAGAGAAATCAAGCCAAATGAGGAAACATGTCCGCATTCATCGCATTCTTTCGTTCCCTTTTCTGGAAGCGGGGGGGGGGCTAACGTATTACAGACATACATATGGTGTGTATTTAGGCAGCAAATGTTCTTTAAGGCGAATGTTATTAAAGACAAAAAATATGTTGCATTTTGTGTCGATTAATTTTATTGATCGGCTTTTCTAAATTACGAATAATCTTTCTCAGATAAGGACAGACGGTGAGTTTCGTAGAACTGGTAAGTCACATTACTCTTTTGCCCACGTCACTACATTCACCAGTTCTACAGAACGCACCATTTGTAACTAATTACTTAGATGATGATTAAAGAAAGTGGAGAGCTTGGACCATATTTCGTTCGAAACGAACTTTGGACAATTTCTGACGGAATTTCCTCCTTTACTAAGAAAAATTATTTTTAATTTCGAGAAGTGGATCAATAAAATGAATCGCCACAAAATGTGTTTATTCTAATATATATATATATATATATATATATATATATATATATGTATATATATATAAATGATATAAATTAAAGAGGATTTGAGATAATAAGGTAATTCATCGAGTCTAGACTGTGCCCCCTAGAGCCACAGCTTGGGGATAGTAGTCGTGGCTCTAGGAGGCACAGTCCTATGGGAAAAGGAAACTTGGATGAGTTCCACCACGGAATTTGTGAATGAGCGGCGCAATATCGAGTCTAGTTCGCTACATATCCGTCTCCAAGGCCTGTTAGTACAGTTGGTATGACGTTTGCAACTCTCCCGGTTTCAATTCTCGGTAGTAGATGCGCACTTCTGATGAGTCCTAAATATAGGACGAAACGGCCGTCCAGTGCTTTCTGCATTCTGTTGAGGTTTCTTCTAGACTCGATGAATTACTTAAATATCTATCTATCTATCTATCTATCTATCTATCTATCTATCTATCTATATATCTATATATATCACTGTGTAGCGAAGGAACCATATTTTTAAGTCAGTTAATTTATAATATTTATGCTCTGTAAATTTACATTGAGCACTATTTTGTAAAAATAAAAATATCAATAATACTGGATTATATATCTTACTGTCCTTTCTTTTTACTATTATATATATATATATATGTGTGTGTGTGTTTATTTTTATTTTCACTCATAATTTTCTAAATTTGTGTCTGATAGTATGATTACTGTTGTCATTATTGTAATTTCTAATTATTATTTGTATTAAGAACTCTTTCATTGAACTAACTACTTTGGAATTGTGTTGGTTGGTCATATCTAAAACAACGGGCCATATCAGTCAATTTGCTGTATAAACCAATATACCTAGTTCCAAACTTTAAGGAAATTCTCGGCCCAGTCAGTCTATTAAGGCTTACTACTATCCATCTGTTACTTTCTTAACCCTTTCTTTTCCAAATAAAAAACGTCCATCTCATCTTCTTAAAAGAGTCTTCCCCACCTTCTCTAACACCCTCTCTCTTGCGTTCCCTGCACCCTATCAATCTAATATATCCGTTGGCTACATTGTCTTTACTAAGATATTTTAGTCCGAAGAAATGAATACTTAGGTATTATTATTGTAATCTTCACTTATTATTTGAATTAAGGTCTCTTTCATTAAACTAACTTGGAATCAAATTGGTTTGTCTTGTCTAAAACAACAAAATAAATCGGCCAATTTAATGTACAACCCAATATAAACAGTCCCAAATTTTGATGGAAAAATTCTCAGCTGGGCCAGCCGGTTTGAGCCTACTACTACTCAACCACTAATACCTTACCCCATTCATTTCCTACCCGCCTATATCCCATCTCTTTCTTCTTGCTTTTCCTCCCTGCTATCAATCTAATATATCCGTCTGATGTATTGTCTCTATTTACTAAGGAGATTTCGATCTGAAGAGATGAACATTTCGGTTTACACGAAATAATTTTTAATCGAAATGAATAATTAAAGTTTCCCTCTTTATTATAATTATTATCATTATATATATATATATATATATATATATATATATATATACTGTGTAACCCGGATATAAGAGAGTTGTCGGGACCGGAGAAGAAGTATCTTATATCTGGGTTTCTCTTATATCCGGGTATGGTCTAATTTATATACATTAACACAGGCTCTAATTTGGGACCAGAGAAAATCTATCTTATATCCGGGTTTCTCTTATATCGGGGTCTCTTATATCCGGGTTACACTGTGTATATATATATATATATATATATATATATATAAAAAGAATTAATGGATTTATTTTTTATTCTGACATTCATTTTATTACTGCCAAACTTTATTATAGTGGATACTTCGTATTTGATATAGACGTCCCATTTTTACTTATTATACTGTGTATTACATCTATCGGCCTGCGCATTCAAGAAATCCTAATGAAGAAAAATCGATCCTTGCAGGTCAATGCATTTTCTTTACTAAGATTACTCGAATGCTTAGGAAAATAGACGTAATGTACACTTTTTAATATATAAAAATGAGGCGTCTTTTCCAAATACGAATTATCCACTACAATAAAGTTTGCATTAATATATATATATATATATATATATATATATGTGTGTGTGTGTGTGTGTATGTATGTGTGTGTGTGTGTGTGTGTATTAAACATAGAATATCTAGACAGCGTTTCTTTGTTTTGTTTTGTTTGTTTTTTCATCATTGCAAGGCGACAATGCCACTGGAAGACGGGGGGGGTAACAGTGAAAGTGAAAAAGAAGACTGAGAATGGGGAGGATTGTGGGAAGGACAAAAAAGTAGTAGGGTTCAAGAAGACAGAAGATGGGGTAGGGGTTGATTTTGCATTTCAATTTTTGAAGATTGCAGTTAGCAAGGAAGCAAAAAATTGGGAGCGAGTTGCACAGATGAAAAGTGTGATAAAAGAAACCGTTAGCGTAGAAGTGGCAGTTGCATCTAGCTAGTTAAAGAGTAAAATGGTGAGACCTATTTGCCAATCTAGTTACGCATTTAATTGTATGTATTTGGGGCACTAGGAAAAAGCTCATCAAAACAGTTTCCGTGAAAATATTTGTAGAAAAGAGAGAAGGAAGCTTTGTCATGTTGGGAGAAAGTGACTGTATTCAAGATGTCTGGTCAGGATCGGTTACATTACAAACCCTTCATTGGATTTTGTCAAGAAACTCGAAATGTACAGCAGAAGCACCAGGTCAGATCTGGCAACAGAATTTCATATTTCGATTAAACAGAACGCACAGGTGATATCTGTCATTTGATTAATTGTTCCTGCTGTAGGTACTTTTATTCGGTTGGTGCAAAAATAATGTCGTTTTCTCACATAGTAACATATGTGAGAAAACGACATTATTTTTGCACCAACCTAATATTTAGTTCCCACCTGACATCAAGCGACTTATTCAATATCAAGAGAATCTCAGCCAAAGGTTTAAACATAACGTATGTGCGCGTGCGTTAGTGTGTGCGTTTATGTGTTAGTGTGCCTAAACTGAGATAAATTACTATGCACCGAGTCACTATGCACGTCTTAGGACATGATAATACAAAGCGCGCGTGAGTTCTGTTCAAACACAGACGCAGACAAAGCAAGACGCATGCGCCGTGGTTTCTATCCGAAGTGGCTGGATCATTTCCAATGGAGACGGTTCTGCAATCAATAGTGATTAGACATAACAAGGGAGTGAGGTTGGAAATCTGAAGAGACGCGCTGTGACCTGAGAGGATTATTTGCACTCACTTTCGAGGCCTTGTGCAGAATGAAAGGTCATTAGATGGACGTATTAACTGCTAATATGTTAACACGTAGGAAATAATAGTTCGATGGATATATATATATATATATATATATATATATATATATATATATATATATATATATATATATATATATATATATATATATATGGTTGGATAGATGTGAGCTTGTGACCCTGGGTTTCACGCTAAAGTGTGAAACCCAGGGTCACAAGCTCATATCTATCCAACCATATATGTTAGCTCTATCTCCGATATTGAGCGCTTTCTAATAAGTACCGCGCATATAATATATAAATAATTATACATATATATATATATATATTTATTTATATTTATATACACACACTTTACACACACACACAGACACACACACACACATATATATATATATATATATATATATATATATATATATATATATATATATATATATATATATATATATATATATATCCCATAAAATAAATTGGAGAGACAACGAGAAATTTAAATAAAAAATTATATAAACAGAAGAGGGATATTTTATAAAACAATACACTCAGTGCATTATCCATCCGTTGTAAGTAGTCTGATCATAATTTTGGCTTAACGAATACAGTTTTAATCAAAAGTAAACTAATCAATTAAAGCGAAAATATATTAAAAGTTTTGCTAATAAAATAAGCATACATGATGAAAAAATGCGCCAGATTTAAAGATCACAACATCTATCGGGGAGATGAAAATTAAATTTTTTATTATTGTATTATTCCAAAATTTTAACATATCAACAGATAGTTATTTATGTCAACAACTGCGCACAAATAGTTATTAATTTGAAAAATTAATAATTAATGTACAGTATTATCGATAAATACATGTACAAGAATGTAGTTTTTGATAAAAGTTAAAAAAATAATCAGAAATACGTAAAAAATGCATATAGCGTTGAAAATTCCTTTTTCCACAATGTTATAATGTTTATTACCTAAACAATAATAATATTAATCTTTTTTTTAAATATTAAAGTATATTTAATCACATCTCCCTACTAGCTATCGCGATCTATTCATAAAAACAAAGTTTTATCGTCAAAATCTGTATTAAGATGAAATACAAAAGATTTTTTTATTATTAAATTATATTTTTTCAACGTTCGAAATTTTGACTAAAACTTTCAGAGGTGGGCCATAAATTAGTATAGAAAATTTTAGCATCTTTTTTGCGTTGAATAACATTGATTTGGAAATTCTTGCAAGAATCAAACAATTGTTGGATTTTAATGAAACTTTAAAGACTTATGAATGAAATTATTTTAGAAATGTTTCTTTTTCTTTTATTTTTTTTTTAGAAAATCTTGGTAAAAATATTTCTTTAAATCTGTTAACCTCTAATTATTTTGTTTTATAAAATTTAGAGAAATTCATTTTTGTACTTCTTAATGTTTATATTAGACGCAGAACTCCTTGGAAAATCTTTTTTTTTCTTTTGTAAAGCAGGACACACATTTACCGAAAATCAGCTCTAAATTAAATAAACTTTAAATCAGCTAATATTCCTCAAATAAAGTTTCATAAAAGTATATTTTATTTTCGAAAGATTTTTTTTTAATAAAGAAAATTACATTGTGCTGACATGTGATTAAATGGTTAAAATCAGAGTGATTTTTAGCGATTAAAAAAATATTTCAAGTCAATTTAAATTAGTTTTGAAATAGACCAAACTATTTTGCTTATTAGAAATACTGAATTTAATCTATTAGCTTGAAATTGAAACTAAAATAAAAGCTTCAAGAAGGATCTTTCCTTTTTAAAAATCAATTTTAAACCTTAGGTATCACGTTTCTTCGGCGATACCTAATTAAAAGTTCATTAATCTCGGAATTTTCTCGAGTAAATTTACGTTCAGTGTCATGGGTCATATCCCCTCGCCTTACAAAATGACCACGAATACAATAACACTAAAAATGATAAAACGCTGAATGTGAAAAGCTAAGTTTAAAATTTAGATAGATCAGACGTCAAAATTTAGATTCGAATTTAAATGTTGGCTGTCTTTTTTCCCTTTTTAACATTTCAATGTAGAGAGTTTCACAGACGTCAATTGCAAGAGAAGAAACTGTTAGCATAGAATTACAGTTACACTTAACAATTTCAGTAGTAAAATGATGAGATCTAGGTGCCAATTTAGTAATGCGCTTTCATACATGAAGTCAAAATACTAAAGAGGACAGCTCATCAGATAAACAAACTAACAGGAAAATATTTATTAAAAAAGGCAGAGAGAAGCTACGTTACGGAAATTGATTGAAGCCAAGATGCCAGGTCACGATGGATAACGTTGCAGATTCTTCTATGGATTTTATAAAGAACTCTAGATTCTGACAAGGAAGATTGTCTAACACAATACCATAAACCAAATTTCCTAGCAGTGGATGTAGCAATTGATTCGATATAGCCATTCTAATACATGTTAGTGGAAAACGTTAGCCAGCGCAGTTGATCATGGTATGTGAATGAGAGAGAGAGAGAAAAGAGTTAAAGAATGAGAGAAAGAGGGAGAGAAAGAGAGAGAGAGAGTGTGTGTGAGGGGAGGGGAGGGGATGTATGTATGCATGTATATGTGTGTATGTATGTATAAAAAAGATTACCAAAACAAACCATGTGAAGATTGCAAGATGGTTTCTGATATTGTCAATTTTCATAATTAGAAATTCAATGCCTGAAATGTTGAATCGATTATAGTACATGTGTGAGGGCAAGTGCCATGGCGCTGGCTATAAATAAAATATTCTTCTGTTTCATAAATAAACGCTACTTTCTCGGCTCAGTGAAAAGTTCAGTAAATTAATACTTCGGTGAAGTTAAGTGAAGATTTACTGACGTATAAGTCAATAAGCTTCCAACATAGCCCCCTTGGGAAAAGACTGATCGCTTACTTTTAGGCTAAATGCCTTTCATTATTTTTTAATTTACTAAGTGGTTTTAACGTTTAACAGAGGCTAAGCTAAGAAGTATAAAATTCTGCAAATAACATACATATATAAAGATATATACATTGGTATGTATGTATCTTTCTCTCTCTCCCCCCCTCTCTCACTCTATCTATCTATCTATCTATATATCTATATATATATATATATATATATATATATATATATATATATATATATATATATATAAACACACAAACGCACACACATACACACATACACACGCATATATATATGTGACATCTGGACAATAGCATTTAAACATGAAACAGACTGTCGTCGCTGGGTGTTGACTTCAATGTCCACTTTTATATATATATATATATATATATATACGTGTGTGTATGTGTGTGTAAAGATATTATTATTAGGTTGGTGAAAAAATAATGACGTAATAATGTCGTTTTTTGACGTATTTTTTAACGTAAAAAATCGACATTATTACGTCATTATTTTTGCACCAACCTAATAGAACCGAAAATATCAATAATAATAATAATTCCGAAGCAAGTATAAATAAACTCCTATAATATATCGGCGAAACTTTCAGAAATGCAAAAAAAAAAACAAAACAAAAAAAAACGTATCTATGAACACAAAAGGGATCTTATTCATAATAATTTATTAAATGCATTAGGCATACAAAGAAATAAGTACAATCACACGTATTTACTTAGACGTAAAATTATTGAGAGTGTCCCTATCGAACCTTAACACACATACAGACACACACACACACACACACACACACACACACACATATATATATATATATATATATATATATATAATGTAGGCCATAGGCCATATAGCATGTGCGCATATGACAAAAAGCAGGCGGGATATTGATAAATTGTCGGATCGATGAAAACAGTTCATTCTTTTGGTCATACGGTAATGTTTTTGAAAGTGAATCTCTCACTCTCTCTCTCTCTCTCTCTCTCTCTCTCTCTGTCTATATATATATATATATATATATATATATATATATTCTCAGTCTCTCTCTCCCTCTCTCTCTCTCTCTCTATATATATATATATATATATATATACATATATATATATATATATATATATATATATATATATGGATTACATAAAAATGAAACTCAATTGTACCCCATTTATATCGCCATTTCGCTCCTTGAAAGATTTCTCTCATAGTAATATTCCCTAGAGCTTGTCAATACCAAAATGTTTGATAAAGAAAGCTTTTGATAAATATAATCAATGCTAAATGCTTTCATCGTAGGGTCATTTCTCAGACAAGAAATATGGTTTTCGTTTCTCTAGGTCGACTGCTGATGTACTGACGAAATTTGCGGAAAGAATTTATCATGTTATAGAGAAAAACGGTGAGGCCCAGACTGTTGCCTTGGACATCTCGAAAGCCTTTGACAGTCTCTGGGATTCAGATTCTTCCACCAGCTGAAAGGTTACGGTGTTTCCGGACACTTTTTTGAACTGTTCCAGTCTTTCCTATCTAATCGCGAAATGAGTGTTATCCTGGACGGCCTCTCGTCTAGATCCTTTCGTACAAACGTAGGTCTCCCCCAGGGGCTCTATCCTTGCTCCTACTCTATTTTTAATTTTCCTTAATGACCTTCCTGACGACATCAACTCTCAACTTGGAATCTACGCCGATGACACAACAATTTACTCCTGCCTCGATTGTAAGAAATTATCAGTTTGACAAAATCAAAATGGCAGCCGATGGCCAAAACGACCTTAAGTCCGTCGTTAACTGTGCAAAAGGTGGCTTGTTAATTTTAACGCTTCCAAAACTAAATTTATCTCCATTAATTATCTGAGAGACCCCTCGTTGCCTTCTATCAGCATGGCTGATGCTAACCTCCAGGAAAGTGATTCGTTGCGCCTTTTCGAGCTAACGTTCTCTGCTGATATGAAGTAGAAAAACTATATTGAATCCATTGCTAGAAAGTCGGTTCACTACGACGTGCGAGACAAATATTCTCTCCAGAATCTATCTTGCATATCTATAACTCTACTATTCGTACATGCTTAGAATATTGCGGTCGCATATTTGTCCGGAGCTCCTTGATAAGACCCAAAGAATAATCTGCAATATTATTGGTCTTGATATGGCGGCTCAGCTCTAGTCATTTCCCTACCGCGAAAGGGCAGCGTCTCGTCCGGGGAGGTAGACAGACCCGAACCCGTTTATGCGGGGTTTACGGGGAATTTTTGGCCGAGTCTACGGGCTCGGATTGCCGCACATTAAATTCGGCCTCGTGCCACGTCCTACCCCGTCGGGAGGTTGGTACATATTTCTAGCTGGGATCTGTTGAGTACGACTCAGACTTACGCAAGAACTACCGACCTTCCAATAGTAGCACCCAGTACAGTATTCACTTGCGACGACCTTGTGCATAACTGTTACCTTTATTCTTATTGCACTGTTTTTTTTTTGTGTTTTTTTTTTTTTTTTTACAATAAACCTTTATTTATTTTATCCCCCTTGTTTTCAAGTATATATTACTATTAACACGGAATATAACAAGGCTAAGGAAATAGTTGTCATCAACATAAATGCAGTAAATGGGAACTGATGACACCAGGACGAATAGTCTAAAAGCAATGGTTGTTCAGCACAAACTTCATTAAACGATTTGCTAAGAACGATTGGATTAAGTCAAATATGCGATCAGAGATACCATAGCTTGTGGAGAAGGCCAGCATGCAAAACACATTCAAGATATTCAATGCCACTGCTAGAGTCTCGCCTTTCTTACTGATTGACTTTTCATTCACAAAACAAAAAATCCTGGCTTAATATTCCAGAAAATAACTGCAAATATTAGGTTGGTGCAAAAATAATGACGTAATAATGTCATTTTTTCACGTTAAAAAATACGTCAAAAAACGACATTATTACGTCATTATTTTTGCACCAACCTAATACATGTGTACCAATTAAACATTTATTATAATAAGAATTATGGGTCGATTAACAAATTCATTAATTACTTAAAAATTATGACAATTTAAAATGAAACGACGTGTCCAAAGGATGGGTATTCCCTTGGCACTATTTCGCCATTATTTTTACTCCTTCAGCAATGTTTATTGACAAGATTATAAAAATATGTGAACCAAGTAAAATGTGATATTAATATTTTCCTTTTATTAGGTTGGTGCAAAAATAATGATGTAATAATGTCGTTTTTTGACGTTAAAAAATACGTCAAAAAACGACATTATTACGTCATTATTTTTGCACCAACATAATATTTTAAATCTAGCACAGTTTAAAAGTGGAGGTCCTTATTGCTTCGAAAATTGCAAATCAATCACGAACACTGGTGAGAAATAAGAAACTATTTCACCCATCAAGTAAACCTATTCAGAATATTTTTGAGTTTGTTTTGGTTTCCTAAGCTGACATAATGAAGATGACGAAACAAATTCAAAAATTTTTTTTTTTTATCAAAGACGCCTTTCGCCACCGTAGAACATGTGGCTTCTTCAGTCTGATAATGAAAGAAAACCAAAAAAACATTGTGAGGAAAAAAATGTCTTGAGATCTCTGAGGAGAATTGGGGATCGTGGATCAAATTTATTGCCCCCAGCTTATCCCTTCAGGATTTAGGCTTGAAGAGAGTCTGTTGGGTTTGTTTGTTTTATCTGTATTTAAATTAGATCTGCTTGGTATTGTTGGATTTTAGATCAGAGACTTTATTATTATTTTTTACACACACACACACGCACACACACACACACACACACACACACATATATATATATATATATATATATATAATATGTATATATATATATACATACACATATACACACACATATATATGTTTACACACATATATATCAATCTAGGCGTATACATGTATTATGGCCATTTTTCATACTTGTGCATGCAGGTACGTACATACATGCCAATCAGCGACATTTTAACTCCTCGATAGACCTTGAAGAAATATTTACAATATCCTTGTCCTTTAATTAACGCAAATTCACTATGGAACGATTGTTACGTATCTTTTATTGATCAAGGTCAAGGAAAAAGACTTATTATCAAGGTTAAATTAACTGATAAATTACTTTCACCTAAATCTAATCCTGAATACAATAAAAATGGAGGTACTATCGATCATTCTAAAAACGGAGGTACTATCGACCATTTTAAAAATCGAGGGACTATTGACCATTTTAAAAACGGAGTTACTATCCATCATTTTAAAAACTGAGGGTCTATCGACCATTTTCTTCACCTCTTCGTCGGACATTATTTATCTTTGTTTTTAGTTTAATTGATGATAAGATTCTGTTCAATAGTCATTTACTAGTTAATCTGTTATCTAGATTGACGATTTCCTTGGCTACTAGTCGTTTAATCTTAATTAATCTCCTTGAGATTTGCTATTATTTTAATGTGTGTTCCCACCAGTGGTAAGTGATGATTTACAGTGGGGATCAAGTGACAGAGAGTCCCTTCAATAATCTAACACTCTTATTCTATCTGATTTCGACAATACTCCTGCCCTCAAGGTGTTTGTAGTTCTTCTTATGACTATTATTATTATTATATGGTAGTAGTAGTAATAGTAGTAGTTTTAAGAAAATATTGCAATATCAATAATAAATATGAATGCTGCTCTTTATTTAAAGAACTAAAGGGGTACAAATGAAGCGATAAATTGAATTTTTTTTCCCATTTCACCGAAACCGGTGTTAAACACTTCTATCATCCTTTGTTTGTTTGTTTCTTTCTTTCTTTCATCTTCTCGCTGAAACGAAGTAGTGTTTTACCCCTTTTTCCATGCGATCAAAACAGAATAATCCATTATTTCTGTAGTATTAGCTGGAGACGTGAAACACTTATCTCTTGCCTTCTTTTTTTTCTTTCTTTTTTCTTTCTTTCTCATTGAAACCAGGTAGCGTTTTCCCCTCTTTACATGCAATCAAAACGGAATAGTTCATTAGTTATTAGTAACGGCCGTACAAACTAATGAAGGGAGGAAAAGTACAATTATAATAGGATTATTATTATTATCATTTGTGTATGTTACGTTTCCTGCTTTGTATCCTGTAGAGCCGGGTCCAAACTATGGTCCTTAGGATTTAATTGATACCACTTTTCTTAGTATATGGATGTTCCTAGTAGGGTGATCTTCTGGACAACTTGTATGTTTATGTTACCTTGGACACTGTTTGTAAAATTGTCCATTCGTTTTCTCGCGAAGCCCAAAGCTCTGAATACATTGATACGGTCTCAGTCTTCATTCCTGACATCCTGTTAATCTTGATCTCCAGATCCTTGTATTTGGACAATTTCTCGATAATTTTTATGGAAGTATTTCTCTCAGATGGCACTGCTATGTCAATAAGCATACACTTCCTGAATGTTTTGTCTTTTATGATAATATCAGGTCTGTTGATTTTTATTTCCATGTCAGTTTGAATTGGCATGTCCGAGAGGATAGTTACATCGTTATTTTGGGTAACTGATTATTATTATTATTATTATTATTATTATTATTATTGTCATCATCATCAAAAAGAGATTATTATTATTATTATTATTATTATTATCGTCATAATCATCAAAAAGAGATTATTATTATTATTATTATTATTATTATTATTATTATTATTATTATTAAAAAGAGATCTTATGCCATGATTAACCGATCGGGAGCAGGTAATAAATGACCTTGACTCCTATCATTTGTTTAGTTATCAAAATTAACAAAACCTTTTCCAGAATGGTCGCTGTTCCAAGCAGTATTGTTTTTGGAATCATTTCAGTTTGAATCATAGACACAATTTTATTATTATTATTATTATTATTATTATTATTATTATTATTATTATTATTATTATTATTATGTTATTTCCTTTGACTTCTGGTGTATACTCATTTCTTTCCGGGTCCCGAAAAGAGACCTAAGGTCAGAAATGTCATCATGACATTTTCCACCGAGCAGTTTTGAAAAAAATCTCACATATTTTACATAGATAAAGCCCTTTGTAAGGTGTGGGCTGTACTTGTGAGTACAATTTTTTGTATTTCTTTAAGGCATGGACTACCATGGATTCCTTCAATGAGTCTATTGAATCTTTTGCAATCAATCCGAGGGCTCGAACTACAACTGAAATTGTTGATGTCCTTGTGCGCCACATTTTTTAGATTTCGATTTCAAGTTTTTATTTTTTTTTTATTTTTATTTTTTAAGATGTTCAAAGATACAGTGCAGTCTGCAAGAACTGCCAAGTCAATAAGGAGGCACATTTTATCTTTGTGGTCTCTGATCACGATGTCAAAGTGATTAGCTTTTTTCTGTGTGTATCGTAAAGCCATATTACACGTCCAATCTCTGTAATTATTATTATTATTATGTTCTTTGATTTCCGGCGTTTACACATTCCTTTCCGGGTCCCGCCCAGGCACCTAAGGTTAGAAATGGCATCATGACACTTTCCACTGGCAAAAAAAAAAAAAAAAAATACATAGATAAAGCCCTTCGTAAAGTGTGTGCTGTACTTGTCAGAACAATTTTTTGTATCTCCTTGAGGCATGGGCTTCCAGGAATCCCTTCAATTAGTCTACTGCAATCTTTTCCAACCAGTCCGAGGGCTCCAACTACAACAGGGATTGTTGATGTTCCCATATGCCACATTTTCGAGATTTCTATTTCAAGGTCCTTGTATTTTGACAGCTTTTTGAATATCTTCAAAGATACATTGCAGTCAGCAGGGACTGCCATATCAATAAGGAGGCACTTTTTTTTGTTTGTGGTCTTTAATAACAATGTCTGGACGGTTGGCTTTGATTGTTCTGTCAGTGTGTATTGTGTAGTCCCATAGAATTGTAACAGGTCCTATCTCCATAACCGGGTCTGGGTGTTGTTGTTGTTGTTATTATTATTATTATTATTATTATTATTATTATTATTATTATTATTGTAGCAGTTTTTAATATAAATACTTAAAGTAAAAAAAAAATTAAAAAAATAGGAAAACTAGCATTTATCGACAATTTGCAGCCTTAAATGCTCAAAAGTTTTAATTTATTATCATTATTCAGGTGTTTCTAGTTCTTCCATTATTATTATTATTATTATTATTATTATTATTATTATTATTATTTCTTTTGATTTCTGTTGTATACTCATTCCCTTCCAGGTCCCAACGATAGACTTAAGGTTAGGACTGGCATCATCAATTTTCCACTGATCATTTTTGTAAATAATAAAGGCAACTTAAAACCATACATATTTTAAATAAAGCCCATAGTAAGGTGTGAGATGTATTTGTGAGTACAATGAGTATTTCATTAAGGTATGGGCTATCAGCGACCCCTTCAATAAGTTTGTCGGAACCTTTTCCAATCAAACCGAGGGTTCCAACAGAAATACAACTAGAATTACTGAAGTCCTCATGTACCACATTTATGAGATTACCACTTCAACATCCTAGCAGTTTAATAGTTTTTTTTTTTTTCAAGATCTTCAAGATTGTAACAGATGTCTCTTTCTCTCTGCTTGTAATAACGTAGACTTAAAGAAAGGAACTTACTGTTTGCTGATAAAATGAAAAAAAAACGTATATCCTTTCATAAGTTCGGTTCTAGAGATTCTTGGCGGCTCTGCAAGAATGTACTGAACAATGGCAAACCCTCAGTCCCTCCTCTCTCCAATGAATTTCCAATATCTACAGCAGATAGGGGTGAGTGCTTTGCTCGGAAGTTCTCTTCTAACTCCACATTCAACTCATCTGAAGTACACATACCTGATTTCCCTTCCCACTAGAACAGAGGCTCTACTAATTTATAATATGCGCATAACACCATCACCGGTTTCAAGCATCATTTCTAAACTAGATTCCCACAAGACAAACGGAGCTGACAGAATCATAGTCATCGTCCTCCTAAGCTGTTTCCAGTTCTCTCCAAATCCTACAACAATTACCTCGCTGCTACATGCTTTCCAGCTTGTTCGAAGTCCTCAGCTGTAGTTCCAGTTTTTAAGAAGTTTGGAGAACACTCTGACCCCTCAGATTATCGCCCTATTAGTCTCTTACTGCATTTTGATAACGTATTCGAAGCTGTAATCAATGCTGAAGTGGTTAATTATCTGTTATGGTCTGGTTCCTTGTACCACGGTGATAGTCCAAGGTAGAACCAATAAAGAAGAACTCGAACACAGGTATGGAATAACACAGATATATTACAAACAGGAATATATACAGAGAAGTAGAAGTGTTAGTATGAACACTCAGGTTTAGTAGAGAGAACAATGTAGTCTCGACCAGTATCACTATTCCAATGTCTTGCAGTAATTGTCTGAACTGACTCGACTTGAACTACTGACGATATTCAGTCACCCCTCTCCACTAGGGCATCATGTGGCACAAGGCCAGTTTTTTAACGTGGGATCTCCAAGCCCGTGGGCTCGGCCCCAAAATATGCCCATTGAACCCGTATAAACGTGTTCAGGGCCGGTTTACCTCCCCGAAAGAGAATCCGCCCTTCGGTGTAGCCTCCTTCGGGTTCCTCCCCGCCCGAAGACAGAGAGTTCAACCGAACAGTCGGTCAGGAGGTGAACGACTGACGATATTCAGTCCCCCCCCAATTGGGGCATCATGTGGCACAAGGCCGGTTATTTAATGTGGGATCTCCGAGCCCGTGGGCTCGGCCCAAAAATATGCCCATTGAACCCGTATAAACGGGTTCAGGGCCGGTTTACCTCCCCGAACGAGACTCCGCCTTTCGGTGTAGCCTCGTTCGGGTTCCTCTCCGCCTGAAGGCAGAGAGTTCAACCGAACAGTCGCTCAGAATGTGAACGACTGACTCCTCGCCTACTCCTGAGGCGCAGTATTTATTAATATGGAATAGTCTATTATTATTATTATTATGGGTAAGATCCCATAACAGTATCTTACTTCTTACGATCACCTCTCGGGCAAACAATATGGCTTCCGTTTCACCAGGTCTACCATCGATGTGTTAACGGCTCTCACTGAATTTATATATCAAGTTCTAAATTAGAACGGCAAAACTCGAGCTGTGGTTCTAGTTTTATGGGGTTTGTTACGCTAGCATTCCACGCAAGCTCCGGGGCCACGGTGTCACAGGGTGAATATTTCATCTAATCGAATCGTTCCTATCAAATCGTGAAATGAAGGTCGTTTGGAACGGGCTCACTTCAAGATTCTTTCATATGAACGGGGGTGTCCCCAAGCTTCTAACTTGAGTTCTGATCATCCCCGATGTCATCAATTAAGTATTTATGCAGATAACACTTCCATTTTCTCCTTTCTCAATGTCAAAGCAAACCTGGAAGCTACTCTTGAAAAGGTCATTCAATCAGTACCTAACAAGTAATATGTTGTAACCTGGGAAGGGTTACTGAATGAGGAATAACCAAAACGGAGATTGGAAAATGAAATGGTAATCTTTATAACATCAACAAAATACGCCAGCGACGTGAAGTAGGTAAACCACTTTATGAGGATTGGGACATACCCATTAGTGTTCATACGCACGGTATATAACAGAATGGTATGTAAATTTTAACACCTCCAAAACAAAACTGCTTTCATTTAATCACCACAGAAAACCTTTTCTGTCTACCATCAGCATAGCTGATGCTAAACTCTAGAACAACTATTTGTTCATTCTTAATGTGTAAATGTTATCTAAATTAAATTCATCTTTAAGTTTGTTACTTCTTATTTGGATTTTCGTGTTTTATTGATAATATTTAATAAAAAATAAGTTTTATTTTTATTGATTGATTCCTTTTTTACGACTTATCAATCCTTTGAAGTTTATTCAAAGCCAGAAAATATTTTTAGATTGTAAGAATTGTTTTTAGATAATTGTTTAGTGGTGGATGTCCTACTAGTTATGCCAAATCTGAAGAAGAAGAGGCAGATTTATAACTTTCCAGTGGGTATTTGCGCGTAAGTGAATATGCCAGAGGCATCAGGTAAGACGGCAGACGAGGAATCGCCCTCTTGTTGGAAATCTCCACCAAGATGTATAATTAACATCGCGGAATTTTTGGAAAGAGCTAAAAGATATGAACATCCTATAAAAAAAGATGAACTTTTAGAAGACCCTCAGGAATTACAGATGTTCACAAAAAAATGGAGTCAGTCTTTGTGGTCGACAAGCGTACGCGCAATATTTGTTGCTCCATGAAAGACACAGTGATTCGATCACTGATGTTCCTGGAGGTCAAACTTCAAAGAGTTATAAAAGGTACCGGATTTTTCATGTGGGACGTACTGCTCTCCACAGACGAATATTGTGCTAATAACGAAAGACTTTATAATAAGGACCGAATATGAAGGTCAGCGCAGAATTAGGGCGACAGTATTTGATGTTAGTAGGAGATCACCTCGCCAAAATAATAGGTGCGACCTCTGACAACTTAAACGGGCGAATGAAGCTTTGATATTATGCTCGATCGTTTGGCGTTCGTCTCCGCCCCCTACTATTTGGACTTTTGCGGCCGAAAAATGCATCGTGACCGGTAGAAAACCAACTTGGAAGTATGGAGAGACTGGTCACCTCTCCTCTTCCTGTCTAAAGAAGGCGTCTGGAGTTCCGGCCGCAGGCAACCCAGATCCCCACTGGCCGATACTGATAGTTCCGCGGCGCCTGTAATGGGCCTGTTGCGAGCCGGTGTATGCGTTGAGAGATAAACACTTGTGTCTCCTGAAATGCCCACAACAAACATGGCAGACTCAGGATGTAAGTCCACGTAAAGAAATGTAAGAAACAACAAGAACCGATATATACATGTGCAAACAAATGATAATGTATTAACAACAACGAGTCACAAGTAACAAAGGCAATAATGTCTATAACAAATGAATGTGTGAACTTTTTGTTTCAAAGTATGTGAAGTGAGTAAATGTGCGTATGTACGCGTGTGTGTGTGTATTTATTGTTCATGCGTTTCCCAAAAGGGAACGCGTTTTTTGTGAGAGACTTACATGTTTACGGATAAGATCAAAAGAGAGCGATAAAAAATTATCGCAGAGTATTTACAGTGCCGGATAGCGTCCCCTAGTAACAGTTTCGAAAATTAAGAGAAGGTAACCCGAAAGCCCTACCAGCAACTCAGACCGGTGTGGAAAACCGCCTTTGATTCCCGTCCAACATTTAAAAAAAAACCTACGCCACGCGCAAGTTTGAGTACAAAATGAAAGACGGAAGTGTCGTTAATAGGGGCAGAGAGAAGAGGCAAAGATCAAGGCCTCAGTCCACTAAAGCCCCCAGGGCAAAAAACCCCACCTACAGCCCCATTCCCTCTACCTGTTCTGGGGGCGTTGCCCGAGCGTCGTATGCTAATTCTGCAAGCGAAATACAGAATAAAAATGAACCAAGTTGGGAGATCATAACCCATCTCTCAGTGACTATATCACTGACTCCTACCGCTTCAAAAATGGCCAGTCTAAGAAAAAAAAAAAAAAAACACTCCATCTCCTTCTTCAATCCACGCGGCCACACCAGTTTCCATACCCATTCCCAGACCTTCATAGACATCACAGAAACATGACTCATCTAAAAGGCAACGAAGCCCGGAAAGTTCAAACACGGCAGAAAAAAGGCAAAAAACAAAACTACCAAGACGACTGCCGAGCTTCCAGGGAACAAGCACACTCTAAAAAGACTAAGGATTTAAAGTTTCTTCCGAACATGAAAAGCGTGGAGGAAACGGACGTAGAAAAACTAAAAATTTCCCAAATGTGAAGAGAATTTGAAAGTGGCACGACCAGGATCGGCTGCGCAACAGATATGGGCATGATAGAGGTTAACGATGCCATCTCGACGTCCCCCACCACCCACAATGACCTATTTCGATAATGAAAATGTAAAAAGATTAAAATATTGTGCTGGGAGACTCCCGCTTTTTGCTCACCCCTCTCTGTATAGAGCACTAAAATTAACTTTTCCCTTGAACATGGTTGGCCTGTCCTCTTATGGCATCATAAGGAGTGAAATGGGTTAAGGATCAATGGGACAGGTCGTCGGTGTCCTCACCCGGCCATGTTCATTGTAAAAGAGAAACCCTGATCGGTATGATTGGCTAGCGTGAATTTCCGGGGTCTGAGGTCGGAGTCTCACAGGGAAGGGCTCACTCGTGATCTTCAGCAACTTGGGTGAATGTATGTTATGTACAGGGGACCCAGTTTTCAAATCGCGACCGTGAAAGCATTTCATCTAGGGCGTTTGCACACTATTCAGCATATTTTTATGGACGCTCGAGGGAAGTTTCCTGACTTGATGCGACGTGTGCTCTTGTCTTTGCACATCCGGTGAGCAGGCTTTGCGTACTGGATTTTTCTATAAAGGATAAGACATTTCGTCTCATTGGGGTTTATGCGCCCAATGACCCTGCTGAGCGGCTTGATTTGTTTCGGCGGATGGTCGGGTAGATTTTAGCGGGCGACTGGAATGCCGTCCTTGACCCTGACATAGATCGGGTACTATCTATGTGAATAGATGTGAATACATTTCGGGACTTTATCGACAAGTTTAATCTTGTCAATAAGTATCGTAATGAATACACCTGGGGGGTAGTGTAGTTTGGATGAATAAGTGTGGCTCGGCTACTGCGGTGCGTTCTAGCCACCCCGATCGACTCCTGGTTAAGAGAATCAATGTAGAACTCTTAGCGTGTTCAACTTTTCATTTGCTAGTTTTCTCAGATCATAGGTTCAGGTAAACTTGAATACACCTAATGTTATGGCTGGCTACTGGAAGTTGAACGCATCATTATTTGCTCAGTGAGATTTCCGGGATCAGCTGCTACTAATGCTACAACGTGAATTGTGGGTTGTGGTAGAGAATATGTGATGGGATAAATTAAAATCCGAAATTAGGTCGTTTGCTGCTGGTTATAGTGGTTGGCTCAATTTAGTTAAAAAAAAATGTGAGTAAAAGGTTGATCACTCGATTAAATCCCGTAATAGTGGCCTTAGCTCGGGCAGAGTTGGTCTCTTTACTTATCAAGGGTCAAGCTCTGGCAGTTAGGGCTAGGCTAAAAAGAATGTCTTCCTAGGCGACTAATATGGCTGCTGAATTGCGTGCAAAGGAAGTTTGAAATGTGTCCCATTGACATGTTGCGTGCGAATAAACAGACCGTGACTACAAACGTTGGCATATGTTAGGTTTTTCGTGATTTTCAGGATCTGTTCATTGGGGAGCCAAGTCTGAGCACTACTCAGTTCGACGCCTATTTGTCCGACTTTCCTCGCTTCGAAGCGGCTGAAGCGGCTCGCTACGAGAATCCCACTACAGAGTCGGAAATCTGGGAAGCGCTGATTGGCCGGGACAAATCACCGGAATTAGATGGTTTTCCCTACAATCTGTACTTGACGCAGTCGACCGTCCTTGTTTATTTGCTGGCTCTGATTTACAACTGGATGAAGCAGAGGTGTATGCCTCAACGCTTCACCATGAGTATGATCAAGTTGCTACACAAGAACAATAACGATGTGGATAGGATAAGTAACTTTCGGCCTTTAACGATGTTAAACGCATTAAACATTAAACGAGTTAAAGATCTTAGCCAGTCGTTTTCAGCCGTTTGCAGCTGTCCTCTCTAGTTTGATTGGCTCCTGTGATAAGCAGGACTATTCAGAACACTCTTCATATGATTGCTTGATCATCGAGCATGTCGACAGTAAAGCCACGCTGAACAATTTAAATCAGTCCTAGGTATTCGATAGGGTTTACTATCGTTTTCTGCAAGGTTGCCCGCTTTCGCCTTTGCTGTACGTTCTTGCGTTGGATTCTTTTCTTTCGCAAGTTAAAGACGAATCCGGTTCTACTTGGAATTTCCCTGTCTGGTGCTATCATCTCGCCTGACTATATTTCGGTTCTTTTGTCGAGCAGAGCCGAACTAGACGCTGAGTACTTTCCTAGGCGTCTTGTTTGGTCCCGATGTTCTCTTGGAAATGAATTGAACGAAGGTGCGGGAGAAGGCCTAGGTTACAGTTCGTCTGTGGTCCCGGAGGAATCTCCTTGAAGGAGAGGGCGGAAGTATGTGCCTCACACATCTACCTGATTCTCCTTTACCGACTCTCCATACTTTGACTTCCGTATGCCACACTAATGTCATTAGTGAGGCTCTTTATGTGGGAAGGCAAGGCTCTCTAGGTAGTTCAGGAGATGTCACCTCCACCCTTCAGAAAGCGGTCTGGATATGCCTAGCGTTGGCATTCGTCAACATACACTTCGCATCGCATTCCTAGCTCGAATGTGTCAGAAATCGGATGGTGAGGGCGAATTCTGGAACGAAGACGCCCGTAAGAACTTTCCATCCCTGAGAAGTATGCACTCGTCCGAGGAGAAGGCTCCCCGTTTACCCTTAAGCGAGTGCTCCTTCTATCGTGAGTGTCGGATTGCTCGCAAATATCTCTTACGGGCGACGGATGGCCTCTCCGACGTCTAGGCGTTGTCTTGTAGGGTATTATATTACGTGTTAGTTAAGGGGTGCGTTGAAGATGATCTGATAGACGAGCTCGGTCTTACAAAGAAGGAGGCTCGATCAATATGGCCTTGGTTGCTCGGGTTGAAATGCCTCAGTTATGATGAGGCATCACTCATCTGTCCGGTGATTTGAAGGGTCTTCTCGGTCGCTAAAAGTTTGTTCTGCAGGCTTGGAAAAATCTCCAAACTGCGTTTTCTGTAATGGGGCATTGGGGAATCCTGCATCACATCTTTCATTGCCTGGCTGTAGTCATGTTGGGCAAGTTTATTGAAGATATCATGGTTCGCATGCTTCATGGAAAGGTTTTCGGTCTCAAGGCCAGTTCTGTCATTAGCAATTTGTTACCGTCGTCGACGAAGGCTGAACACTATGTGTTCTTTTGCTTGCTAGGCGTTATGAGAGTCGTGATATGGGGGACTCGTCAGGAAGAAGTCTATGGGGACGAAAAGATCACTTCTTCCCAAATGATCTTGTTCTAAAGAACAAGATCATTTGGGAAGAAGTGATCATCAGTTTAAAGTCAAAGTTAGGACGGAAAGAATTTTGGGTGAGTCAGTCTGTGTCAAGTAAGACGGGCCGATTTAGAGTGGCACTTTGATGCTGGTTAGGCATAAAGAAATTGTTCTAGCTGGATTGCACATAGGCAACCCTCCACAAATTAGGTTAGTTTGGGGTTGTTTTTTGTCACTAGTTTCTTCTATCGAAGTTAACTTAGCTAGTGGATGTATGCTCATTGGCCCCATTTATTTTTCCCCACTTTCTTTAGCTTATTTCCCCCTCCCATCCACCGTTAGATAGCCAGAAATGTCAGTTGTCTTGTGGATGCAGGAGGTTTTTCGTATTTCGAGTGTGCCTTTTTCGTATTTTTTGATGTGTTTGAATGGGTGTGTGTTTCAGTGAGTAGTTGGAGGAATTAGTCCAGTTAACTGATGTTTCTACCACAATTAAGGATTGTGAGGGGGGGCTATTACTGACAATATTTTATTTAGTTTCTTGTAAATATCTTATCTCATCTTATAAATACACACTGGGGCGGGGGTAGATTTTTAAATTGTTGTTCTAATCCCCACTATCACAGACAAGAATTGTACATATTGGGACAAGTTAGAACTTCATGAAGACTGTGGTATTTTGGTTGATGTATTAAAAGTAGTAAATAAGAATGTGTTGTTTTGGTGTAAGTAATAATTTGGTATGTTTGGGTCAGTGATTATGGCTAGCTAAGTTTAATTATAAGACAGAAGACCCGCTTTTTCCCATCTCTCCTTTTGGCCTTGTGCCACATTTTTGTATTTCTTAAAAAATAAATATCGCTCTTCGTTATGGTACCTAGACTTATTATTAGAATTTAGAATTTAAGCGCCGCGGTGGAGTAATGGGTAGCGGCTCGGATTGAAGAATCGGAGAGCTGCGTTCGAATTCCAGTCAAATCTGTTACATTCACTTGCGTGCTAATACCCTTGAGAAAGGCATGAATCCTCTTCTCCCCCAGCTATGGGTAAATAGCAGGACAGAACGGCTTTTATAGCCTTGGATGGCATCTGGTCTACCACAGAAAGAAATGGCAACCTACTGTGGGGAAAAAATCTGCTTCGTCAGTCATGTATGGAAAGATACATGTTCACCTAAGCATGTATCACGCATGGCACATAACTGAATTGATTAGATTGGTAGATCTCATAATTTTATGGTTGAGTTGGGTAGATGTAACCGTAAGTTCTATGCTAACAGTTTCTTCCATCGCACTTCTCGCTAGTGGAACTCACTTCCGGCTCCGTGCTTTCCAGTAAACGTCAATCCGACTCTTGTAATGATACTTTTGAGGAGTAGACTGGGAGAAATCTTCAGTTGTGTATTTGCCTTTTATATATACGGTCAGTATTCAAATACTGTTTTCGAGTGTAGAATTTTCCTAACAACGTATTCATGTTTTATTTATTGGAGCTGCTTTATCTTCAATAAAATTCTAGCTCAGGTTTGAGTTGAAAAGTTCAATGCGTCGCGTGTTCTTTTAACATAATAAAAGCAACTGTATCTCCATAAAGAAAAGAAAGCGAAGACAGCCAGAAAGCCAGCAAGGAAAGAAAATGAGGGAAAGAAAAAACTCCAAGCAGAATTTTGAAACCAATTACAAGCTCTCGCTGACGAAAACGCCTGTGCATAACTATAATGAACAGCGATAAAAAGTAGACGACATCTCTTATCGTTACAGCTCAGAAAAAACGCATCAAAACTAATTATTTCCAGACAGATTGATATAGGGCAAGGCGACTGCGACGGTCTCCGTAGAAATAAAGTGACGAAACTGAAAACTATATCATATTATAATTCTGCTTGTCCCCCCACCTTTTTTAGCATGACCATTACGCCCTGCCAATGCCTCATAAATATTCTGTTTTGATCGCTTCTGGAAAGACGGAAAAGATACATTTACTTGATTTTAGCGAAAGAAAGAAAGAGAGGAAGATAGAAGTGTTTAACGTCTCTTACCAATGCCTCCTAAATAATGGACCATTCCGTTTTAAACGCTTGGAAAAACGGAAAAGACATGTCAGAGACGCTGCTTGGTTTCAGTGAAGGAAAGAAAGCAACAAAGAAGGTAAGAGAGAACTGTTTAACGTCTGTTTCAGTGAAATGGAAAAAGTTTTCAATTTCGAATCTTTTCATTTATACTCCTTTACTTAAAATAACGACCAGCGTTCATATTAACGCTTGTTATTGCAATACTTTACTTTGTGCTACCCTATATATGGTACTGTGCAAAAGTCTTCGATCTCTTTAAACTATTGTAAGCTTCTAATAATTGCTAGCCTTGGATGTATGACTAGTATAATGGATAACGGCTCGAGGCGATTTTGAATTCTACTAAAATTTCCTTATATTAACTTTCGCACAAATAATCTTGGGAAAGATAGGACCCCATCTCTTCTCCACCAGCTATGGGTTAAACAGTGGAGCAGACTGGACTTTACAGATTTTGTTGCCAATCAGACTAGGAGAAGGAAAATTCAAATATTTAATTGTCGGTTGGTGGTTTTTGTTTAGCGGTATATCAACATCTCTATGGGTTATTTAATGCCGAAATCTAAATATTGTGTACGCAAACTTACTTTATTTTTGGAGATAATAATGATTTTATGATAAAAGTCTTACTAATTAACCCATAGCTGAGGAGAAGAGGTGGATTTATACCTTTCCCAATGGTATTTTGCTCGTAAGTGAATATAACGATCCAAAGTGGAATTGTAACTCGGCTCTCCAATTAAAAATTCCGAGCCACTATCCAAGCTTACAACATCTGTTATTCCAAAACGGTCACTCATCTAGATACTGATCAGGTTCAACGTTGCTTATCTTTGGTAATCGTACTGGAACCGGTGTTTCAACGTGATTTGGTCGTGAGCCTTTTAATTTGATTTGTAGAAAATGCAATAGGAAACATCCATTTAGAAACTAGCAGTTATTAGAAATTTGCAATAGTTTAAAATGGCCGAAGATTTCTGGTTTGTGCCAATATTAGAGCATTAATTCTAGTATTGCCACAAACCGGAAACTGATAGCAATCATAAAAACCTTGCCAAAACCCCAATTGAGTTTCTAATAAGTATATGTTTAGCTTCAAGGAAATACCTCTTCTACAAGAGAGGCTAGGTTTGATCCCAGATCTCGAACATTAAAACAGACTTTATATCTTATGCGAGGGCATGTGCGAATAAGTTCCTTCTTATTTTTTTATAATCTTTTCACCCCAAGCAAGGCAAGAAAGCCCCTAACTTCGCAGAGGCTATTGGGCGTGAAAGAATTTGATAAAAACATTAAGTAGCGAGAATAATGAAAGGACAGGAATTAAAATGATTGACATTGCATTTAAATTTTCGAAGATCAAACTTGACTGGAATGCAATAAGCCAAACGAGAGTTCCACACGAGAAAAGTGCGAGAAAAGAAACTTGGTACAAGGCCCTGAAGCCTCTCGAGGTAGAGGGTTACAGAGTACAAGTCACTGTTCCTGAGGATACGTTAGCAAGATAACCGTTGAACCTAGAGTTGAAGAAATTAAGATTGTAACGATCTGGTTAGCATCCTTCTGGGAGTTGGTTCCACAAGGCGGCGATTTGTGGGAAGAAGCTGCTCGAGTGAAACTTACATCTCACCAATTGGATACGAACGGAATGACGGTGGTTCCATTCAATGCGCGTGGCATGGTGGGTGGCGAAGGTCCGGAGAGATATAGTTCATCTGAAGCACGGAATTAGAGCAGTGAGAGGCTTATGACGTTTCGTATGTGATGGAGGGGTTGTACGATAGAAAATAATTTGTCACCACAAGGACGTGAATATATATATATATATATATATATATATATATATATATATATATATATATATATATTTGTATATTGTGTATTTAGGCAGGAACCCTTCATTTATACATGTTTCATTAAAGTCGACGGATAAGGTACTGCGATTAAGCTTCTTATTTAATTTTTCTTGTGTTCGAACAAGTTTTCTTTTTGGGGGCACAGTGTGTGTAGAAACTATCCAAATGTTCTATGATTCCGAGCGCTTTCGGCTATACTTTTAACTATTATCAAAGATTTTTTTTTTTAATTGGGTGTATGGATGGCGTGTATGTTTCTACAGTTAAAGGGATGTTTTATTTTCTGAACACCGTTAATACATTGTGGCCGTGTTCGTACTTAATATTATTAAGTGTTGGCTTTTTTCTTTTTTATTATTTAAGCTACCATTATTTTTAATCTTTTTTACATGTGGATAAGGTTATTATGTTTGTATTTTCTGCTCGTATGTTTCGGATGGAGTCTGGTAAGTTTGTGTGCATGTTTAAATGGGTTCTAATAGCGTTATATATATATATATATATATATATATATTACTTCAAACCTTATTTTTAGTGAATGCTCATATTTCAAATAGAACTCCATTTTTGTGAGGTTTTGCATTGTCATGACGGAAAAGAATATGACTAATCTTCAAATGTATTGTAACTACACGAAGCCTTGTCATAAGTTTTGAATACGTACTCATAGAGAAAACAGAATTGTTAATGATAACACTGGGCTTACATCGAATTAGCACGCGCCACAAAGTTAGTTATTGCCACTGTACTTTGGGACTAGAAAATATCGGAGAGTGGTAGTTACCTAATGAGGCTAATGACGTCAATAAACTTAGATGAGACGGGTTTACCTAACCTAATTCTACATTTGAGAAGAGAGGAGACTATATTGAGAACTAAATAAGGAATCTTCACATTTTTATGTTCCTTCTGTGATGCTTTGTGTGTTTCTATAATTGAAACTGTTTTAATTAAATAAAAACATCCATTACTTTTTGACCGACCCTCGTACAACGATAGAGATGGAAGGAGACTATGTTGAGAATTAGATGTGGAAAATCTGATACTTTTGTATTTGTTTTTTTTTTTTTTTTTTTTTTTGCGTTACCGTTGTAAAATCTGTTGTAATTCACTAAAAACAGGCATTACTTTTTGACCGACGTTTGCACAAACTTCTTAATTCTCTCCGGCAATTCACAACTTCTACATTTACACTATTAACGCGTGCTTCTAACTTTCTTTAATAAATACACGAAGTCTAAATTTATTCTATAAATACATAACTTCTAAAATAAGGCCGAGTACAGGAAATAATTATATATTTTGATATTTAGAAAATCCACATTCTGGACACGCATGAACGGCAAAGTATATATATATATATATATGTATCCTGCCCATGTTTTGTTTTTCGCTTTATATACACATAAGCGTAAATATGACGCCATGGTTGACCACAAAACTAATATATGTTCTTGTGTATAAGCGTTTGACTTAACCACATAAAACGAACTACAATGTACAAGAATATATATTTCATGAAGTATGCAAAAAACTGGACTGCAAACCAATATACGAAAAAAGTTAGTCTCAAATAAACATGTTCCTGTCTTTTTATATAAAGTGCCGAAAATGTAGGCTGTCTTTAAAATAAATCTGTGTTAATAGATTTAGAAACACAAATTCTTCTTCTTCTTCTTCTTCTTCTTCTTCTTCTTCTTCTTCTTCTTCTTCTTCTATGTGTCGTGTTCCTCAGGACGTTGGTGACTATGGCTCTCCGCAATTTCCTGTCCTTGGCATCTCTCGATATATATTGTCTTTTGTTATCTCTCCTAAACTCTGTCCCGCCATCCATTTCCGCTCATTAGGTAGGTCATGCATTGGTTTCCTCTGTCTCTCTTGCCTTCGATCTGTCCTGTGCATATCAAATTTTCCAAGCCCCCTTTCCTCATTATGTGTCCTAGACATTTCAGCTGCCTCTTTTTGATGTTAAGTATTAGGTTGGTGCAAAAATAATATCGTTTCTTTGGCCTATTTTTAACGTCAAAAAACGATATTATTTTTGCACCAACCTAATATAAGTTTCATTTTTGTTTCTATTTTCTCTAAAAATTCGTCGTTACTCACATTTTTGGTCCATGGCATTCTCAGTATTCTTCTGTAGAACCACATTTCTGTTGCTTCAAGTTTTTTTTTCATTTCCGTTGAGATTGTCCATTATTCCCTGCCATATCGAAGGATCGATTTTACGTGACAGTTAAGTATTCTTTTCTTTATTTCTAATGACTTTTTCCTGTTTAAAAATAATTTGCTTAGCTTTAGCACCTTTAAATAAAACTTGTTTAACACACACATACATATACATACACACACACACATACACACAAATGATTGATATAAAATATCTAAACAAATCTGTAAGATTGAATATAAGTTGCCTTCAATCTGTCCTGTGAGTATCAAAATTTCCAAGCCCTCTTTCCTCATTATGTGCCCTAGAAATTTTAATTGGCTATTTCTGATATTAATTAAAAGTGTCCTTTAAAATTTCTACGTTGCTCACTTTTTAATTCCAAGGTATTCTCAGTATCCTCCTGTAGAACCATATTTCTGTTATATTAAGTTTCGTCTTATCTATTAGGTTGGTGCAAAAATAATGACGTAATAATGTTGTTTTTTGACGTTAAAAAATACGTCAAGAAACGACATTATTACGTCATTATTTTTGCACCAACCTAATACCATAGAGGAAGACTGATACTCTGTAACAGTACAGTAAATTTTTCTTTGTTTCTAACGAAATTTTTCTGTTTCTTAATACTTTGCTTAACATTTGAAAGGCATCTGTTATTACTACATTTAAAAAAAATTGCTTTTACACTATCTTTATACAATTAAAGACCCAAGGGCTAGCCAAGGTAGAGGATTACTGAATTAAGTTGTTTTCTGATCGTAAGAGGCGGAATTGAGAAATAAGGATGTATAGGATAGATATCGGTTGACCTTAGACATAAAGTGGTCAGGATTATTGCGATTGGGGACGTATACATATAGCAGTCTGTTCCACAAAGCAGAGGCTCTTGAGAAGAAGTTATCTGAAAGAAACTTCTTTCACCTTTCACCTCGGTATCGTTTTCTCAGTAATCTCGGTATCCCCTTACGTTTTAGTCTGAGGGTGAAATGTTTTAAAACAAATCAATGATCATGAGAAATTAATTACGTTGAGCCTGGCAGTTTGTCCATATCAATGATGAGTTCATTCACAAGCAATTCTTTTCCGGAGAGTAGATACGCGGGAAACCAAAAAAAATGTCGGTCAAGGAGTGGGATTATGGTTAGATTAAAATTTACTCTGAACGTGTTGAGAAAATTTTCACAAAAATGTAGAATCTCTTTCAGACGACTGAAAATCGTGAAACATGGAAAATGAATGAAAAAAATAAGATTCTGTTGTACGCTTTACAGTGTTTTGGGGCCTTTCTCGATGTGAGTTTGAATCGAATCCTCGTCACCACTGTTGTATCCTTAAAAAGGTAACAAACAGACAAAGGTGGTACTCGAGTGAAGGAACAGCAACACGCGCGTAGGTGAAAGAAAGAGAGGTTTATTGTAAAAGAGAATAAACTACTGAAAGACAGGGAATCGGGTGGCAGGCTAGTAATTCCCGAAGCAAAGATATCTACCAACCACCCCACGTGGTCAGATGTGGCAGAAGGCCGAATTTAATCCGAGTGGGGTATCCGAGCCCGTAGGATCGGCCAAATATTCCCCGTATAAAACGGGGTCGGACAGCTGTTTCTCGAGATGAGACTCTGTCCTTCGACATAGCCTCGTCTGTGGATCCTCTCTGCCCGGAGGCAGAGAGTTTGACCAGCACAGCTGGAGACGAATCTCCAACTAATTCCCGAAGCAAAGCCCACAAGTATATCCTGTGCTCATTATAGATATATATATCTACTAATATAGTCAGTCCGCATAGGCGATAGGGAGTATGGGACATTCCATTACAACAAATTAAAATAAAAAAAATGTGCAAAAGATTTTTTTAAGCATTTTTCACCAAGCAAGGCAATAATACAACGATTGACACTGCGCTTAAATTTTTGAAAATCAAAGCTGATAGGGAAGCAAGAATCTGTAAGAGAGTTCCACAAGCTTGAAGTGTGATAGAAGAAACTGTTTGCATAGAACTTCCGGTTGCATCTAGTCATATTAACTGTAAAATGATGAGACCTTGCCGCCAATCTAGCATTGCGATTAAATTCATAAAGTCTAGGTACCATGGAGGAAAGTAATATTTATTTTGTAAAATGCAAAAATGTGGCACAAGGCCAAATGGAGAGATAGGAAGGCTGGTCTTCACCTGCCTTATAATTAAGCTTAACTAGTCACAATCACTGACCCAAACATTCCATTGTATTCCTTACACCAGAACAACATATTCTTACTTGGCATTAAAGTAAAGCTCATCAGAATAATTACCATGAAAGTATTTACAGAAAAGGCTACAGGGGAGCTATGTTATGATGGTGGGAAAGTAATTGATGCTGAGATGCCAGGTCAGGATCAAATAACGTTGCAGATTCTTTATTGGGTTTTATCGAGAATCTCTAAATATATAGCAGGAGCACTAGGTCATATATGGCAGAAATATTTAAAGCAAGAGGAAATGGTAGAATAATAGATATGTAAGTATTTACTCACGCCCCCCCACGTGGTCAGGTTTTGACACAAGGTCGGTATTATATGGGGAGCCAGAGCGCGTACACCCAAGCTAGGAACAAAAATTGTCTGCAGCCCCGGCAGTCCCCGCAGCCGTCAGTTGCACTGGTCTTGGTGCAAGCTCCGATCCCTATCTCTGGTCCAAGGAGAGGGCGCGACCTATGGCAGCTGTTCCCTAAGGCTGGGCACCTCTCAGTATAATTTTCCCCAGTTTTCGACCTTTGACGGAGTCGATCCTGGGTGTACTCTGCCCCAAAACAGACACACAACTGAGAGATGATAAACAATGTGTTATAAACTACTCTTGAGTAGTTTACACACTAAGAATTATAGATATGTAACAGAATATGACGAGAAGAAATTGTCTAGCACGACAAAATGACCCGAATTTCCCAGCAGAAAATCTAGCAATGGATTCAGTATAATTTTCCCATTGATCCCTTTATCCTTTTAAATGTTATATCTACAATGGAATCTGCTTGTTAAAAGTTGGACTGGAACAACATCGCCGATCTCATGTTGAAGTGGGGCGGATTAAGATAAGCAGATATTCATCTATCACTTTACATGTCACATCTGCTACAACTTCTGAAAATCAAGAGTGGGCTCACAGAGACATTTAAATGTGCACCAGGATCAGACAGAAATCAGTTGTTATTGTTGTAAACTTTGTGGACTGTTTTTATGAGGATATTTGAGCTTAAAAGCTGTTTCGGTCCTCACTAAGAAAACGATCACTTCTTCTTCTTCTTCTTCTTCTTCTTCTTCTTCTTCTTCTTCTTCTTCTTCTTCTTTCGACCTTAACCCTTGCAGAGCTGTCTCTACCATTCTCATACATCTGTCACGGTTGTGTGTCAGAGCCTAAGTCTCCGCGAATTCTTTCTTCGTGTGCTCATCATGTGACCGTCTCTTGGGAGTTTTAACCTGGTGAAACGCATCCCTCTCTATAAACAGATCATTTTCATTTATTTATTTTATTTTATTTTATTTTTATTTATTTAATTTTTTTTTTGCAAAGTTTAAAAATCATGCATTTTCAGTGATCGGTTACACTCTGAACAGGCACATTTTTCTGAAGAGGTTCAAATTCATGGCCCAAAATTCTGATGAAGTATTAAAGGTCGAAACTCGTCACACGAATATAAGAGCTACTTTCTTATTAATTTTCCGAATATATATATGTGTGTGTGTGTGTGTGTGTGTGTACAATATTTATACTGTACGATGGAGTAAGCGGATCGCCATCACATTTACGAACTATAATTATTATAATATCAATGAGAATTCTACATAACAATTTTGAAATCCCATCCATTTCTTCTTCTTCTTCTACTACTACTACTGCTGCTGCTGCTGCTGCTGTTACTTATGGAGTCTCCACCATCCCTCCCAGTTTTGTGCCAGACCCTAGGCCTCCGTGAATTGTTTCTTGGTATGCTCATCACACTTTTAATCCCACTCAAGGTTAGACCACAGCCGATATCCTCCAACTAGGTGGCTCGCCTTGGTCGCGAACACATGACTGTTGTAGCTCATCTGATAAACCCTTCCACCCTGGCCGGGGACCTGTGTTGAGGAGGTCCTTCGCCCGGTGGTGCTCTGTTAACAATGTTCAAAACGTGGCCAAACTTTATACAACTATCGTCGCACTTGTCACGTGTCGTACTCTCTTCCAGTTTTTTACTTTCCCGTCTTTAAATCTTCAAACATTTACATGCAATGGTAAAGAAAACATTTGGCCTTCATTAAACTAGGAGCCAATACTGCTTTCGGTTGAAACTTATAAAATCCTTCACTTTTAACCATTTGTCATTTAAATAGGTTTTACAAGTCCAGTAGCTGTTATCGCTTTTTCCAGTAGTGATGGAGATCTCCTTCTTAACCATTTTGTTTGAAATAGTGCAGAACGTTGATATTTTGATTATATTTTCTCTTCTAGTTCCATATGCTATCCATTTTAGTTGTTGCTGCTGTTTGTAGTCTTCAAGTGATGTGGTTTCTGTTATTTGGTACAGTTCTTTGTGATTCGGTATCGCCAGTCCACAATGGTGAAAGAGGGATGATCTTCGACAAAACTCTCAGGCCTCGCTCGCTCAAATGTCGATTGCCAGCGTCTGTCTTTTCGAATCCTGTTCTTTGTATTGGCCATTATTGGTCAATAACGTTTTCTCAGATTCCTTGACTCGCAGTAATCCCTTGCATATTAATGGCTTTATTGCCTTGCTTGGAGAGAAATGATATATATATATATATATATATATATATATATATATATATATATCATACTTATTATAAAACCCAGGTTGTGTGTGTGTGTGTGTCTGTACGTTTATATATTGGATCGGATTTCCTACATTTTTCAACCGATTTCAACAAAACTTCACAGAACTACGTAAAATTACCTTGTGCTGGTTCTGACATCGCCAAAAATTGGAAAAATACAATTATTTTTGCACGAAATCAATTTGAAAATACGATTCTGTCGCCAGAATGAAAGGGGGACAACTCATATCGAGTTATACTTATTATAAAACCCAGGTTGTTGTGTGTGTGTGTGTGTGTGTGTGTGTGTGTGTGTGTGTGTTCGTTTATATATGGGATCGGATTTCCTACATTTTTCAACCGACTTCACTTTTTTTTGGCAGGTAGTGTTTCTTATTGTCTTGCACACTTTTTTCTCTATTTTTACATTCAGAATGCTTTAAAAATTCCATTTACAAGACAATTGTTTATAATAAAATTCTGTTCAATCGGTAGACTCATAACGATTGAAAACAATGTTTTTGTTTGAGTTTGGGTTTGACCAAATCGTAAAAAAACAAAAAACAAAACAAAACCAAAAAGAAAAACTAATTAAGACATGCGTGTCCGTCAACCTTAAACAATAAACTTTGTCAATTTTATTTTTCAGTCTTTATGATGGTCGATACTTGAATCTATCTCTTACTGTTACATCCCCGGGCAACGCCGGGCTCTACTGCTAGTATATATATATATATATATATATATATATATATATATATATATATATATATATATTATATATATATTAGACTTAAAGGATGTACTTTTAATACGCCAGTTTAATTACTTTAAATATTATTATTAATTATGGATACATTTTTATTTTTACTTTAAACAGTGTGTATTACACCTATTGACCTGCGTATTTAGCTAGGAAGAGCGTCATTATTTTCCTTTGTGCTTTTATTAAAAAGGAAAATAGAGCCTTGCTGAAGCGTGATGACCTTTATGGCACATCGGATCAAAAGGTGGTTTCTCTTACAAAGATATGATCCCTAACGGGGAGCATATTTTCTATATTAATATCTCGATTACGCAGACCAATAGACGCACCATTTAATATAAAAAAAATGAAAATGAGGCGTCTATTTCATATGCGAGTATCCGCTATAATAACACTAGAAGTAATAAATATATGTAGTTTTTTTATTGAATTTAGACGAAGAATCGTAAATACATTTTTATATTACATTTTCTTTTATTTTTTTCATATTCTTAATTTTATCAGAGAAATAATAGCAAATATATTAAAAAGCAATTCATAACAAAAAAGTAACAATTCATTAGATAATTCATTTTCCATATAACATTAGTTGGACTTGTATATATTTTAGTCGCTGTGCACATTTTTGTCCTCGATTTTGCTCTGATGAGAGAGATGAACTGATTTAATTGTTTTTAATCGTTTTCATGTTTCGGCATTACCATTTTATGGTAATATATATATATATATATATATATATATATATATATATATATATATATATAGGTGTGTGTGTATATATATATATATATTGTCACCATCTCTATTTTGTTATAAATTGTTACTTTTTGTGATATGAATTCTTTTTTAATGTCTGCTTTCATTGCACTTAAAATTAATTAATTAAATTTTGTACCCCTGCGAATATGTTTTACATTTTCAAAAATATTTCGAAAACTTAATTCGAAATTTATCGATATCAGTTTTTAAGATATCTCAACTTTATTTCCTAATAAATCATCTATTTAGAATATTTAAAATATTTGAGCCTTTTCTTGGACAATGATTACGTTTGCTAGAAGGAGAGATAAGGAGGTGGTGCTAAAAAGTTCTCAATTCAACCAAATATCCACAATTAATTATTAGTTTGAAGTCCTTCTTGGTCAGGCCGCAAATTTCCTAAAATTCGAGAATTTTTCAGCATTTTGTCAGCATTCAGACTTATACATTTTTATATTGGACAAAAAAATCTTACAAAAGTGTAGCATGACAGAGCGGAGACATGTTGAAAATTACCGTCGGAACGCCAAAGTAGCGAAAATCGTTATAAATGACTAGCTTTTTGATCAAAGAGTATCGTTCTCTAAATTACCAAGAAAAACGCATTGCATTCATGATTATTTATTGTATTTTGATTATTTTATAATTATTTTCGATTTAATTATAAGAGGTCTGATCAAAAAAAGAACCGGAACTGTTGCTATGGTAACAAAGCTAAAGTACGCAGAGTGAAGTCTCTTGATACAGACTGACCTTAATCTTTGTCGAGCATACACATTAAGCTATCACTTCTGTTGTTGATAGCAGTGCATGAAAGGAAAGTGTGCAGAGTGTGGTCGTTTCATCACACCACAGATTCCAAATAAATCATGGCTTTTGAGGTATTATGGTGGCTGTAGTAAAAATTGTAAGTAAGAATGAGTTGTTTTGGTGTAATGTTTGGGTCAGTAATCGTAGCTAGCTAATGTTAATATAAGGTAGATTTAAGACCAGCCTTCCTCTATCCTCTCTTTTGGCCTCCCGCCACATGTCTGTATTAAAAAAATAAATATTACTTTCCTTTATGTTATCTAGACTTTATGAATTTAAGCGCAGTACTAGATTGGCGGCTAGGTCTCATCATTTTACAGTTGAAATAGCTAGATGTAACCGTAAGTTCTATGCTAACAGTTTCTTCTATTACACTTCTTGCTTGTGGAAATCACTTCTGGCTTCTAGCTAACCAGTCAAGTTTTATCTATAAAACTTTAGATGTTAATCGCTATCTTCTATCTTAATTTGTGTTATTTTATTATTCTCTCTCCTTAGTATTATTTTTCTTTTCTGTTTTCACATAATCTTTAGTACTCAATAAACCTTTGTGTTTTACTTGGCTTATTACCTTGCTTGGGATGAAAGGGACAACAAGAAAAAAAGAGAGCATTTTTAAAACGACTAAAAACACACCAAACATAAAATACCATAGTAACCTTGCTGTTTGAAAACAAAGTGCTTAATTTGAAAAAAGAAATCTGTTTATAATAAATATTAGGTTGGTGCAAAAATAATTTCGTTTTCTCACATAGTAACATATGTTAGAAAACGAAATTATTTTTGCACCGACCTAATATATGATTGCTTTGACAGACTAAAAATTCTTATTTACTTTATACGCCATTTACATTTTTGTTTACTTTTTTTTTGTTCTTTTTTTTTTGTTCTTTTTTTGTTTTTGTTTTTTGTTTTGTGTCGGCTGACCTAATGCCCCAGAACCCTAAAATAGTGCGCATTTCGTTGTGCTTATTAGCCGTCAAGGCAAATCTGCTGACGCATTTGTCGTCATTAAAAGGCGCGAAAAGGAAGAGCCTGTTACGCGGACGGCTGCGTTATTGATGTCCATTTCACAATGCAAATAACACGCTCATCTGTTAATCTTTCTAATTACATAATCTGCGCCCTCCCGTTACCCAAGTTTAGCTCAAATCTAATTCCGCCTATTGCACGGCTAACAAGATAAAATGTAAGCTGATGGCTCAATTTTTACTTCTCACGAACACACGCAAACACACATACGCATATATATATATATATATATATATATATATATATATATATATATTATTATTATTATTATTATTATTATTATTATTATTATTATTAATATTATAAGAGATTATAATAAAAATATGTTGAAATCTCTACACAAAAACTTTCATGTTTCAAGACTTTGATTGTACTTCTTCAGACGATGGTAAGTAACCGGCGATAAAAATGATTTTTAAGGAAATTTAAAAACAAATTGTTACCTCTTACCATCGTCTGAAGAAATACAATCAAAGTTTTGAAACATGAAAGTTTTTGTGTAGCGATTTCAACATGTTTTTATTATAATCTTTTATAATAATGATAAGAATAATATATTTCCCTACTTTCTACTGGGCACTTTTTTAAAAAAAATGATACGAACAGAGGAATTTTACTCCATCTGTTCTTTTCCCTCATTTGTATATATATATATATATATATATATGAAAAAATATAGTTTTAAGGTGTGCTATATTTATGGGATAGAGTGCTCAATATCAGAAACAGAGCGTGTATAAACATAAAAGTGAACATGGAAGTCAAAACTCAGAGTCAACAGGCTGTTACATCATGCTAGACGTAATCGTCAGGCCGATCGCGTCTAGCATGAAACAGCCTGCCGCCTCTGAGTGTTGACTTCAATGTTCACATATATATATATATATCCGTTCAACCAAATGGTTAGTATTAAACTAGGACAGAAATTCCTAGCTTTAATTGAAAAAAACTTCCCTACCAATAGTAGGCTTAGTAATATATTTAAACACCCTAAAATTGAGTTACAGCTGCACTGAAAATCTAGAAAGTATAATAAAAAAAACACAATAATAAAATCTTGAACAAACCCCCATGCCTGAATAGTATTAATAAAAACCCTACACTTAAATTAGACAAAAACAGTGAAAAATTATGTGATTGTAGAAACCCTGAAGACTGCCCATTGAAAAATAAATGCTGCGTCAAATCTGTGGTATACCAATGTACTATCTCATCCATTGAGAGTCCTAATACTAATATGATATACATTGGGTCTACGAAGAATGAATTTAAAACCAGATGGAGGCAGCATAAGTGCTCTTTCAACAATATAAATAAAAGAAATCAGACATCTCTAAATATTTTTGGCATTTGAACGAAATGAATAAAACACCAAAAGTAAAATGGAAAATTATAAACAAAACTAGAACTTGTAAAATTTGGGATGACCCATGCTCTTTATGCCTACATGAGAAACTACACATTATTAAGTTTCTAAATAATAAAAATCTATTAAACAATAGACATGAGTTAATGGTTTTTTTCCCGACATCATCAAATCTTTGCATTGAATAATTAGCATATAATTTTTTTAAAACTCCATAGTCCTAATAAATAGCTTAAATACCCTACTAAAAAAGATAACCCTTTATGAAGTCGTCAAAAAACAAATGTTACGGCAGTTTTTTATATATACACAAAACCCTTTCAGAAAAAATAAAATAAAAAAAAAATAAATCTCCATAGACACGTAAACCAGACTGGACGAAATCATCATCCGTTTTAAATTTAGACACCCCAACCTTACCCTGACTTGACATCTATGAATGTAACTCTATACTGATACAAATTATTAACACCCTGCGCCCCTTTCTATATGAACAATCGCGCTGGCCGTTACCATGGAAATTTTGATTTCAATAATGAATATGCTATTAAAACACATAAGTTTCAGAAATAAGTTATTCAAAAAAAAAAAAAAAAAAAAAATTCGCTTGAAGATGGAACAGAGCTTACTTTAATTCAATTTAATTCAAATAATTATATTGAAGTTTTCGGCTCTTGTTTTGAAACATGAGAACTCTTATGTAGCGTGTTGGAATCATATTTTTAAATAAATAATTATATATATATATGTATATATATATATATATATATATATATATATATATATATATATATTATTATTATTATTAAAGCGGAAACTTTAGAAGTTCATGGTAATATTTTATTTCATTAAAACCGATACTATGAAGTATAATGTGTCCCAAATATAGAACGAAACGGCCGTCCAGTGCTTTCTGCACTCTGTTGAGGTTTCTTCTAGACTCCATGAATTACTTATGATTATCTCAAAACCTCCTAATAATTTCTATAACATATATATATATGTGTGTGTGTGTGTGTGTGTGCGTGTGTGTGTGTGGAGAAGCAATCCTTCTTTAATGCATGTTTTGTTTAATCAGCCTGACAAAATACTTTTGTTTTTTATTACGTTTTTCCTGTATTCTAACAAGTGTTTTCTTTTCTGGATTTAATGAATGTAAAATGTCTCCAAAAGCTGGTTAGTTCCGAGCGCTTTCAGCTAAACTGTTTGCCATTTTCAACGATTAATGTTATGTTATACGACTATAATAAATGATTTGTAATTGCTATTGTATAAGTTGCTGAAAGTAGACATATTCTTAATTTCCGAATAATGCGGCAATGACATTATAACCGTGCTCATAATTCATGTTATTTAGACTTTGATCAACTTGCTTTATCAGAAAAGAGAACACTTGTTTGCATACAAGAAAAATATAATGAAACAATAAACTTCACACACACATATATATATAATCCACTCTGTCCTACTCTCTCTCTATATATATATATGTGTGTGTCTGTGTCTGTTTTTGTATGTGTGTATGTATGTATTAAGGACAAAGACAACAGGAAAACTGAAGTTATAGCTGACGCGTTTCGTCCGATGTGGACTTTTGCAAGGCAAAAAATGAAATGAATTTATTTGAACAAAGTATCTATAAATAACTAGCAACTAGAAGAATTTAGAAACGCTATTGTATATTCATATGCTCAACTGAAAAATTACATCACTTATACATATATATCATACGAACTATAAGATATTGAAACTACCTGCGTCTCTCGTTTCGCATGTGTAGATGTGGCAACGTCATAAAAGCTCAGTCTGATGAAATCCTAACGGATGAAACGAATTACAAAAATCTTTCCATCTTGTCATATATATATATATATGTATATATATATATATATATATATATATTATATTATATTATATTATTATATTATTATTATTATACATATATATATAATTATTATATTATTATATATATAATATATATATATATATATATATATATATATATATATATATATATATATATATATATATATATTATCAGTTCTGATCTTCATCTTGAGCATCAGCTCAAGGTGAAGATTAGAACTGATAGAAAACGCTTGCATTCGACAGCCTTTAGCGAAAGGCGGGTGACTGAGGCGAGATTGGTTCACTTTAACGGGGCTAGCCTTGATTTTCTCTTTTAGGTCAACCTATGTCACATCGCCGTGGTTTCTTGTGGAGCCCTCCCCTAGTTACGCTAGACAAACTTATGTACCTAGTTAATGTGAGTAAGTGTTGTTCCTGGCCTGCTCCCGGCTACATCTTTGGTTATGAGATTCCCAACCTCCCCAGTTTGTTTTGCCCCACTTCCATCTCGCCTGGATCAGCATTATTGATTCCCTATGTCCGTCTATATTTTCTCTTTTCCCTCTCCCTTAGTGACAGAGTCTCTTGATTTTGTCCAAGGGCAGAATACAGCGGCTTCTCTTTTTCGAAGGGCTGGACGAGTTTCTTTTGGAGTTCACCCCTCCCATTCATCCGATTTGTGTATATATATATATATATATATATATATATATTGTAAATAATATTTATCATCTCATTAGGATGTTTTTTTTTAAGCTCCCACCCCCTGAGAGGATGTGGTATTATGGTGTATGGAGGATTGATTGACGACGGATGATTTTTTATGGTGAATGAGGAAATTGTAACAAATGAATGGGTCGTGAATCCGATTAGCTAGGTATAAGATAGTTAGTGAAGACCAGCCTCAACCCATTCCCCCTTTTCGGCCTTGTGTCATAATTGTATTTACAATAAATCTCTGTCTCTGTCTCTGTCTCTCTCTCTCTCTCTCTATATATATATATATATATATATATATATATATATATGTGTGTGTGTGTGTGTGTGTATGTAGTCAAACATATATTGTTAAATATAACAGACAACGAATGTCTATGTTTTATGATGAGCCGTTCTAAGCTTCGTATAGTTGCTTTAATTTCGGGAGAAAATAAAGACAAAAACTGTTCAAAATTTGAATATTTTTTTATTATGCTGATCCTTGATCGAAGCTTTGGACTCCAATGAGCCGTCTTCAGAGTGGTTATATGGACATTTCAACAAAGATATTCACCATCAAATATGATATTCTATTATGTTCACATAGAAGATGGAATATCAGTCGCTGGTCGTAAATTATTGATGCGGTTCTATGACGTCATACCACGCAAGAGACCGAAATATTAACAACAGAACCATATGTTTAGATATAATGTAATGTGTTGTGACTAGTTTGAAATGTAATTCAAACTAATCACAACACCACATCACGAATTTACGACCGTTATCGTCGAATAGAAACTTCTATGTCAACATAACAGCATATTATCTCTGCTGGTGAATATCTTTGTTTTAACTTTATCTATTCGGCCCCTTTAAGAAGTTTGCGTAGTACAAAAAATTTTGAAAAATTCTTAAAAATATTTTTTTTTGTTCAAAATTCTTAAAAATATTTTTTTTTTGTATGTCTACTTCACCAAATCTGCACTTTGGATTTCGCTAAAGGAGGGTATGTGCTTTTTGTAAGTTTGTGTTGATTTTCAAAGTAAACTTATTCGATGTAACACTAGACTTACTGAATAATATATACCAACCATACATGAAAACTAATGCAAATCCATTATATATCCACCCAAAATCTAATCACTCTCCATCTATAATCAAACACATGCATTTCTACATAGTATATAGAATTAATAGTAACTCTTCCATTGAAGATATATCTTATAAAAATAGCATTTTTTTTACAATGCCTTAAAAATAGTGGCTATAAATGCTCTGACATTAAATACAGAAAACGTGATAGCAAGAAAAAAAAAATAAAAATAGAAAAATCATTTGGTATATACCACATGGTTAACACTAAGTTAGGGCAGAAGTTTTTCAATTTAATTGAGAAACATTTCCTCATAATCCTCTAAGCAAGATTTTTAATAAAAATACATTTAAATTAAGTTACAGTTGTACATATAATCTTGTAACAATTATTAAAAAAGCATAATAATAAAATTTTAAATCTACACTTGAACCAAAGTGACAATCATTATTCCAAAACAGAAAACAATAATGATAAAAAATTGTGTAATTATAGAAATCCTAATGAATTTCCATTACAGAATAGGTGTCTTACTGAATCTTTTGTTTATCAATGCACCATTTCATCTAGTGAAAATCCAACACTTAAGAAATTTTATATTGGCAGTACAAAAATCCTTTAAACTGAGTTGGTATCAGCACATATCGCCTTTCAACAACAATGCCTACCGGAACTGAACATACCTTTCTAAATATTTCTGTCATTTAAAAGAAATTAGTAAAACTCCTAAGGTTAAATGGAAAATATTTAAAATAAAACGAGAATCCTTATATGACCTATGTTTACAAGAAAAGCTGCATATTATAAAGTTTCCCCAAAATAATGTTCTGCTAAAGCAAAGAAATGAATTAACAGTCTTATGTAGGCATTTTCTAAATTTTACATTAAAATATAAATAAAAGAATTCTTCATAAATATTTTATGCATTACAATTACATAGCCATTACTTTATAAGTATATAATGGTTCACTCAGTTTTTATTTAATTCTTTCAACTTTAATATTGCCCTGTTTTTTACTGTCCATTCAATATAATTCTTTTACCTTTACTTATTTGTTCCCTTTAAGATGGTTCCGTAGTATAAAAAAATTTGAAAATTCTTAAAAATAATTGTTTTGTTCAAGGTTACTGTATGTCGACTTCAAATCTGATTTCGCTACTTTATGTTCGACGCTGACATGTCTAGAGTGTCAATTTATCAAGACATGAATTTATAACCCACCTCCCTCCACCTTCTGGCCTTGTTTTTAGATTTTTTTTAATTTAACATAGATCGAACTTTTAATTGGTCAATCCAGACATTCCCACTAGTATATGTTTTAATTCCCCACTCCCGACTTTTCAACTTTCAAAAGAGGTAGCGATTTGTTTTCAAATTTCCCAAATAAATCATTTGTATGAAAGTTATTGTGTAGCAATGTAAAATGCGCTTTATTGTAATCTAGTATAATAAAAAATATTTTAATAATATATTTTGCTCTATGTTTGTATTGAGCGCGTTTTTTAAAAAAGTAAATGCTAAGAAATGTGGATTCTAACTCCATCTGTTCTTTCTCTTTCTTAAGTTGTATATATATATATATATATATATATATATATATATATATATATATATACACACACACACATACACACACACACACACACACACATATATATATATATATATATATATATATATATATATATATATATATATATATATAAAATAAAAAGGCTTAAACACTAATATTCCATGGTCATAATTTATTCCATTGGAATCGTAAATACGATCCAATTCATCAGACCTATAAATTCAAAAAGAAAACAGAAAAATGTGTGTACATGGGTATATATATGTGTGTATGTGGGTACACGCCTATATGTATGTATGTACGTGTATATGTTATTGTGTATGTGTGTATACCCATGTGTTTTTGAACATAAAAATATAAGACCTTGCTAGATTAGATAATCGTTATATTTATTTTTTATATGGTCATATTTGACTTGTAACCTGTAGTCGATATTAATTTTGTCAAATTTTCTTAATTACACAGCGGCCCTTTCAGTAAATGCCCTTCAGTTTTAGTTTACCCCACGCCTTTTTCTTTTCTTTTCCTCTCCCTCCCTCTTCTTCTGATCTTTAAGATTAGGTCGTCTATTGTGTGTGTATGTCACCACCAAATGTATCCTTTCCGGTTACATCTTTAATGTATTAGACATCCGACAACATTCATATTTCTCTCACTTAAACCGTCTTCAACTCCCCTCTCTAATACTTCTCTCTGTTAAGTTTTAATCTCCCACCTTCTCTCGTCTGTTACCACTCTCTTTAGCTCTAACATTCGTCCCACACTCTCATACTTACACTCTCTCTAATTTCTATTTGTATTTCCGGAGTTGTTTTTTTTTTTTTGTTTTCTTTTTGAATTTGTAGGACTGATGAATTGGATCGTATTTACGATTCCACTGGAATGAATTATGACCATGGAATATTAGTGTTTAAGCCTTTTTACTATATCCTTACTCTGTCCTGGACATTCTACCTGGATTCTATCCTCTTTGAATTTTTTATTCAAAAAATATATATGTATGTGTATGCATCTATGTATATATATTTATATATTTTGCATACGTATGTGTATATTTACCACTAATATTATCTATCTATTTATATATATATATATATATATATATATATATATATATATATATATACTCAGAAATTTGTACGGTTTTCTCACTAGTTTCAAATATCCCGCTACTAACAACGGGGACATTATTATTAATCGTTACGCGTGTATATCACTGATTTTATACATTGTTTCTGAACGCGGTCCAAGGACTTTTATTTTTTTAAAAAATATATAATTTCAAGCTTGATTGCTTCTATGTTTATACCGATTATCCGTGTTACCTTTTTATATAGGGCGTAGTTATTGTTCTTTTGGGCTTGCTGTGAAGGCGCACTTGCTAACCGAAATCTAAGACAATTTCTGATATGTGTCTATGCCAACGATTATTATTATTATTATTATTATTATTATTAATTTTCTTCAGAAAACACAGATTAATTTTAAGGTCAAACAAAATCAGTTTATTTAGTGTTTTCCAGGTCTTTTGAATATATGTTTAAAGATATGTCTTTTAGTTCATATAAATAATTGTATATTAATATTTGTTTTTTATTAGATTTTTTTGGTACGTTATGTATCACTGAGCCTACGGTCACATGTGCATTTGCCTACGTGTGCAAATATGCGTATGCATTTTGTGCATATCCATATGTTTCATCGTCATCATGTTCGTCCGTATTTGACTTGTGCATATTCATGGGAAACAAGGCGTGCCATTAAATATAAAACGAATATATCCCTTCAGACACGATCATTTATTAATATGTGACTTTTGAAATTGTTCATCTTGTGCACTGGGTGGTACCATATGTGCTTGCGTCAGTCTGTGTGTCTGGCCGTAATATAAAAGTGGGTCGCTCTAACAAAGATCTCAATGGTATTTTTATACTATCATTCACACGTACAAGGACCAAGAGCTACTCAAAGTAGAGGGTTACTTTTTTGCAAGGGCGTAAAGTGAAGAGGTATGAAGTGTATATTATGAGGATAGGTATGATAGATAACGGTTGACTCTAGACTTGCATAGGTTTAAGATCGTAGTGATAGGAGAAGCAACATCTCGGGAACTTGTTCCACATTGCACGAGTTCTGGGAAATAAGCTAAGTAGAACTTCCTCCTCACTAATGGAATATGAAGAGAGTAAAGATGAGCCAAATCAGGGTGCGTTACGTGGCTGACTCTGAAAGCCAGGACTGATAGAACCGAGGATTGTAGTTCACTCGAAAAACCATGAAAATAGGGATAGAGTGGCGTGAGGTGAGTAACGTTTCGACTGTGGGAAAGGAGTTGGAGCAATTCATTACCCACAAGTCTGCGTAAAACGCTTTTGAACTTGGCCGTGGCCGAAAAGTGAAGATTTGATAGCTCCGATCCAGATGTAACCGTAATTCTCTATTTTGGGGTCTAATCTGGTTAAGAAGCTGTGTGGGACTTCTTCGTTACCAATGGAATACAAAAAAAATGAGGATGATTCGGCCCCGCGTACATAACATGGCGTGTCTGTGAGATTGTGAATATTATTTATAAACGTGGCAATGATGGAAACAAATGCAACTACACCAATGACCAGCAGCGGTGGCAAAACGGGTGGGGCTATGCCAATATTAAGTGATGATTAGGCTGAAAAATAATACGACCTGAGGGTGTTTAGTTTTAGATCGCTTCTACTACCCGATCTAGAGATTATTTTTAGGCAACCTTGAACGAAAGCGATTGATTTAAATCAAGCTTTCTAAAAACGAGTGATATATCTGCATTATTTTTGCTTGATTTCTTTCTTTGTTTCTACTTTAAAGCCGCCTTAATACACATTTTCAATCAATACTTATTAGTATTACTTATATGAACATAGGCATGAATAATAAGTAAATATAGGCGTAAGAATGGGACAAATTAATTAGAATGGCGAGTTCGATTCTTCGTCCTAAAAAGACAAATAATTAACGAGAGAACCGTTAGAATAAATTCATTTTCCAATTAAAACAAAAGCCAATGAGATTAGATTTATAATTTACATAGTCTTTTTTTAATTCTTCACTTGGTCTTTGAAAATAATAACGAAATAGTTTCATGCTAATGATCGTGTTTTAGGAGTCAGGTTCTTTCCCGCCAGGTAACCCAGCATGGGTTTTATATATTGAGACATGAAAACATTGGCATGAAATTCAGAGTAACGGTTAGCGGTCGGTGTCATATATATATATATATATATATATATATATATATATATATTGAGACATATTTGTTTACTTATTTTAAATGGATCCTTTCGTATTCACGGACAAGCTTTTTGGTGTCATTTTTAAAGGAAGAGAGAAAATCGCCGTTTTGATACATATTTTAATCCGAGTACTTTCGACATAGTACAATGTCATCATCAGGGTGTTGTTTATTTCAACACAAATATTGTAGGGAAATATACGCACAATATATATATATATATAATAAGCATATGATGATTACAATTCGCGTGAAACTCAGAATAACGGCTATAGGTCGGTGTTATATATATATATATATATATATATATATATATATGCGTGTGTGTGTGTGCTTCAATGCTGGTACCAGTACGACCAAAAATAATGGAAATAATTTCGCAATTGTATTAAAAGTATAATTCTCATATATATATATATATATATATATATATATATATATATATATATATATATATCCTTAATAATAATCCGGAATCCGTCAAAACCATCGACCTAAAACCGTTGTTCTGAGTTTCACGCAAACTGTAATTATCATTTTTTTTATTATATTTTATTTCGCCGCATGTACTTACGCATTATATATTTACTACTTATATTGATACGTTATACTTAATATTATTATAACAATATTATACTATTCTTATAATTATTTTATTATACATTTGAAATGTATTATTATAGATATTACATTATAATGTTCCCTTTCTTACCCGGGTTCGAATCTCACCACTGACGATTTGTCAGGAAGGAGAATTATTGACGTTGGGAGTCGTTCCCAGCGTGCATCACCTTTGGAAAATGCCGGAAAACCATAAAATGCTTTGTGTGTGAAATCGGGTAAACGGAACTATTTGGGAGTTACTGACATAAAGTCACGAGTCATCGTGACCGAGTTTTTGAGGATACTGGACATATTCAAATTGTTGAGCACATCAGATAACGCGCTCCCCACCCCCAGAAACTGTATCTAAATCCGCTAAGCATAGTTGCAGTATAAACTACAGGTGGCATTTGTGGGTGTTGAATAAAAACTAGTGTGCCTGAGCAAAGTGTCTGCAACAGGGATTGGCTAGCCGCTCTAGTAGACAGGCATACCTAGAAGCAAGTGGCCAGCCCATAATTATAATAATGATATCAGTAATTATGATATTATAATTAATTTCTCAAAACAAAGGCTATTGGGAGTAGATTATTTATATATTATTGTCATATGCCCTAGTCGACGAATGTGTTTATAAGGCGATCATACGCCGACCAGAAGATATATACATTCTCGCACTTGTGGAGAGATACAGGCTATCTCTCCCAGATCACAATAATGGACAATTGGTAAACAAAAAAATATTTTAAGAACACTGTTCGATTAGGATAATCGAACAGTAATCTTTTCCCATGTTCGCTTCGGTTTCAACACGAATACTGATCCACACTTCAAGGATGAACGAGAAGGCTTAGCGAATTTTGATACAAGAACTATGTACAGATATACAAAATATTAAAATAAAAGAAAATATAAGCATGATTAAAAAATATCCGACGACCAGATGTCAAGACTTACGTTGGGATATCAAAATTCGCTTAACTCCAAATGGATTCGACTGAACCCGAACGGACAAAACATATAAGTATGAATAACTACGAATGCAGAAATCAACGCATAACCAAAAGAGATGGGATAGGGGTTACATATTATTATTTTGACACGTGGAAAGGTGTTTGTAAGAACATAATATTTATGGATGTATGTGTATCTTTCTAATACGGGTACAAAATATATGATTACTTATCTTTTATATTCAGTTCTCTTTTTTTATCATTGTCCTTTCTTTTCTTTCCTTGACACAAATACGATTTCACACACTGTCCGGCTGTAACAGAGATATACACTTTCTTCCTCTTTCTGTTTTTCCTTTTTTCTTTCCTTCTTTCTTCTTCTGTATACTGTTCAGTTTCCGGACCCAACTCACTGCAACAGGGATATACACTTTCTTCCTCACTTTCTTTTTCTTCTTTCTTTCTTTCTTTCTTTCTTTCTTCTTCTTTACACAATTCAACTTGTAACAGAGGTATATACTTTCTTCCTCTCTGGTTTTCCTTTTTCTTTTTCTTTACACAGTTCAGCTTGTAACAGAGATATATACTTTCTTCCCCTCTGGTTTTCTCTTTTCTTCAAACGCAGGCTCAGCGTACAAATTTCTCTGCGTCTTCAATTTGGGGTTATCGAACAGAAATACTTGTTCTTATATTTCTTGTCCGGAGTTGCTTGGGATGAATCGGACAAGTTCCATCATTATCAAATGAGTCTTATCTTTCCGTTCATAAATTATCAGCGCTTCGATTTCGAGTCCTGCTCCTTCAAAGACAAGACAGCAACTGACTCCCAAGTAAATTTCTAACTCTCACGTGTCTTGAGTTTGGGCGCGAATTCCAGCTTACATCAGTCACCTGTCTAGCTTCTGTCTAGACATTTGTTGCTACGGGTAATTGGGTCAGTCAACCTCTTGACTTGCTTTCCCAAAATGTCACAAGACTTCCACATGACCCCCATTCTGTTGCTAGGCGGAAATTAACCTTAATATATGCGTATATGCGTGTTTAGGCTCTCTGCGTCCGTCACAATTATATATTTTCTTGAATTTTTTCTTAATTCTTCACTTGGTCTTTGAAAATAATAACGAGATAAGGGTGAATATTATCTTAAAATATAAAACAACTGGGGTAGATAATTATAGAAAGAAAACGGGTAGACGAAGACAGTAAATAACGACTTGTGACATTGAAGAACCTGAATAACTCAAAATAACCTCTCAGTAAAGCAGAAAAAGTAAACCCATGGAGTAATATACTTGCGTGGAAATATATGGAGTAAAATACTTGTGTGTCGAAACACTTAGAAAAAAAACAATGTCGAAACGGAAAAACCTCTCAAACAATTATGTCCGAAGAATTCGTAGCGCACAGCCACCGAGATGAGAGCGTGTACTTGCTGAACACAATCGGAGTTACTGATGTTGAAAAACCCCAATTTTTTATTGAAGCCAGGAAAAAATCACTGACGACTCATCTTGAGTGTTCTCTCCTTCATTTATGTGCCGTGTTCTTTCAGGACGTAGGCGATTATGCCTCTCCACCTACCTCTATCCCTTACAGCTCTCAACAAGTTCCTTTCTTCTGCTACTTCCCCTAGACCACGTTCTGTCAACCACTTGCTTAAGTCCACTAGTTATATCACATGTTTTGCCTTGTCTCTCTTTCCCTCTATTCAACCCGTGATTCTCCAGGTCCTCCTTCTTCCTCATTATGCGTCACAGAAACTTCAAATGCTTCTTTCTGGTGTAAAGTATAAGCCTCCTCCTTATTTGCATCCTCTTTAAAATCTCATCATTGCTCACGCCCTCGGTCCATGATATCCTTAGCATCCTTCTGTAGAACCACATCTCCGTCACCTTCATCTTTGATGAAATCGTCCAACATTCGCTGGCATAAAGAAGAATGCGTCCTTGACCATCCCAATATGTGTACGGATCTCAGTGTTGCACTTACCGTCCTTTGTCAAAACTCTTCCCAGATATTTAAACTTCGGCGTCTGCTTGATTCTAGTGTTCCCGACCTGTAAATCGCATTTCGGGCTCATCCTTTTACTGATGACCATGCATTCTGTCTTCTTGTAGTTTATTCTTAATACCTTCTTCTAACTCTGTGTCGCTATCTTCTGTAGGAGATTTTGTAATTTCTTTTCCTTGTCTGCTATCAGTACTGTGCCATATTCTCTTAACAGAAGAAGGTAGATAGAGTTGGTTTAATCAAACGGAATGGTTTTAATGCCTCCAAAACGAAACTGCTCGCATTTACCCACCATAGAGGATCCTCCCTGCCTCCTATCAGCATATCACCAGAGTATCTCTATGCGCCTTCTTGGTCTCACGTTTTCCATTGACCCGAGGTGCAACAACTACATTGAATCAATAGCTTCATCTACCGCAAGCAAAGTTGGATCTCTGTGTCGCGCCAGAAGGTTTTTCTCGTCTGAGTCCATCCTTCAAATCTACCATTCGTCCTTGCATTGAATACTGTTGCAATTTATGGTCTGGTACCCTTGCTGCTCATCTCGAGGCCCTAGACAAAATCTGGATACAGATATGCAATGTGATAGGTCCTGATCTGGCATCTCGTCTACAGTCACTTTCTCACAGACGTGAGGTGGTTTCCGTCTGTCTTTTCTACAAATATTTTCATTGCAACTGCTCTGACAAGAATTCACTGGTACCCTAACTGCAGGAATTTAAGCGTGCTATTAGGTTGGCATCTCCGTCCCGCCCTTTCACTGTCGAAACAGTTAAATGTAGCCACCTCTTCTACTCCAACTGCTTCTTCTCTCGCACTTCCCAGCAGTGGAACTCCCTTCCTCCTACTTGCTCCCCTGATAGCTATAATCTTCAAATATTCAAATGTAATATCAATCGACATCTTCCGATGCATTGTTCCTGATCCACGTCCTTCTCTATATCCTTTCCTTAAACACCCCTCTTTACTCTTGCTCTCACTCGCTGTAACCTTTTGTGTGCTAGTGGCACCTCTGCCTTGATTGGGGTGAAATGCTTAAAAAAAATTGTTGTTTATAATGAACAGATAAATACATTCTACTGAAAGCCACCGAGTAAAGTGAATTTTCCACCTTCGCAGGAGGGTGGAATCTAACGTTTGTTTTTTAATCATTTCACCCCAAGTAAGGCAACAATGCCACTAAGACGCAGAGGGTTAATGAGTGTAAAAAATATAGGACAAAGAAAAAAGGAGAGAGAACAATAAAAGAACAGAAATTAAAAAGACAAATGAAAAAGATTGATATTACATTTAAATCTTTGAAGATCAAAATTGACTGGAAAGGAGATCTAATCATTTCAACTGTAAAATGATGAGACCTTGCCGCCAATCTAGTACTGCACTTTCTTGCTTTCCTGTCAAGTAGGATCTTCAAAGATTTAAATACAACATCAATCGCTTTCTTTTTTTTTTCCTGAGAGAGCCTATTCTTTTTATTGTCCTTTTTCCTCGCTAACGTTTTCTCAATATTCTCGGTATCCCCTTGCGTCTTAGTACCATTATCCCCTTGCTTGAGGTGAAATTATTTTTTTTTTAAAGCAAGGATCATGAGAAGTCCGTAATAACGATGAGTGTCTTCCCAAGAAATTCTTTTTCGGCGAGCAAACACGCGGGAAATAAAAGAAATATCGGTCAAGGAGAGAGATTATGGGTAGAACGCAAAAAACAATTTCACAAAAAAATTGAAATTCCTTTCAGTCGACTGAAAATCTTGGCGTACGAAAATATGGAAAGGCATAGCAGACTACGAAACTGAAAGGGAACAACATACATAACTTAAGAAAAAAAATTAGATAAAAAAAACAGTGCAAAAGATTTTTTTAAACATTTCATCCTAATGCAAGGTAATAAAACCACTAAGACGCAAGAGGTTACTGATTGTTAGAGAATATTAGAAAAAAATACGATTAAATGAAAGAACAGGAATTAAGAAGGAAGAAGATAACTATTGGCATTGTAAAATCAAAGCTGACTGGAAAACAAGGAACTGGGAGAGAGTTCAACAAGCAAGAAGTACAAGAAAAGAAACTGTTAGCATAGAACGTAAGGTTACATCTAGCCATTTCAACTGTAAAATGATGAAACATGGCCGCCAATCTCGTAAAACCTCGCCGCCAATGTCGTACTTAATTCTGAAGTCTCGTTACTATAAAGGAAAGTTCATCAGAACAATTATAATAAAAGTATATATAGAAACGGTAAAAAGAAGATACATAACGGCGATGGGAAAGTGATTGAAGCCAAGATGCCAGGTCACGACCGATGACATTGCAGATTCTTCTTTGGATCTTATCAAGGATGTATAAATATATAGCAGGACCACCAGACCATAGCAATATTCTAAGCATTAACGAATGCTAGGCTTATAAATATGTAAGATTTGGGTGAGAATAATTGTCTAGCACAGAACTTTTCTTAGTTTTAAATGCCATATCTCTCTTATACTAGGCGGGAATGACTCTCTACTGTCTCCTTTTTCTTTTCTTTTTGTTTTTTAGTCATTTCACCCCTAAGCAAGGCGATAAAGCCACTAAGACGCGATGAGTTACTGGCGATAAAAGACAGAGAATGAAACTGGGAAAAACGTTACTTTAGAAAAAGAATATGATTCAAGGAGGCAGATGACGCTTGTCCCTGGATTTAATTTTTTTTATTTTTTTATTTATTTATTTATTTATTTATTGAAGATTCTCGTTGATAGGAAAGCAAGAAACTGGAAGAGAGTTCTATAGGCAAGAACTGCATGAGAAGAAACTAGTAAAATAGGACTTAGTTTATCTGAAAATTACAATGTATTATTGGGAAAAAAAAGATCTAGACAAGCCGCCATTTAAGTCTCGAGGGGAACCACTAACGCGAGAGGTCCCATTCTGCTCTGCTATTTAGCCTATAGCAGAAAAGGGAATAAATACTGTTGCTAAAAGCATATATGTGAAAGTGAATGCAACAGACATGCCAGGATTTTCTGGCAAATATCGTAAGAATCTGAATTGTTTCAAAGCTTCACCAAGGATTTTTTTTTTTCAGTATCGCATACGTCTTCAACGCTATGCAGGTAGCGAGAAGAGAAATCGTAGTCATGAAATTTAGAAATATTTAGAATTTAGAAATAGGTATCGGGTGTAAGTTATATGAAATAATCCTCGATCAGATTATTCTGATCGACTTGGAGCAACGTAAATGTGATTCTATAGAAGCATGATTCCTTTGACGGAACAACGAGGAAGTTTTACAGAAAATGGAAACAAAAAAGGACACTTATAGCGGCAGTTGAAATTACTAGGTCACAGTGAGGAAAGAAGCCTTGAAAAATTTAACACTCACATAACATACTTAATCATGAAAGGCAGAAGCAAACGGAGAATAATCTACCTAACAAGCTTTTATAAATGAATGACAGAACAGAGATTGGGAGGGGATGATAAGAAAACAGATATTGCTTAGAGACATGATCAACTTATTTTACGAACTTTTGTAAATGAATGACAGAAAAGGAACCGGCAGTTATAGTAAAAGGACAAATGTTGCTTATAGGTACAAAGGATAGGAAGTTGTGGAGAGCCATGATCAACCTACTTAACGAGCTTTTATAAATCAGTTGCAGAACATGGACTGGGGGATAATAAGAGGGCAAATACTGTTTAGAGCTGCAAATGATCAGAAGTTGTGGAGAGCCATGATCAACCTACTTAACGATCTTATGTAGATGAATTATAGAATAGAGACTGCGAGGGATAATAAGAGGGAAAATATTGCTTAGAGTTGCAAAGGATAGGAAGCTGTGGAGAGACATGACCAACCTACTTAACGCGCTTTTGTAAATGGGTGACAGAATATGGGCTGGGAGGTAGATAAAAATATTTCTTAGAGTTGCAAAGGATAGGAAGTTGTGGAGAGCTATAATCGGGAAGGGACAAAGCAATAAAAGAATAAATTCTATTCTGCAGTTGTTTTCTAATAAAGAGCATGGTCTACGTTTATTAGGTTTTCAACATCCTGACTACATAATACGTTTGTTTTTTTTTTAAGAACATATTTCCGAATCAGTTATAGCAAAATCTACATTATCTAACTGTATAGCTAAACTAAACAAAGTTGTACATAATATAGAATTACTTACGAAACAGAAACACATGACATTTTACCTTTCCGCTATATCAGTTATCATACTGAAAATGGCCTAAAACTGTGTCCATCGCAAATCAATTAATAAAAATGATCTCATAAATTTCTATTCTCAACATAACAACAAAATAAAATCTGGAATAATCATCGGATTCTGTTTAAGAGTACTGGAAATTTGTAGCCCTCAGTATATATATGAAGATCTGAAATATATTGAAAATTCCTTTAAACTCATCTAATACCGTAATAATTTCATATTCAATGCGAACCAAAAGTTTCGTAAAACATTTCAAAATAGAAGAGTCGACCATTTTGACAAACACAATGAAACAAAATATATTATTCTACACACCAACTTCACCTCAGCTGCAATTGAAAAGAATTTATCTAAGTTTAACGTAAAAATTGTCAGAACGAATTCTAAAACAATAAAAAAAAACTTGATTAATACAAAAGTAAATAATAATAATCGAAAACTTGAAGGAGGAAATTATTCTATTACCTGTAAATATTGCCACAGGAATACATAGGAGAAACCTCAAAGAATTTTTATAAAAGATTATAAGAAAATCCATCAATAAATAAAAACAATTATAACTTAAGAGCCTGCATCATTAAATGTATATAAAAAACACTTTACACCTCACTTACGTCACAACTCTCTTTGCTTACGTCACGACACTCATTAGTTCTATTTGTCACCATTTGTCTCTACCTATCCTGATGATGATTTAAGAAAGTCGAAACCCTGGACTATATTTCCTGTACTTTTCATCCGAAATGAACTTCTGAAAATTTCTGACGGAATTTCATCCTTGTCTGAGGATTATTCGTAACTTGGAAAAGTCGATCACTAAAACTAATCGATACAATATGTAGTTGCCTTAAAGAACCTTTGCCGTATTACACAGATTGTATGAAGACAAAGGGATCTTTTACAAAACAACACATTCAGTGCATTAGTTGCTCAGTGAGTTTGATCATAATTTTGATTTTAAAAATGCTAGTTTAATTAGTCGTGCGACGATAGCTTGGGGGTAGAATCTCTGACTGATACCAAATCTTGGCTTGAAGCTATAATGATGATCTGTGAGGACTGAGGAATCGGAAAGCCGGATTCGAATTCGTACATGCTAATCCCATTGGGAAAGGTATGAATCCTCTTCTTAGTAACTTTACCACTAGTTATGGGTAAATAGCAGGACAGCTTTGCAGAAAGAAATGGCAACTTACTGCGGGAAAAAGGCATCAGTCATGTATCACGCATGGCACATAACTGAGTTTAATTAAAAGAGAAAACAATTTACTAAGATGAAAATGTATAGAAAGTGCTTTAATTGCTAGATCAACCACAGTAAATTTATGTCTAGGTTCTTACAGCATTTTATCTGTGTTTGCAGGGTAGTGTGTGCAAAATAATATATACTCCCTTCAAATTCAGGTGAGCTGAGGAAATGTGAAATTTTCTTTGGACCAATGAAAACATTGTCTTTTCAGAAATTGATGGGTGAGATGAGAAGAAAAAGAATTAAATTCGTGGACCTATGTGAAATTGCTTTTAGACCAATGAAAAAGCTTGTCTCCACAGAAATTAGTCGTTGAGCCAAGAGAAGAAAGAAAATAAATTAGCGAGCCTATGTGAAATACTCTTTTTATATAAAATGAGGAGAAAAAATTAAATTAATAAGAGCAGATTGTCTGAAGTCATGGGAAAGGTTACGTTTTAGTTCATCGCGATCAGCGTTCAAGTTCTTGCCAGTGTAAAATTATTCACCATTTATATTATCGGTTTTAACCAAAAAGGGGTTACTTCAAAGAGTTTTCTTTCAGCAATCCAAGAAAGGTAACTATTTAAAACTATCTCACTTCGTCTACTTTTGAACATATGCAAAACATATATAATTTCGGTGAGCAACGAACACTCTTATCTTTGTTTTAAACATTTTTAATATTATTTTGTATCAGATCATTTCATCTGTTATATGAATATTTCCTCTTTATGACAAAACTACAGACTTTGAAAATTTCTTATTTTCTACTGACACAACTCCAAGAGTGTGAATTCGTAAATAAATTCCTTATCTTGTCTTGTTAAAATTACCCGTGTGTTTCCTCGTTTTTACAATCCTTCATTGATCTTCTTGGCGTGGATAAATCAACTGTTCATTTTATCTACTAAACTCCACGCTACTATAGCAGATCTTCTATTATTATTATGTGATACTTATAACAAAAGTGATAAACCGTCCTGGGTATGACAATAAACTACATCCGCGTCCTGGGTAAGACGATAAACTACATCCGCGTTCTGGGTAAGACGATAAACTATGTCCAACAGCAAGGCCACTGATCAGGAGATTTTGAGGAGCGTGGAACCACCTGTTAATTGCTGGTGTTCCCAGATCCACCTTGACCCGGGGTAAAATTATGGGCAAATAGTTAAGCCCCAAAATGGAATCAAAACGTTATGAAAGTGTAAAAATAGGTTTTAATACCAGCGATAAATTTTTTGAGGAAAAATATTACCTGCAATACATTATTACCAGCAATACATTTTTGAAGAAAAAAGAATACCACCAATACATGTTTGAGGGAAAAAATATCGTCAGCAATACATTTTTGAGGAAAAAATATTACCAGCAATACATTATTGAGGAAAAAAATATCCTCAGCAATACATTTTTGAGGAAAAAATATTACCAGCAATACGTTATTGAGGAAAAAAATATCGTCAGCAATACATTTTTGAGGAAAAAATATTACCAGCAATACATTATTGAGGAAAAAAATATCGTCAGCAATACATTTTTGAGGAAAAAATATTACCAGCAATACATTTTTGAGGAAAAAATATTACCAGCAATACATTATTGAGGAAAAAACTATCGTCAGCAATACATTTTTGAGGAAAAAATATTACCAGCAATACGTTATTGAGAAAAAAAATATCGTCAGCAATACATTTTTGAGGAAAAAATATTACCAGCAATACATTATTGAGGAAAAAAATATCGTCAGCAATACATTTTTGAGGAAAAAATATTACCAGCAATACATTATTGAGGAAAAAAATATCGTCAGCAATACATTTTTGAGGAAAAAATATTACCAGCAATACATTATTGAGGAAAAAACTATCGTCAGCAATACATTTTTGAGGAAAAAATATTACCAGCAATACGTTATTGAGAAAAAAAATATCGTCAGCAATACATTTTTGAGGAAAAAATATTACCAGCAATACATTATTGAGGAAAAAAATATCCTCAGCAATACATTTTTGAGGAAAAAATATTACCAGCAATACGTTATTGAGGAAAAAAATATCGTCAGCAATACATTTTTGAGGAAAAAATATTACCAGCAATACGTTATTGAGGAAAAAACTATCGTCAGCAATACATTTTTGAGGAAAAAATATTACCAGCAATACGTTATTGAGAAAAAAAATATCGTCAGCAATACATTTTTGAGGAAAAAATATTACCAGCAATACATTATTGAGGAAAAAAATATCCTCAGCAATACATTTTTGAGGAAAAAATATTACCAGCAATACGTTATTGAGGAAAAAAATATCGTCAGCAATACATTTTTGAGGAAAAAATATTACCAGCAATACATTATTGAGGAAAAAAATATCGTCAGCAATACATTTTTGAGGAAAAAATATTACCAGCAATACGTTATTGAGGAAAAAAATATCGTCAGCAATACATTTTTGAGGAAAAAATATTACCAGCAATACGTTATTGAGGAAAAAACTATCGTCAGCAATACATTTTTGAGGAAAAAATATTACCAGCAATACATTATTGAGGAAAAAAATATCGTCAGCAATACATTTTTGAGGAAAAAATATTACCAGCAATACATTATTGAGGAAAAAACTATCGTCAGCAATACATTTTTGAGGAAAAAATATTACCAGCAATATGTTATTGAGAAAAAAAATATCGTCAGCAATACATTTTTGAGGAAAAAATATTACCAGCAATACATTATTGAGGAAAAAACTATCGTCAGCAATACATTTTTGAGGAAAAAATATTACCAGCAATACGTTATTGAGAAAAAAAATATTACCAGCAATACATTATTGAGGAAAAAACTATCGTCAGCAATACATTTTTGAGGAAAAAATATTACCAGCAATACATTATTGAGGAAAAAACTATCGTCAGCAATACATTTTTGAGGAAAAAATATTACCAGCAATACATTATTGAGGAAAAAACTATCGTCAGCAATACATTTGAGGAAAAAATATTACCAGCAATACATTATTGAGGAAAAAAATATCGTCAGCAATACATTTTTGAGGAAAAAATATTACCAGCAATACGTTATTGAGGAAAAAAATATCGTCAGCAATACATTTTTGAGGAAAAAATATTACCAGCAATACGTTATTGAGGAAAAAACTATCGTCAGCAATACATTTTTGAGGAAAAAATATTACCAGCAATACATTATTGAGGAAAAAAATATCGTCAGCAATACATTTTTGAGGAAAAAATATTACCAGCAATACATTATTGAGGAAAAAACTATCGTCAGCAATACATTTTTGAGGAAAAAATATTACCAGCAATACGTTATTGAGGAAAAAAATATCGTCAGCAATACATTTTTGAGGAAAAAATATTACCAGCAATACATTATTGAGGAAAAAACTATCGTCAGCAATACATTTTTGAGGAAAAAATATTACCAGCAATACATTATTGAGGAAAAAAATATCGTCAGCAATACATTTTTGAGGAAAAAATATTACCAGCAATACATTATTGAGGAAAAAACTATCGTCAGCAATACATTTTTGAGGAAAAAATATTACCAGCAATATGTTATTGAGAAAAAAAATATCGTCAGCAATACATTTTTGAGGAAAAAATATTACCAGCAATACATTATTGAGGAAAAAACTATCGTCAGCAATACATTTTTGAGGAAAAAATATTACCAGCAATACGTTATTGAGAAAAAAAATATTACCAGCAATACATTATTGAGGAAAAAACTATCGTCAGCAATACATTTTTGAGGAAAAAATATTACCAGCAATACATTATTGAGGAAAAAACTATCGTCAGCAATACATTTTTGAGGAAAAAATATTACCAGCAATACATTATTGAGGAAAAAAATATCGTCAGCAATACATTTTTGAGGAAAAAATATTACCAGCAATACGTTATTGAGGAAAAAAATATCGTCAGCAATACATTTTTGAGGAAAAAATATTACCAGCAATACGTTATTGAGGAAAAAACTATCGTCAGCAATACATTTTTGAGGAAAAAATATTACCAGCAATACATTATTGAGGAAAAAAATATCGTCAGCAATACATTTTTGAGGAAAAAATATTACCAGCAATACATTATTGAGGAAAAAACTATCGTCAGCAATACATTTTTGAGGAAAAAATATTACCAGCAATACGTTATTGAGAAAAAAAATATCGTCAGCAATACATTTTTGAGGAAAAAATATTACCAGCAATACATTATTGAGGAAAAAACTATCGTCAGCAATACATTTTTGAGGAAAAAATATTACCAGCAATACGTTATTGAGGAAAAAAATATCGTCAGCAATACATTTTTGAGGAAAAAATATTACCAGCAATACGTTATTGAGAAAAAAAATATCGTCAGCAATACATTTTTGAGGAAAAAATATTACCAGCAATACATTATTGAGGAAAAAAATATCGTCAGCAATACATTTTTGAGGCAAAAATATTACCAGCAATACGTTATTGAGGAAAAAAATATCGTCAGCAATACATTATTACCAGCAATACATTTTTGAAGAAAAAACAATATTACCAGTAATACAATTTTGGAAAAAGTGTTTCCAGCAACAAAAATCTTGTCGGCATTAAATAACATATTGTGATTGATATGCCTTAAAACAAACCTAACCAAACCAAACAAAACCAAAATTGATAAAAGCATAAACAAAAAGAAACTAAATGTAATCGACTAGACTATATAAACAAACAAATATTTTAAAAAAAATAAATTACATTTAAAAGTTTAAAATCCCAGCTTCCGTTCTCTTTCGTGCGCATGCGTATTCACATCAACGTAAACATTTCTTTCGTCCGAAGTACTAAAGGACGAAACACGCCACACACTTTTTTTTCTTTTTCCACTTTGTTATTGATTTTTGCTAGCCTGAAAATGAAAATCTTAATCTTTTAAATGCTCTATTAACATAGTCGGCAATGACTTCCACGTGTTGGTGCCTTGAAATATTTGCTTAAAGCGGGTGTGTATATAGAAATCTCATTCGCTTCTTTAATTTCATTTATTTCCTTTTTTGTAATGAACACGTGGTTTTGATACTGGGATATTAAACCGTCCAGCAACTGGATCAAGCTCCGTGCGTTAAGTGGAAGCAACATGTTACCCTATCCCAGGTTGGCGGAGGGTTGGTGAGCCTTTCTTTTATTTTCTTTTTTGGTCCTGGCATAATTTTTAATTGATACTGTTCTTTTTCTAGGTAATACCTCCCCATGGCATCCTGGGTATGACGATAAACTACATCCTGCAGCAAGGCATCTTATTGGAGGTTTTGAGGAGCGTATTATTGCCAGGTCGACTCTGACCCGGGCTGGTAGCTCCTGTTAGGGAACCAGCTATAGGCAAATGGTGAAACCCCTACGAAAGTATAAAAATAATTTTTATAGTAAAAACACCAGCAATACATCTTTATGTAAAACAAAAATCATAGCAACGATGCATTTTTAAAACAACATGACCCGCAATACATTTTATGTGTAGTTGAAGACTTACAATTGCGTTCAAAATATATTCACTTGAGCCATAAGATTGTTCAAATTCCCACTTCCGCATTGAATGACCCATGGAGATTGATATGTTGCTTAAAACCAAACAAACAACATGAAATAAATCTTTCATGACATTAAGTCATATAATATCCTACAATTTCTTAAAGAGATCAAACTGTATTCCAAAATATAACTTCAACAAAATTACAATATAAAATCCACATATCACCGCCTCTAATAATAATGTCCACACAAACATGTATATACACAAAAGCTGAGTATCATCTACCATGTATTCAACTGTGAAAGTAGAATAACATATCGTATTTTTATTATTTCAAAGAAAATTAAATTTCGGCATTAAATGACCCCTAAGGAGTTGATATGCGGTTAAACAAACAGCAACACCCTTCGCATGGCGACAAGATGTGACACGAAGTCTTTTTAATGTGGGTCTGTCTTCGATCAATCCAACAATTGCCGAATCCCCACAACCACAGTCACGCTGGCGTTGATATTCCACTGAACGTCTTTCTTTTAGTTCAACGAGGAAGGTGCTCCCCCAGGGTTGGAATCCCCGGGCTCAAACTGCTTTTAAACACTAATGTAGAAGTTTCTATTTACCTTTCCGAGCAGTTAAAATTCCATTTTTAACGAACAAAATGTCTTCTGACGAAGGTAATTGAACTTCGTTTTGAAACAAATTGCACCATAAAAATATGTAAGTCAAGATATTTCAACCAATAATTTATTCTTTTGGCTAAAACGCATGTAGTTCTTCAAATATTCTGTCCTCGTTATTTTCCCTATAAATTTCATCTGTCTCTTTCTGATTGTAAGTATACGTTTTCTTGTTGTTACTACTACTTAACTTAAAACTTCCCCATTGCTCATATGTTCTGTCCATGGTATTTCCAGCATTCCTCAGAAGAATTATATCTGTCTTGCTTCAGTCTTCGTCTCTCTTTTATATTGACAGATTAGTATAAAGTCTAAAATTGATGACATACATTAGATAGAGAAACTGACTCCCTGAAAAGTAAATAGTTCATTTTTAATTGAAATTGTAAACAATTCCAAAAAATATAGAGGTACTCGTATTTTTTAAATCACTTCACCCTAAGATAGCTACTAAATAAAGCCACTAAGACGCGAGGGGTTACTGAGTGTTAGAAAATATGTGAAAAAAAATCAATATTAAGGAGTAAGAACAATAAAAGAACAGGAATTAAGAAAACAGAAGATAATGATTGACATTGCATTTCATTTTTTGAAGATAAAACTTGACTAGGAAGTAAAAAGCCGAAAGAGAGTTCCTCAATCGAGAAGTATGACAGAAGAACCTATTAGCATACAACTTACGGTTTGATCTAGTCATTTCAATTTTAAAATGATGAGACCTAGCTGCCAATTTAGTACTGTGCTTAAATTCATACCATGAAAGAATATATAGAAAAGACGCAAGAAAGCTACGTTACGGCGGTGGGAAAGTCACTGAAACCGGCCGAGATGCCAGGTCACGACTAATGACATTGCAGATTCTTCTTTGGATTTTACCAAGAATCTCTAAATATATAACAGGAGTACCAGACCATATGTGGCAGCAATATTCAAAGCAAGGAAGAATGGTAGGCTTATATAAGATAGATTCTGGCTAGAAAAAACGGTCTAGCACGACACAGCGAACTAAATTTCTTAGGTACAGACTTAGCGATTGATTTAATATAATCTTTCTACTTCATGTCAGGTCATGAATTGAGCTGTGGCTGTAATGATATAATTGTTACAGCCACTCGCTTAACGACCGGGCTCCGTTCCAATGACCTCGTCGCTAAACGAGCTGGTTCCTAATTGAGAAGTTGTATCTCACCGCCATTTCAGATATACTGCACGTGTAATGGGTTTGTCTCAAACAGCTTCAAATAGTTTAATGTCACTTTTGCACTGTTTGTGATATTTCTAATTCATTGCTAAATGTTTATACAGAACAGTAATATACAGAACAGTACATGTAATAAAAGCATTTGAAAATCAGCTCTATTTTCTGTACATTACTTAGGTTTGCATACTACGAATACAGTACAAGTTATTTTTTCTTCATTTTTCACTTTATTTATGTGGCCAACGCTCTTCAGTACAGACAGCAAAAGAGACCCCGAATCGCGTGAAAGAATATGTCTGTCAAAACTTGTTACAGTCGAGTTTTCCCGTTGGCAACGGAGCAGCATGGCATGTCTAGATACGGGCCTCTCTTCAACTTGTTCAGCTCCGGCTTTTAGCCAACTGTCTCATGCCAATAAAAGCGACAGGAAAACCAGCAGTGGGCAGTTGGTGAGAACTCATATCGTGTGAAGACGTTCCTTTGTTGCGTGAATTGCGTGCAGTGGTTTCTGAGACGGTTTTATTTTTTCTCTTTCCCTTCCCTGCCTGTTACTGCCTTAAGACAACAATCTGTTAAGTTCCCCCTACCAACCTCACCACAACAGGAAGAGTTGAAATTAATGTATGCACGATTTCACAGCGCTTGCGTCACTTCTTTATAGTCAGCCTATGAACTTTTCAGCCCAACCTCAAACCTGGAAATAAACATTACAGTTATTAATAAGAAGAGCTGAAATTAATGTATGCAAGATTTCACAGCTCTAGCATCACTCCTTCATAGTCAACCTATGAACTTTTCAGCCTTTCCTCGTATCTGGAAAGAAACAATGCAGTTATTAATAAGAAGAGTTGAAATGAATGCATGGAAGATTTTACAGCTCTAACGTCACTCCTTCATAGTTAGCCTATAAGCATTTCAGCACACCGTCGTACTTTTTTACACATCAATCTTTCAATTCGGCGTTTTCATCTTTTATATTTGAATCTGTTCCAGACAGAAGTGAAGTTCTGAAAAGAACACTGGACAATAACATGAAGCCACTTGAAATATTAATGTCTGCGATTGAGGACAACCTTGTTAGTGAAAAGACAAGAAGACTTTTGTTTCAAATGAAAAGCAAGGATTCAGTTTCTAAAATCATGAGACGTCTGCTCAGAAACTTCAATAAATGACAAAAGATTGAAGGATGGTGCGAAAAGGAATACAAATATCTGCCTTTGCACACAACGCTGTTAGTGAACAAGCAATAAGATTTTTGTTTCAAATATTTTCAAGGGGATATTTTCAGTTTTGAGTTGAAGAGAGCTTTTTTTTATTAAACTCACCAATTAATATTTGTTTGAAGGTTGTGATAAAAAATGATTCTCAAACGTCAATCAGATAACTTCGCGGTAAATTTTACTCTGTCGATCAGGAATCATTTGAAATGATTTAAGGAGAGGCTAAAGTAAAAAAAAAATTCTCCGAAAGGTCCCATTTAAACGTAATATTTAAGAACAAAAATCAAATCTTTAATCGATGTATTATGTTCAACGGAATAAAATAGAATGGATAAAAATGACAAAAAAGATTTGATTTTATGTAATTATCAAAGACGTACGCAATGGTAGGATATAAATGAAAAGCAAAAAATATCAGTAGGGCGTACACTATTACCCCTTAAAATTATAGTGAAAATCTGATAAAACAAAAGTGTTTTGAGGCTTCAAAATTTATTCCAAAATCGTCAAACAATTACTGAATATGTAAACAAGCATGAAACGGTTCATCCAAACCTCAACAAAGCAGTTACCTATTTTTTAAGTAGACAGGATATCATTTTGCTATATAGGGTGTGTCAAAAATACTTTTACAAATTTTGGCGACAGTTTCCTCACACTAAACAAGGACAAAAGTCTATATAAACATATGTCCTCAAATTCTTCGTTTTCAAGTTATTAAGGTTAAAGTTTACGGTAGATGCTATTAAATGTACAATCCAAGATACAATCCCAAAATACTCATTACCATAGATTGTGGTACCATGGATCCTGTCTCAGCAACTCAAAAGATAAATAGCAGCAATGGTTCGATGACTCGGCTACCCCCGGTCTGGAAACGCAATCTGATACAGTCGTGCAGTCCCGCGTCCATTACCATTCGTACAGCTGTATGTAAAAATCGTATCTGCCTGCTCACGATATGAATATCCTAGCATTGTTAAACGGAACACTTCTCAATTAACTCACTACAACATACGTTGAACGTTGAAGACAGACTAGAGACACATGTACACGAAAGACATATTTAAAGTAAGCTACATGGCAACACAGCGCCATCTACCGTAAACTTTCTTTAATAATTCAAAAAATGAAGGATTTGGGGGCATATGTTTATATGAACTTTTATCCTTGTTTAGTGTAAGGAAACCGCTCCCCAAAGTTTGTAAAAGTATTTTTGAAACAGCCTGTATAATCATTTTTAACGACGCGTTTTCGAATAACGTTATTAAATTTGAATTCAATGAAGAAGACGACTTTATTCCATTTTACTTAGTCTCTCTCCTCCAGATCAAGTTTGAAAGAATTTCTGCCATTTTCTTATCGTCAAGAAATTTTCGAATTGGGGTCAAATTGAAGAAATCTTCATTGAACTTAAAATGAATAATTTTTTAAAGAGGAAATTAACATTTTGCCCATGGGAAACACATTTATACAAACCGAGAAGGATTATTCTGATTTTTGATTGAATTAATATTTTTTTTACTGTTTATTAGAGTGTATCAAAATATATACGTTTTTAATTATGGGGAACTTCACGAGAGTTATTATAGGCTTTGTGAAGTTCAAGTAATTTTCTACATATGGAATTTTTCAATCGTTTTAGCACCTTTGAAATTTTTTTTTCAGTTTTGGTGGCCAGGTTCTCCTCTTACGTGCATTTTAAAGCAACATAATCAACTTTTGTTCGTATCTGGTCGTTCCTGAATTGTACAAATAATTTTAGCAGACTTGAGATTCAGTTTCAAATAATGGTTCAAAATATAAGATAATGCTCATTAATAATAACCCTCAGAGGTTGCATAGTGCAGGATCAAAATTGAAACCGAAGACCTTATTCTTGGCACACAGAACCAATGCTTCCAAACTAGAATATATCAAGTAAACATAACGAAAGATCTTGTTGAACCCAAATGCAGATTTTGTGAAACAATTGTATCAGATTTCACGGTATTAGCATCCACCGAATATTAAAATCGGAATGACTGAGTGCACTGGAAAATTCCCATCTTTTATGGGAAGAAAACTGCACACCCGTTTACAGATATAGGACGAGAAACAATTTTATAAGATTTTACAACACACACAAAGCAATCAGAGCTAATCGCCTATACAATGTGATCAAAGACCACAAAAACAGAATGTGTTCTCTTATTGATATGACAGTTCCCGAAATCTGTAATGTTTTCTGTTTTTTTTGTTTTTTTTTTTGTTTTTTTTAATAGATTTCACCCCATGTAAAGAAGTAAAACCACTAAGACACAAGGGGTTACTGGGTCTAGAAAGATTAGGAACAAAAACGTTACGAACAAGCTAGAACAAAATGTACTGTTCAAGAAAGAGCTTAATACACATGAAACCCTAGGAACAAAAATAGCGAATACCATTTACGCCAAATGAGTAAGAGAGAAAGCAAAATAACTTGGCCAAATGAAATTACAACAAAACTGGGGGGGACAAGGCGTTGCATGGCAAATACCTAAAAAGAACGAAAGAAGCAGATATGAACCAACAAAAAACACATCAGTGGCTGAGGAGCAGCGGTTGAAAGCTGAGACAGAAAGCCTAATTATTGCAGCTCAGGACCAAATCTTCGCAACCAGATCCCATTACTGTCAAATAATCAAGGATGGAACTAACCCGAAATGTAGGAATTGCGGAAAATATGATGAAGCAGTCGACAATATTATCTTGGGATGTCCGGAATTAGCAAAAAATGAATATACCCACAGACATAACAAGGTAGCGACATATGTGCATTGAAAAATATGCAAGAAACAAAATCGAAGACACTGAGAGATGGTATGAGCACCAACAACAGTTACCCAAAATAATGATGTAACTATCCTCTGGGACACGCCAATTCAAACTGGCAGGGAAATAAAAGCTAGCAGACCTGATATTATCATAAAATACACGTAAATCAGGAAGTGTATGTTTATTGACATTAGCAGTGCCATCTGAGAGAAACACTTCCATGACAATTCTCGAGAAATTATCCAGGATGTGGGGAATGAAAACTGAGACTGTACCAATACTAATCGGAGCCTCGTGAGAAAAGGAATGAACAATTTTACTAACAGTGTCCCAGGTAACATCAACATACAAGTTACCCAAAAGATCGCCCTACTATGACTATCACATATATTAAGAAAAGTGCTATCAATTAAATGACAATTCTCCTAAGAACTATAGTTTGGAACCGGCTCTACAGGATACAAAGCAGGAAACATAACATACGCAAATATTAATAATAATAATAATGATCATTGGATGGAGAGCAAATGCTTTGATATAACCTTTGTGCACAAGAGCAACCACGAACGAATTATGGTTTTGGTACTTTGGGATTAAAGCATTGTGACGGCTGAACAGATTGTGAAGACGCCTTGGAGATACATGGCTTAATTGTAAGTGCACAGGTAGCAGCGCTGCTTGGAACGGCTTATCTCTTGAAACGGCTTTTGTCTAAGGAAAGAGTTGTACCTCTAAGCTGCTGATACCTGAGGTAAGACCTACATCACCGGTGGAAAAAAAACCCGGAGAGGATCCGTAATAATAATAATAATAATAATAATAATAATAATAATAATAATAATAATAAAAATTGGTATCCAAGTACGTGTACCAAACAACTGCCAACAGTTTTGACATGTATTTGAACACCAAAGAGGAAAGTCTCTTTATGATCACGAGAGACCATGACAGGACATCGAAAACAGTGCCCAATCAAGATAGGTGTTCAGTTTAACAGAAAACGAAATAGTCAGAAATGATATTGAAATGAAAACTTTATCATGTCGAAATGAAAACGAAAATATATTGAAATGAAAAACCGATATTGAAATAATAATGACATAAAAACCTATTTATTTATATTTTTAATCGGTATCACCCCAAGCAAGGCAGTACAGCCACTAAAATGCATGCTAAAATGTTACAGGCTGTAGAGAAATTATGAACAGAAGCCTTAGTTATGAGCAGAAAGAGGAAAAAATAATCAGGTGGACAGTAGATAGCGATTGACATTGCATTTAAATTTTTGCATGTTAAAGTGGGCTGGAAAGCATGGAGCCAGAAAGAACTTCCACAAGCTGGAAGTGCGAGAAAATAAACTGCCAGCATAGAAGTTAGGTCTACATCTAACCAGCTCAACTGTCAATTGATGAGATCTTGACGCCAGTCTAGTCATGCACTTTAATTCTAGGTAGGATCCGAACACTTACGACGAAAGTATTTATAAAAAGGCACAGAGAAGCAATCTTGCGGCGGTGGGAAAGTGACTGAAGCCGAACCGCCAGACCAGTATCAATAGTATTGCTGATTCTTCTTTGGGTCGTATCAAGGAGATCAAGCTAAATAGCAGGGACACTGGACCATATGTAGCAGCAATATTCAAAGCATGGACGAATGATAGACTTATAGATATACAAGATAGATTCTGGAGAGAAAATTCTCTAGCACGACACAGTGAACCAACTTTCTTAGCAGCTGACCTACCAATGGATTCAATCTATGTTTCTACTTCGTGTTAGCTGAGAACGTTAGCCTGAGAAGGCGCAGCGAATCACTTTCCTGGAGGTTAGCATCAGCCATGCTGATGGAAGGCAGAGAGGGGCCTCTCAGATTATTAATAGGCAGAAGTTTAGTTTTATAGGTTAAAAATTGATCTTTTGCCCCAGTTAACCACAGTCTTGAGGTCGTTTTGTATATCAACTGGCATTTTGACCTTGTCGAACTGATCAGCCTTATTATCGAAGCAGGAGTAAATTGTTGTGTCGTCAGCGTAGATGCCAAGTTGAAAACTGATATCATCGGGAAGGTTGTTAATGAAAATTAAAAACAGCATAGGACCAAGAGTGGAGCCATTGACGACACCCGCGTTAGTACGAAAGGATCTAGACGAATGGCCGTTCAGGATAACTTTCACTATTGAAATGTAAGAGAAATGAAATTGTAATAATATATTATGTTTCTCCTCGAATAATTTCCTATACTTTAGTTACTGAGCTCTGGTCATGCATTCCTAATCAACTGATTAAATGCGACTGAAATCGAGTTTCCTTTCGATGGATTTGGTTGGCTTTATTTTCATTTATGCTTTGTTGTTAGAAAAAAATAAATATATTTCTGCTTCACTTCTGAAACAAACACATACAGAAAATGTTATCTGTATCGATGTATATTTTCTATAACCTACATCTCCATAAAAAGTCCACTCCACAAAGACGAACAACTTAAACATATCTGTAGGGGGAACAATTCTCCCGACGTATAAATTATAATCATTCAAATTTAAATAAAATGTCATCGGCATAATTTCCATTTTTTTTAATCATTTCTTGTCAAGCAAGGCAATAAAGCCACTAAGACATAAGGGGTTATTGAGTGTGCAAGAATATGAGAAAAAGAAAACTGTTTTTAAGGAGAGGGGACAATAAAATAAGAATTAAGAAGACAAAAGATAATGATTAACATTGCATTTAAAATTTTCAGGATCAAAGTTGACTGGCAAGCCAAAAGCAGGAAGAGAGTTCCACAAGAGACAGAACAAACTGTTAACATAGAATTTACAGTTGCAGCTATCATTTTCAACTATGAAAAGATGAGACCTATGTGCCAATCTAGTACTGCACTTAAATTCGTAAAGTCGAGGTATCAAAGAGGAATGCTCATTAGAAAAAAATACAAGAAACATTTAAACAAAAAACAAAATTCAGAGTTATATAAAATTTACAGAGAGAGAGGGAGAGAACCCCACACACACATACACACACACACACACACACATATATATATATATATATATATATATATATATTGCTGTAAACGCTGTTTTTAATGCATCCACATGTTTGAGTTGACACATCGATTTTTTTAAAACTGTATGAATTACAGGCCTACACATTCAAGAGACTTAAAGAAAATGTGCTCACTGATATATATATATATATATATATATATATATATATATATATATATATGAAGAATATACTTTTTAGGTGTGCTATATTTATGGGATAAAGTGCTCAATATCAGAGATAGAGCGTATGTAAATATAAATATAAAAGTGTCTAGCATGAAACAGCCTGTATATATATATATAAAAGTGGACATTGAAGTCAACACCCAGAGGTGACAGTCGTCTCTGGGTGTTAACTTTAATGTCCGCATATTTGTTATTTACATTTATTTACATATTCTTTATCCCTGATATTGTGCATTTTAACCCATAAATATAGCATACCTTACAACTATATTTTATCAAACATATATATATATATATATATATATATATATATATATATATATATACACTCTCTCTCTCTCTCTCTCGACTCTTCCGTCGAATTCGACGTATGAAGGTCAAGCAGATCAGTTACTATGAACCGACAGTCCGACTCCAGCACATAGGATTTGATTATAGTGGTGAAGGTTTTGTGCAGAACCATCCACACTTTTTGAAGGCCCGAATACAAAGACCTGATGCACTACTTGCCACAAGGCCCCCAAACGACTTGGAAAAGGTATGAATCCTCTTCTTCTCCCTCCAGCTACGGGTAAATAGCAGGGCAGACTGGATTCTATAAGCTTGGATGGCAGCTGGTCTAGGAGAAGGACAACTCTGAATATATATATATTAATAAATATACATATTATCTCACACTGTTCGCACGACTCGGAGTTTCAAGCCAAACACAATCTTCAGGTGCTGAATAAATCCACACTCAGCACTTGAAGATTGCGTTTGGCGTGAAGGTGCCTGTCATGTGAACGGTGTGGGATAATATGAAGATTTATATATATATATATATATATATATATATATATATATATGTATGTATGTATGTATTATGTCATAAGTACAAAATTTCCATTATTTTTGTTGGCATTGGTAAACAAGCACTGAAATATTTTCTCATTCCTAAAAAAGCATCATGCTTCTGTATCATCTACAATATTTTTTCTGTCTTTTTTACATTTTTATTTTTTCTCAATTCAACTTTTTAAGATATAAAATTATATTCCAAAGTCAATAATTAAAAAAAATAAAATCAATTAAATTACATATTAAATCAACTGACTTCTTTTGCTGTTTGATTAAATACAATTTAGGAAATTGATTTGATAAATTCAAAAGCATCGTCATGGCTTACCTCCCTTTAGTTAAACTGCGGCAATCAACTGCAAGCTTTTATTCTTATCGTGTAGCCATTTTGAATTACTGACTGTAAGCAAGGCTTATAAGGAAACTACATATAACACTTAATATACAGATATTTAGAAATAAGTGAGAAATAACTAATATATTAATTTAACTCAGACACTCGTGTGAACCGAAGAACATCTACAAAATAGTTCATCTATAGATTTTTAATTACAATGTTCTCTTATTACAGCTTATAGTATTAGGTTGGTGCAAAAATAATGACGTAATAATGTCGTTTTTGACGTTAAAAAATACGTCAAAAAACGACATTATTACGTCATTATTTTTGCACCAACCTAATATAAACAATGGGCGTCGACATTCTTGTCCAAGGTCAGCGACACAACATAGTACTTTTGCATTAGTGATCGGTTCAGTAATTAAACGATTTTTGTACATTAAATAAACAGGGAAGAACGTGTTAATGACTTTAGGTCAGAAGCATAAATGTCTCATGTTGATTATTTCTCGAAAATTTTATTTGTTTCCTATATAATTGCAAGTTCAAGAAATATTTTATTTATTTTCGAGTTGCTAAGCAGAATCTCAGGGTATTTGAACAAAAGGGCCGAAGTGAATATAGTATGGATTTTTGCTATTGTCTTTTGTGAGCAGTCTAAAACTATGTGCTGAATCGAGCAGACTATTTCGATGGAGATGGTGGAAACTAAATGTTAGGATAATTAATTTTAATGTTCCAATTCTTCGAGCATTTGAGTACAATTTCGTTTGATTTTACAAGATTTAATTCGTCAGAGAGAAAAATGTTTTACCTTCCATCAGCATGGCTGATGCTAACCTCCAGGAGAGTAATGCATTGCACCTTCTCGGGTTAACATTTTCCGCTGACATGAAGTGGAAAGATTATATTGAATCAATTGCTACGTCTGCTGCTAGGAAAGTTGTTGCACTGTGTTGTGCTAGACAACTTTTCTCTCCAGAATCTATCTTACACTTTTATAAGTCTACAATTTGTCCTTGCTTTGAATATTGCTATCTCATTTGGTTTGGTGCTTCTGCTATATATTTACAAGTTCTTCATAAAATCCATAGAATCTTCAATGTCATTCGTCCTGACTTGGCATGTCACCTTCAGTCATTTCTTCTCCACCATAACGTATCTTTCCTGAGCCTTTTTTCATAGATATTTTCCTCTTTGCTTTATAGACTTTATGCATTTAAATGTAGTATTAAATTGGCGACAAGGTCTCATCATTTTACAGTTGAAACGGCTAAATTTAACCGTAAGTTCTATGCTAACAGTTTCTTCTCTGGCACTCCTCATTTGCGAAATTCTCTTCCGGCTTCTTGCTTTCCAATCAACTTTAATCTTGAAAAATTTAAATCTCAATCGTTATCATTTCTCTTTTTAATTCCTGTTCTTTTATTGTTTTCTCTCCTTAATAGTGTTTTTTTTCTCATTACGCAGTAATAACCTTGCGTCTTAGTGAATTTATTGCCTTATTGCTTAGCTTGAGGTGAAATATTTACAAAATAGTAATAATGATTTTATTGGCAATCAGGCATCTTTCTTCCTGTGTTCTAATATCGAAAACCGTTTTTTTAGGTGTTGCTAATTTTAATATAACACGCCACGAAAGCCTCCGTTGAAGGCGGGGGGCAACACAAAAGCTGGCCAGACAACATCAAAGACTGGACGGACATGACAATGCTGGAATACGTGAGAGCCACAGCCAACAGATCATTCTGAAGCAGGTTGTCTGTTTCTTTTACCCTTAGGTCCCCTGATGATGATGAGGAGGAGGAGGAGGAGAAGGAGTAGGAGGAATTTTTATTTAAAATAAACAGTTTTCATTGTTCTAAGACGACTCATGACTACTTTAATTTTTTTAAATTACCTTCAGGGATTTTGTTTTTACAGATCGCGGCAGCTATTAGGGAGATTTGATTAAATATAATTTAATGTTTAAAAATTTATTCAGTATTATTATTGTTTAGGTAATAAGCATTATAACATAACACAAATAGCTATATTGTATAAAAAGGAATTTTCGACAATATACACATTTTTTTTACTTATTTACGGTTATTTTTTTAACTTTTATCAAAAACGACATTGTTGTACATGTAGTTATGGATAATATTATACATTAATTACTAATTTTTTAATTAATAACTATTTTTGCTCATTTGGTGACATTAATAGCTGTCTAATGATGTGTTAAAATTTTGGAATAATGTAACAATAAAAATTTAAATTTCATCTCTGATCGACGTCGCAATCTATTAACATGAATTTGTTTTTTCTCAGATGAATTGTCTTTTAAACCAGCGTGTTTTATATTTAAACAAATCCCCATTGATTTATTCCAAATTCCCGAGTATCATGAACTGGAAAATACATGCTACCTGTATGATGTATATCTGTATGATATAATCTATCTGTATATACCTGTATGATATGACTATCTATTTTATATGACGAAATTGAGAAAGAGCTTCAATTCATGCGGGTTGAAGTTTATTTGTTATCATTTTTTTTTGGAAGGGGGGTAACTGATAACGAGTAGCATCATCCCATAACCTTCTTTTACAAATCACCATCGTGTGAAACGTGTTTGACTATGACGCCACTCTTCACGGTAATTGGTGGCACTTAGTCCACATTGCATCTATCATCTTGAAAGAGTTAGTCAATATATGTCGTCGAAGGGCGTCTGATGCTGCTGCGTCCATGAGATGGTTTCAAAGGAAGTGCATCGCTAGTTCGTTCTCCATTGCTCTCTTAGGCGGTGTCCGGCGGATCTGGATCCCCATTGTTTACATCTAATATGGGAGCTAATTTATCTTTCGGGCCGAGTGAGTTGGCCAGTGTATTCGAAGGGGGCGACCAATGCTTTTATGTAGATGTGTTCCAGAGACCTGTATCTATAAGTTCCTCTTTGCGACCAGTCATGCAGGATGATTGACTTGGTATCGATAAAAACACAAAGCCATTACAGATCTTTCGATGGCGAATCCGACGATGATTGCTAATTCTATAGCCGTTGCACTAATTTGTTTTGGAGACATGGTGATCCTAAAATGCTTGGCATTTCCAGTAACATGTATTATTCATCGTTCTCTGTAAACTGAGAATTTGACCCCCCCACCACCACCAATTATGCTGCATCCCATGATTCTGTTGATTCACGTTTATTCTGATCCCTACTATTCGGCATGCCCGGCTACGTTGGTCCCTTTTTTTAAGTCAAGTTCCGTACGTGATACACGCTTGGGCGATCATGTCTCTTTCGATTCATGACTGACTCAACAGCAGATTTCCCGCAGCGGGCTGCCGTTTCTTTATACAATAGACTGGTTGCCAACCAAGGCTATAGAACCCAGTCTACCCTTCTATTCAACTATTAATTCATACCTTTATTTGCGTAAGTGAATGTAACGACCTCGACTGTAATTCGAACTCGGCTCGGCTAGGATATCCACCAACTGCCCCACGCGGTCAGATGTGGCACAAGGCCGAATTTGATGTGGCGTATCGAGCCCATAGGCTCGACCAAAAATTCCCTGTAGACACCATATAAAACGGGATCGCATAGCTGTTTCCCGAGACGAGACTCTCCCCTTCGACATAGCCTTATCTGGGGATCCTCTCTGCCCGGAGGCAAACAGTTTGACCAGCACAGCTGGAGACAAATCTCCAACTCTAGACCAACATACAGTATTTACTACTGTCTTTATGTTAATGGGGACATATCCATTATCGTCCGTAGGTATGCTACAACAGAAAAATTTGTGGAGATTTTTCACAAATTAAACTAAATTTATAAAATTCTTTATTTATTAAATACCATAAAACTTTGTTAAATCTAAATACAAATCTTCTTGCCTCAAGAATAAAAAAAATAGAAATTCTATAAATTCTTGAACTGAGTCTTGAACTGCTGAGGAATATTTGCAGTGATTAGAGAGGATTTTCTAACTTCGTTTTTCATTCCATTCATTAATTAAAAGCTTGCTTGTAAAGTAGACGCTATCTTCGCCAGCGACAGATGATACATATAATATGAATATTCTGTCATTGTGCATTTTTTTTCGGACCTAGCACCCTCACGAGATGCCCAAGCTGATGGAGGATAGTTTTGTTGTTTTTTATTAAATCTAGATAGACTGCCAATCAATTCTGAAGAGTTTACCTATTACCAAAATAACCGGTTTTAATTTCAGAGTTTTCGTTCTCCTAGAGTGACAAACAAGAATAGAAAAACTAGACGACCTGGGAATCCAGTCTGGCTTCAAAGATCGGTTTGTTTTCGGGATTTCACTGTTTTAAGTTACTACACAGACATAGAAAAATGTTGTGTGTTTTTTTTTGTGGGGGGGGTTGCACTTTTTATGAGAAAAATTAAGGATTCAGTCCTTTCAGACTTCAAGAATTCCAAAAGTTTTACTGACTACTGCTTTTAGTTTCGTACATCTGTTCATAAACAGGGTTGCAGCACTGAGCTAGTAAGTAGTAGATTCGTTAGATTTGAAAAACCAGCACTACGACATGTTGAAATGATTTCTTTCTCATCGGTCGACTAAGTCAGTTTCGTTGATTCAAAACAATGGACCACAAAATGTCGCAAATGGTGAAATTCAAAAGTACCTCCAAATCTAGCAACCGTTTTCAGACAGACGCATACGTTTTATTTTTACAAAATATGAGACTCGGTAAAAAAAATTAATCGAACTGACACATTTTACGATTTATGAATCACATGCTATTCCTTGAAAACTTATCGATGACATCTGAAATTCGTTGAAAAAATTTCATCAGTGTTATCTTCGAAGTAGCTTGAACATCAGTTAGGAAGATCGGAATCTCTGGAGATTTATTGTCGGAAACGGAACAACGCTGTAGCGATTCATTGTCAGAATCGGTCAGAACGGTGTAGATATTTTTTCCTTGCAGATAAAAAGCCAAAGTAGAACCATACACAGTATATTTCCAGATATGTCGTACACATTCGGCTTATTAACGAAGGTAAGACGACGACGCAAGAAGAATTTCTGATAATCCTTGAAAGATTTTACCAGCGTTGTCTTTGAAGTAGATTGCATATTAGTTAGGAAGACTGAAGAAATAACGTCGCCATATTGGAAGAAAAGCTGAAATGACCAGCATTGAAGCCATCGTCATACAAAAATCAACTTCGGTGATGTGGACATCTGGCGCGAACGGAAAACAATCGACTACCAAAGCAAATATTTTATCCCAACTCAAAGAAGGGAATCAAAAAAGAGGAGATCAAAAGAAGAGATTCAAGAATGTTCTAAAACAAAATATGAAGAAATGTAACATGAACATCACCAGCTGAAAATTCAGTACAATGGACCGGAATCTCTGGAGATTCATTGTCAGAAATGGAACAACAATCTTCGAATCCAAATGATCAGCAGAACTAGAGGAAAAAAAAGATGTCGTCGAAAAGAAAGACCAACAACGTAAGCTTAATCCACCATCCGATACAACGTGTACTTAATGTCGAAGGAGTTTTCAAGCAAAAGTCGGTTTAATTAGCCATCTCAGAGTCCACAAACCCATCTGAATGAGACACGCAAAACTATTATCCTCGATCTCGTGTGGTAGCCATGATTCTATTTTTTGTTCCACTTTTATTTATGATTTCCTTTTAAGACTGCCGTAAGCAACATAACAAGATAGCAATGCCATGTGTAGACACAAAAATTTAAATAATAATCTGGCAACCGTTTTCAGACAGACTCATTCGTTTTATTTTTACAAAATATGAGACTAAGTAAAAAAAAAATAATCGAACTAACACAGTTTACGATTTATGAATCACATGCTACTCTTGGAGAACTTAACGATGACATCTTAAATTCATTGAAAAAATTTCATCAGTGTTATCTTCGAAGTAGCTTGAACATCAGTTAGGAAAACCGGAATCTCTGGAGAATCATTGTCAGAAACGAAAGAACAATCTTCGAATCCAAACGATCAGCAGAACTAGAGGAGAAAAAATGAAAACGTCGTCAAAAAGGAAGACAACAACAAAGCCTAATCTACCACCCGGTACAACCTGCCATCAATGTCGAAGGACTTTTCAAGCAAAAGTCGGTCTAATTAATCATCTCAGAGTTCACAAACCCATCTGAATGAGACACGCAAAACCATTATCCTCGATCTCGAATGGTAGCCATGATTCTATTTTTTGCTCCACTTTTATTTATGATTTCCTTTTAAGCCTGCCGTAAGCAACATAACAAGATAGGAATGCCATATGTAGACACAACAATTTAAATGATACATTTGGGGAGTGGAAGTCTTTGAAAAGTAATATATCATACCATTTTCTCAGTAAATGAAATTACAATAATAAAAAATATATAGGGAATATTATAACCATTTTAACAGAAAAAAATCACGAACGAAAAGTGTAACTTTTAATTGTCCAGAGTTAAAATGTCATTCTGATTACTTGAAGACTTTGAAGAAATTTACACAATGTCGTTTTAGACTGATGCTGACCTGAAGGTTTTTTCCATCTCAAAATTATTCATGTCAAAATAATCTGCATCTTCTTCAGGACTTGGTTGATCATGGCTCTCCACAATTTCATATCTCTTGTCGGCATCCCTCCCATCTCCAGTTATTCCATCTGTTTTCACAAACTCGTCAGGTAGGTGGTTCGCTGCCTCCTGTACTTTTTTCTTTCTATATGCTCAGTGTGTATCAAAATCTCCAAGCCTTCTTTCCTCATTATATACCCGAGAAATTCAGTCTCTTTCTGATTCTGAGTATAAGTGACCTTTTTGTTTCCATTTTCCTTAAGACATGCGTTGCTGAGACGTTCCGTATTCTCAGCATCCTTCTGTATAACCAAAGTTCTGTTACCTCCCGTTTTCTTTTCATATATGAGGAGCTTAATCAGCATTCACTTCCATATAAGAGGATTGACATTGCATCATAGTTCAGCATTTTTTTCTTTGTTTCTAACGATTTTTTTCTTTTTCGTCATACTTTACTTAGCTTTTGAATGGAATCTTTCACTAACCCAACCTGACTTCGGATTTCGGTGCTGTATTTTCAGTTCTTTGTTAAAACTCTTCCCAGAGTTTTAAATTATTTGAATATCAATATATACCCCTGCCGGTTCATGTTCTGAAGCGCGTTAGGCATGTTACTCGTTGTTTTCGTTTGCTCTTCTAGCCTTCAATAGGTCCTGTGAGTATCAAATTCTCCATGTTCTCTTTCCTCTTTATGTGCCTTAGAAATTTCAACTGCATCTTTCTGAAGTTAGGTATAAGTGTTTTGTTTTTTTTTGTCTCTGTTTTTCTTCAAATTTACTTAAGTTAGTTGCTTACACGTTCTGCCCCTGGTATTCTCACCATCCTTCTGTAGAACCACAGTTTTTTTTTTATTCATTTATGAGCAGATTGTCCAGCATTCAAGATTGATATTGTACTGGATGTCTCAAAAGTCGCATTACCGTTGAAAAACTTTGTAAATTTTATATTTATTTACCAAATGAAGTCATGTTTCTAAACGTGACAATATATTATTATGAAATTTTATTGATCGTATTATGGAAGATGATGTAATGCAAATTTCTTCTGGTTGCTATTCACAAGTGTACATTTTCTGACAATTGTAGCGTGAGTTTTGGGACACTTGTATAACGGTTCGGCAACGAGATTTTCCAGTTTCTTAATACTTTCTTTGGCTTCTGGAAGACATATTTCGCTATTAGAAAGTGCTTTCGGATTTTTGTATCGTCTTAGTTCGGAACTAGGGTTCCTCCTTCTGTTAATAACCATACATTCTGTCTATTTATAATCCATACTCAGGCTTTTCTTCTCGCTTCCATTTACTACCTAGAAGTACCTGCAGTTTTCTTATTGTGTCTGCTAGCAATGCAGTGCCATCTGCGTATCTAATGTTTTTTGAAATTATCTCCATCGATAATAAATCTCAGAAGAAATTTCAATGCTTAAGACCCGTTTTCTATACGTATGTTTGTTCCCAATAAATGTTCAGCATTATTCTAAAATCTGTCGTTAGGGACAAAGAAAAGAGCATTGAACTGATATGTAATATTATTCCTCCTATATGGCAGTGAAGGCTGGGTAATCTCCTTAAAGATGAAGAATAGACTTGAAGCAACAGGAAGATGGTTCTAGAGGAGGATGCTGAAGATACAATGGACCGAAGCAATGACGAAGTTCTAGACAAAGTAAAAACAAAAAGGAAGCTTATTTAACATCATGAAGAGACAGTTGTAATTTCTAGGGCATAATGAGGAAAGAGGGGTTGGAAAATTCGATACTCACAGGACAAGGAACTGAGGAAATCAACGCATAACATACTTAGTGAGCTTGACTAAATGGATGGTAGGGCAGGGTTTTGGGTGAAATAACAAAAAGAAAATTTATTAAGAGCTACAAATGATAGGAAATAGTGGGGAGCTATGATCTTCTACGTCCTTAGGGATACAGCACAAGAAGAAGAAGAAAAAGAAGAATTTAAATAGATCTTTCTGTCGGACCTTATCAAAGGGATTGTCGTAGTTTATAGAACACAGATATAAGTTCTTTGTATTGCTCACGATGATAGCATCCTCTGTATTTCGTTAGCAATAAATTCTTTTCAAATTACAGGTACACATTTTCTTATCATATCAATTCCACTTTTTGGAATTGTTTCCCATTTCGGAATAGTAGTAGTTACTGAATATAGCATAGACAAGTTGTTTTTTGTTTTGTTTTTTTACCAAGAGGAGAATCCACAAAATAATCAACACCATTAATTAAAAGGTCAATGAGCAAAAGAGGCGCGTCAGAGTAGTCGGAGCAATAAGACGTAATAGTGCTGTCTGAACTGAGACAATGCCGTCTTGAAATAATAACTTTTGCTTTACTTTAAACAGTCTAGAAAAGAGCAGCGGAAATGAATTTAGAAATGTTGGATTATGTCAAGTCATGTTTGGCGCCAGACGCGAACTTTGATTTGCAGACGACATCCATAAAATAAATATATTCGATTTTCGGAATTTGTTTTTTTTTTTTTTTTTGGGTGGTGGGAGCAGTATTTTGAATAAAAGATTTCTAAAGTTTAAGTTTTATTACAATTCTAATCATCGTTTTTAAAACAATAAACATTGCCAAAGAGCGAATGCAGTAAAAAAAAAATAAAAAAGCGGTGTCATGGGAAAAACCGTCCTTTTGACCCTCCGTCTTATTATTGCACATAAGTCTGTTTGCCAGTACATCATTGTAATGTAGTAACGATACCAGGTAGATGTATATGAAGCTTTATAAGACTATTTCTGCTTCAGAGCTGAAAATGGGAGAAAATTCTTTCCATATTGAAACTAACATATTTTTTAAAAATTTTAACAAACTTGACTCATTGAAAGAACAGATAGTAATCATTATTCTTTGTCAAAGAACCGGAAGAAAGGAAGTCTGAATACAGTCAGATGACTTGTCATTATTATAATCTGAATTTATTAATAACACTGTAAGCGTTTATGTGCTATATGTAACATGGCTAATGTAATATAAGTACACTGGCAAACATGGACATTCGTTCCCGCAGTAAGACAGAGTATCAAAAGGACAGTTTTTCCCATGACTACGCTTTTTTAACACCCTTCACTCTTCAGCAGTATTTATTATTTTAAAAAGCGATTATTAGAATTGTAATAAAACCTAAACGTATCAAAGTGATTTATACATTTTCTTTGTTCTTGAGAATTTACAGCAAAAATAATTTAAAAAAAATATTTATTTATTAGATTGTCTATTTATACTATTTATTTATTATATTTGTTATGAATAATCAAGAGTGGTCTCCCCTTGTTTTTTTACTCTCCTCTTTGAGAGAGCTATTCCTGTTTACTGGGACTATAAAGGACACTATACTCGAATCTTGTATTCTCAACTGAATAAAGCTTTCTTAAAGCCTACACCTGCGTACTTTTGTCATTACAATAATATTGGAATGGTTGGCAAAACATCGGCCAATTGATTCAAACTTTATAAAATGGTAAATAATAAGGATTGCCTCACATAGTTTAGGAATTTAGTAAATGTTTATAAATTTATGAATAAACAATTGTTTTCACATTTATGTTTTTATAAATTGCTAAATGATAAACATTGCATTGCATTAGTTTTAATTGTATTAGATTTTTAGAATGTTGTAAATATAAAAAATATTCTTGTAAACAAACAATCTAATAAATAAATACTGTTTAATATTTTTGTTGTAAATTCTCTAGAGCAAAAAAATGTATAAATTTACTTTCATCATATGTCTAGGTTTTATTACAATTCTAATCATCGCTTTTTAAAACAATAAACATTGCCAAAGAGTGAATGGAGTTAAAAAAAAAAAGCGGTGTCATGGGAAAAAACGTCCTTTTGACACTCCGTTTTATTATTGCTCGTAAGTCTATTTGCTAGTACACCAAGTAGATGTGTATCAAGCTTTAGAAGACTATTTCAGCTACAGAGCTGAAAAATGTTATACTTAATGCAATGTATAATTACAAGCGACATGAGAGCGGCGACATGAGAGCGGCGACATGAGAGCGGCGACATGAGAGCGGCGACATGTTTATTTTATTAGCGCAATCCTTATCAAATACTTTATTTTATATGTAAATCAAGTTTTCTTATTTTTATTCCAAGAAGCATTTGTGTTGCGCCCTGTCAAATGACTGAAGCGCCATCGCTCTTAAATATCATTAAAATCTTCTACTCATTGTCCTGTAATTGGCACTCCTTGATTATCGATTTCCAATCGTGTCGTACTTTTAATTGGTCTGTTAATTGAAGTGAGTAAACAAAATTAGATAGCTACACCTTTTCTATTTCATTCATAATAAACTGACTAAAAACAAAGGTGTTTTTGAAGAGGGGTGGACAGAAATATATATTTACAAAATGCACTCTTCAAAACACGAGACAGAACTTTACATTTTGTAGTCTTCCGAACTGCAAATCTTTTTTTCTTTAAGCTGCCCGAATTCTACTTCAGCTATAGCAATTCTGATTATGTGATATGTCAGTGAAAGGTTGAAGGTTATCCTAAATCCATGTCGAAAGCAACAAGATAATTTTTTTTTTTATTTTAAAGGTTCTTTATGGAACATAGGGCGTGCCGCTACATTGATGCGACTACGGTTTCAGTGAAAATTTGTCTTGTTTTTTAAATTTTTTTACTGGGTGGAGTTGTTCAGATTACGTCAAATCCGTACATTTTGAATTTTGATTTGTTTTTCTCTTACACTGTTTGCCAACCAAGGCTAAACAACTTAATATAGGTAGTAAGAGAAGTGGTGGGTTTATTCCTGTACTAAAGGCAATTCCGGTTTGAATTCACTGTCATATTTCTCCCAGACTGGCTGTCAACCAGGGCTAGGGAGACTAGACACTTCTGAGCAGAGAAAGAAGAGATGTATTCATGCCTTTCCCATTGTGAATAAAGATTTGAATTAAAAGTTATATTTCTCCAAGGCTGGCTGCCATCCAACGATATCGAGCCTTGTCTTTTATAGGCAGAGAGAGAGAGAGAGAGGTAGATGTATGCCTTTCCTAAGAAGTTGTGCTTCTGGACTGATTGTCACCTAACGATAGAGAGTTAATAGCATAGCAGCACTCATCAGCAGGCGGGTTAGTTCTACACTCAGAATTGTCCCACTAAAGGAGTAAAACCTTGGTTTTTGAATTTGGTAATATAGTCAATTCCAGGACCAAGCAGTGTGTACTTGATCTCAGTGGAAGTGGAGCGAGCAATATCTAAGCAGTGCTTAATAAGATCTAAATGAGATATGGTCAACAATCTACACCCATAGCTTAAATAAAGGATTCACTTCTAATTTCCCTTTATTTCGTCCACCGGGGTAAATGGTTCTAGTTTCACGTGCCATACCTCTTCCGAATGTATCAGTTATTTTCTTTTAATTCAACTCTGCAAGTTTTTGGTACACCATTGCTGTAGCCTGGTATTAGTATGAAGATAAAGATAACAGTCCGTATAATGTAATAAATCATAATACCTCTTATCAAAGATATAGACAGATGTTGTAAATTTATAGCCCACACCATGATGCTAGGGTTGGACCTGTGTGTCGTGCGCAAGAACGCTCTGGAATATGTCACCTCCCAGGTCTACGTCACACAGGCAAACGACCATCACTTACTCAGTGCGCCATTCAATCCCCTATGAGACATTCTCGAGATGTGCAAGACGTGTTGGGATATGAGTCTATACAGAGGCGCCTATATCTATAGTCCTATTGCAATTAAACGGTTCTCAGTGGTCAATATTGTCACTGCTGTACGGTGGAACAGTCCAGTGGCCATCCAGAAACTGATGTACGGCTGTAAGATTATTCATTTGACCATTCAAACCAACCCACTTTCCAAAATGTGACCAAATAGCCAAACATTACAATTTTAAATGTCTTCTTGCTCGGATTGAGAACTTTTCAACATCCCCTCATATATATATATATATATATATATATATATATATATATAAAGAAAGAAAGAAAGAAAGAAAGAACAGTAAGATATATAATCCGGTGTTTTTTTTGATATTTTTTATTTTTATTTTTACAAAACAGTGCTAATTGTAAATTTACAGAGCATAAATATTATAAATTAACTGATTTAAAATATGGTTTGTTCGCTACTCAGTAATAACCATGTTTCAAAAACTGAAGCTAAAAACTTGAAATTTAATTATATAATTAAATTAAAAGCATTAGTTCTGTTTCATCTTCAAGCGAATTTTGGAATAACTTATTTTTAAATTTATTGAGTTTTAAACGCACATGTAAATTCATAATTTCCTGTTTCCAAGGATACAGAGAAATCTGTGTATATTTGTATATCTGTGGGAGTGTTTTCGTGTATGTGTGTGCGTGTGTATGTGTGCGAGCATGTGACTTCCGCGAGAGCGTGTATAAGTGTATGTGTGTAGTGTGCGTGTTTGCCCATGTGTGTGCGTTTGCCCATTTGTGTGCGTGAGTGAGTGTGCGTTTTGTTTGGCCGTATATGTGTGGGTTGCCTGCACGTCTCTGTGCGCGTGCGCATTTGCCCGTGAATATGTTATTTGCGTGTGCACATCGTTGTGTGTGTGTGAGTGTGTGTGAGTGTGTGTGCATGTGTGTGCATGTATATGTGCCTGCATGCGTTTGTGTGTGCATGTGTGTGTATGTGCATGCCTGTGCGTTCATATATTTTCAGGTAGCAATGTTTTCCTACTGAAACACTACACTAGACATTACACCGTGATTTTGTTCTCCATCAAATCACCTCCGTTTCAATTAAGTTTAGCGACTTGACCAGAGCTGCAATTTTAAGGGCAAATAAGTCGATTATCCCCTAGCAAACAACATTAAACCTTTTCGATTGCTTAATAAACATCGAAAAGATTATTGCAGATAATTAATTTGTTAATCTATGAGATTATCGCGGTATTTAAAAATAAAAGTGAAAAAGAAAGGAAGAAAAATAAGGCCAAAGTAGAAAAAGAGAAGAAGAAGGAAAAGAAAAAAGGTAAAGGGAATGATATGGGTGGGGTTTAAGTCTTTTCGGGACATTGGCATTTAAATTTAATTTAATTTAAATTTAAATTAATTTAAATTAAAAGATTTCAATCAAGGAGTAAGAACGGGAAAGGCGAGAGTGATGACGACGGTAATATTTAGCCAATAGAGTAAAAAAAAAGTAGTAAAAATATATGTCTTTGTGGTAGATCGAAAAAAAACTTTTTTTTCTTAATCGAGTTTACTTCATGCAAGGCAGTAAAGCCACTAAGACGCAAAGGGGGTTACTGGGTGTGGAAGAATTAGAAACAGAAACATTACGAATGAGCGAAAACTAAAAGAATAACCAGGAGGACAGTAGATAGCAATTGTTATTGCATTTAAATTTTTGAAGATTAAAGTTGTTTGGTTGGAAAGCATGCAGCCGGAAACGAGTTCTACAAGCGAGATGTGCGAGAAAAGAAATAGGATAGAATTTACGGTTACATCTTGCCAACTGAACTGTAAATTGATGAGACCTCGTCACCAATGTAGTACTGCGCTTAAATTTAGAAAGCTCTAAGTACCATAGCTCATCTTACCATGAAAGTATTTATAGAAAAGGCACAGGGAGACAACTTTACAGAGGGGAGAAAGTAACTGAACCGAGATGCTAAGTCAGGACCAATAATATTGCAGATTTTTCTTTGGATTTTATCAAGAATCGCTAAATATATATCAGGAGCACCAGACCAGATGTGCCACAGTATACAAAGCAAGGACTAATTGCACACTTATAAATATATAAAATAGATTCTGGAGAGAAAAAAAATGTCTAGTACGACATAGCTAACCATCTTTCTTAGCTTCAGACTTAGCCATTGATTTAATATCTATATATATATACATAAATATATATATATATGTGTCTGTGTGTGTGTAAAGACAAAAGAAAACTTAGACAACGCGTTTCGTCTTCTCTGAGACTTTCTCAAGGCAAATGCAAGCATTTTATTTTGTAACAAGTATTTATATAGAAGGCTAAAATGTTATTGGTTTTTCAAAATTTTTAAGTTTCAGAATGCTCATAAATATTCATCCGGGTAGCTGGAAAGTCAGGGGAACACGACGTGACACTATTCAATGCCTAATAAGCGAAAATGAGTAAGTGATGTTTAAGAATATGTTTTAATGCAAATTAGTATTTAAATTATTTTAGTTTGCGGTTAATTTCCGTGTTATATATTTTGAATAAGACAAAGTTAAGGATTTTCTTTCAATTTTTAGCATTTTTGTAGTCAGGTAGCTTGGATTGGTAAAGGAGTAATTCTTTCATGAATGGAGATATCGGAAAAAATTCGTATTTCTATTGTTTGCAGATATACTCTCTCCGAAACACACACACGCAACTCTCAATTCACTTCACGGTTTTGTATCAGACAACAAAAGAACAATCTTAATCGCCTTACGGTCAACTTCCTCAGTTAACCTTCTTTTTTTTTTTTTTGGCTTAAGTAAATAATTTTCTTTTTTTTTTTACTTAAGTAACTAATTAACATGTTAGCACGAAACAAAATGTTGATGTATATCTCATTCTTTACGTTGAACTATCCCTCTATGCATTTTTTGTAAGTCTCCATGAATAATAGACTTTGTTTTTACGTAAAAATGACCGCCCTTTGGAGGGTGTGGTTCGATGTTATTATAATCACGGCCCCCACCTCCCATGACTAGTGGTTTATTAGTGCCATGCCTGGATGAGCAAACATCGTTTATCTGTTTGAATGTTTCAAATCCGATCAAGTGAAATATATCGATCTGTAGTCACGAATGAGTCAAGATTTACAATGTGCAATAATTCCTACTTCACTAATACTTCACTGATAGGAATGCCCTGAAGAGTAAATTTGAAATACTTATGGACAAAATATCGCTTTATAGAAATAACAGTTTGCGGATATTTTTATGTATCTTCACATATTTTATCTTATATACTGCTATATTCTCTCTTCACTAATGCCCTCCATCCAGGGTATGACGATAAACTACATCCGGCAGCAAGGCATCTGATCAGGAGGTTTTGACGAGCGTGGAAACACCTCAAAATGGCTGTTGATCTCAGATCTACCCTGACACGGGGTGGTAGCACCTGTTAGGGTCCTAGTTGTGGGCAAATAGTTAACCCCCCAAACTGGGTTCAAAAACACTATAAAAGTATATAAAAAAGGATTTTTAGAGTAAAAGTACCAACAATACATACTTTAAATATATTACCAGGAATAATTTTTTGAAAAAAATATTACCAGCAATACATTTTTGTAAAAGAAATTACTAATGTCCACAAGAAAATTAAATTTCGGCATTAAATGACCCATAAAGAGTTGATATGCCGCTAAATAAACAAATAAACAAACAAACAAATGAATCTATTCTAAAAAATCATGCCGGCATTGAGGTACAAACAAAAAAAAAATAATAAATAAACCCAATAAACCTAACTCAATGAAACCAGACTCCCTACAAACCCTCTTTACAAAAATACGTCAATGAAATCTAATCTTATGCAAAATGATTTCTTAAAAAGAATACATATTCTATTCAAAAGAATCTATTCTAAAAATCTTGTCGGCATTAAATAACCGACTGAGGTTGATACACCATAAAACAAAATAAACTAATGTCTTTTGGAAAGGTATGAATCCAGTCACCTCTCATAGATTACATTACACTCTTTGACTTTGGTAGGCAGACATGATAAAAGGAATATTTTCCAATTATGTTGAAGGTAGCGAGATGCCACTTTCTTTACAAAAAAAAAAAAATATCATTGCATTTTGCCCATATCAAAGAAAAAGAAGCAATGAAGAGACATGTACGCATAAAAGCTGAAAAGAAATGGAATTTTTAAGAGTTAGTTAAAAACGGGTCTAATATTTGCTGGTAAATTGTTCAGTGTAAACAAAATATTGAAATATTTGCGGTTAAGAAAGAAAACATTTCAGAGTTATAATACAAATGTGTGTTCATATATTTTTAATTGTGCGCGCATGCGCGGATCAAAAACGTGTGCCTTTTACTAGCTGGTATCGGAAAGTAATGTATACTTATTTTTTAATCCGACATATTTTTATTATTTTAACAGTTATTTTTAGTGGATACCCATAATTGAGTAGATGCTCTGTTTATTTTTAAAACACCATTTTATTTCGTCTACCGACCTGAACATTAGAGATATCTTATTAGAGAAAAAGGATTTTCCCAATGATCAGGCCGGTAGATTAAATAAAATAGTGTTTTAAAAATATGTTGTTTCCGACAGAGCATGGTCGCCGTAAGTCTCAACAAGAATTCGGTCCTTCAGCAGGATATTTCTTTTGAATAAAGTAGAGCAGTAAATTCCCCGAAAATTCACTTTCTTTGGCACGAAATGCGACATGTTTAACGTTGTGAAAAACAAACTTGTTTACACTTCGGCGAAACGACATACACTGAATTTCAAGCTTGCTTATAGTACTTCTTTATAGATGAGGTACCATCTGAAACTACACGCACGCAGTTTTGGGAAGGCCATCTGGTGAAAAACAGCGAGAACTTATTCAAAGCCCTAATACACACACATGTATATATGTATAATATATAGAAAATATTTCTTAATTTCACTGCTCTCCGCGGTTAAAAGTTTTATGTGCACGTAAAGGTGGTTAATATTACTGTTAAACAATGCTCAGGTAGTAAAAAGCAATGACCAGATAAAGAAAAAATAGGAAACGTTTATTAATCTAACATGTTTTACTTTTATTAGGTTGGTGCAAAAATAATGTCGGTTTTTGACGTTATGTCAAAATATATATATATATATATATATATATATATATATAAAGTGATGGAAACAAAAAGAAAAAGAATCAGCTAGATTATATATATATATATATATATATATATATATATATATATATATTAAAAAAATAATTAAAAACTTTTAAAAATTCCCAGCACCCCTCGTTCGCGCGCATATTTAATCCGATGAAGTCCCAAAACGCGCCACCTGAAAACTTTTTCCACTTTGTCATACATTTTCAGTTATGTGCCATAATAAACGCTTAGGTGGTCATGTATCGAAAGATACATGACTAACGAGGCAGATTTTTTTACCCACAGCCATTTCTTTCTGCGGTATCCATTATTGGGTAGGGGAGAATTCATACACTTCCCATGAGCATTAGCACATAAGTGAATGTAATTGATTCGACTGGAATTCGAACTCGGCTCTCCGATATGACATACATTTTCCCACTATATTGTTCTTGATATATAAAAAATTATATATCGTTATCTCATATATATATATATATATATATATATATATATATATATATATATATATATATATATATATATATATATATATATATATATATATATATATATATATATATATATATATATATATATGTGTGTGTGTGTGTATGTATGTGTGTAATACAAATTTCTATAATACGTACACGTTCGAAAAAGTCCATGTATCCATGCCAATAACAAATTTGCCAACATAAGTATATTGCTATATTGCCTATGTAAGTATATTGGTATATATAAAATTATTGTACGTGATTCAATGTTGCATTTAAGTACCGCACCCCAGCTTTTGCATGACCTTCTAATTGCATTATTTAACCTTCAAACGAACGAGGAAAAATATCAATGTTTTAAACCTAAAACCATGAAGCCTCGACATTTTTTAATTATTGATTTTCTAAACAGATATGCGAGCACTCAGTACATTCTACTGTTGGGCGTTTTAAATCTATATATAAAATTCTGTAACTTCCGTTAGTCCATCCGTCCGTCCCTTCGTCCTTCACACCCTCTAAAATTGCCATACATTGACCGATCGAAACCAATTTGGGGGAGAAGTTCAAACAAGTTACGGGATACAAAGTACAGTTGGTTTTATTCAGGTGCGTATCTTAGGACAATATATTTTCATTAATTTTTGGGGGAAAATTATAAGCTTTATTATTTAAAATACACAATACTCCCACTATTTTTAAAGCAATTTAATGATTAAAATAACAAGTGCTTATTTAATAAAAATTCAATATTGTTTTTCTTTGCTTATTCAAGAATCCAGTTTCCAGTTCGCCCTGCGTTTGCGAGAACGATAAACAAATCACAATGTCAAACGATTCAAAAAGATGAAATTTAGCTCCAGAAAAATATTTACTTAAGTTGTATGTTGCGCGCTCAATAGTATGAAATCCTAAGAATTTATACTTCGCTGTTGAAAAGGAAAACGGGGGGAAAAGAAATTTTCTTAAATATCTTGTTTACCGTCCTATAAAATTAAATTGAAATAAAGAAATTATTAAACCACAAAGTAGGGGGTTTTTTGTCAGTATTTTTTAAAACAAAATGAACTTATTCAAATTTCATCGAAATTGAACGAAACGTCGAGTTTGTAAATGTCGGAAGAAAATGTTATTATGCAATAATTTCAACAATACTAAATACTGTGAGCATTAGCGCAGGTGTGGGCAACCCTTGGCACGCGTGCCAAACATGACACACCGATGACTTGTTTATGGCACGCGAAACTTAATCATTAGATTCCCTTTTTTACTTACTTTTATTCTTTCTCCTCTTTCATGCATATCAATATCTCCTTTATTTTTTTTCTGCACTTTACAGATTGTTCAAAATGTCACGATCATCAGCTAAGAAACAATGTCATCCAAACGAAGTGCATATTAGAGAATTTGCAGAATAATGAACTGAAAAATTTGACATGATTGAGACAAAGCCTTATGCATTTTCTGTTTCGAAACAATCGTTTGTAGGACTTCTTGTGTAAAGAGATATTTTGGAAGTGTTCATAGGTACTTAAGTAATAAAACTGAGGCAGAACAAAAAGAATTAATTTCTCGTGAACTGAACAAGGCAAAAAAAATACAGGCTGATACTTTTAGGAACTTTATTTCAGGTAGGCTCAGTTTCAACGTAATTGCTGCTAGTTTTGAAGTTTCAAAAAAATTTTGTTGGCACCTGGAAAAAATTTGTTTCAGAGATTTGGCCGGTTTCGGCACGCACTCTCAAAAAAGTTGCCTATCCCTGCATTAGTGTGTTGCTAAAAATGTAGTATATGTAAAATTATATGCGAAACTAAAAAAGAAAATAGTTCGTTTTGTTAAGGCCTGACTATTATTAGAAGTGTTATAAATAATCAAGAGTGGTCTCCCCTTGTTCCGTTACTCTCCTCTTTGAGAGAGCTATTTCTGTTTACTGGGACTATAAAAGGACACTATACGCGAACCTTGTATTCTCAGTTGAATAAAGCTTTCTTAAAGCCTATACCTGAGTACTTTGTCATTACAAGAAGTTTTCACATACGGAACTTTAAATATATTTTCCAATTATTATATTCTTCTATGTCTCTTCATGACGTGGATAATCATGGCTCTCCACAATTACCTATTTTTTTTAATTTAAATATCTAGGAAGTATTCTAACAGAGGACGGAAAGTACGGCACTGTAATCTGAAGACGCATTAGAATGGCCAAAGATGCATTCTAAAAGCTAAGCAGAGTATTAAGAGACAGAAAAAACTTCGTTAGAAATGAAGAAAAGAGTATTGAACAGTTAGGTGGTACCTGTCCTCTTATATGAATGCAGTGAATGCTGGACAATCTTTTCAAAGATCAATAAGCAACAGACATGTGATTCTACAGAGGATACTATGGAGCGAACACGTGAGCAGCGGCGAGTTTTTAGAAAAAAAATGGAAGCAAAGAGGAAACATACTTAGCAGCAGGTAGAGGCAATTAAAATTTCTGGTGAAAGTAATGAGGAAGGGAGGCTTGGAAAATTTTATACTCACAGGACAGATTGAGGGAAAGAGGGAGAGAAGAAATCAGTGCTTAACATACTTGATGGGTTTGAGTAAATGGATCGGAGAACAGGGTTCGGGAGAAATAACAAAAAGACAAAACTTATTAAGAGCTATAAGGGACAGGAAGATATGGAGAGCTATGATCACTTACGTCATAAAAGATGTGTTCTTAGTTTTAGTATATCTCACAATCCCTTTTCTGCAAAAACCCTTTGGTATGTTATTTATTATTTCCCACAATTCTTTTTTGCTATCAATATGTCCAATGAGTGGCAAATTTTCCATAAATCTTCTTCCTTACCAATGGAATAGGAAAGGAATGAGGATGTTGCATAGCCCCCTCTTCTGGAGTTTACTTGGATGACGGGGTCAATTCACTCATATTGACGATGCCTTCTCTCTCCCACACAGCCGGTGATCGCTTGTTGGTTTTAGTTCTGAGATACAAGAGAACGTATCTATTTTATTCAACATGTCGACGTGCACATTTTTAACTAGCCAGTGGGGTTGCTATCTGGCGCCCACTGAGGAGCAAGTTCCCATACACGATTTTAACACCTCCATATTATTCGACGTGTATGTTTTAACTCACTGAAATACCTTTCTACATCCAACATTGCCACGCTAGCTTTAGCCAACCAAAAACGACTTACTTTGTTTTCCTGTATCTGACCTCAAAGGTCAAAATGAAGAAGTCAGAGCAGAAATACAATTCTCTAAAAAGTAATAGTCTGCTAAACTATTATTTAACACTGTGTATGTCGTATGGCAGGTCCTTGATGTAAAGGTCTGAACTGGTGAAACTAAGGAATATAACTCATCTGAACATTGTCCTTGGAAATAGCGATAGAGTAGCGAGAGGCTTACGAACTTTTGTTTGTGGGAAAGTAGATGCAGGCTTGAAAATAATTGATCACCCACAAGGCATCTTGGATAGTGAAGATTGGACAGCTCCAGTTCAGGTAAGGCAAACAAATATAGAGACTAGCAGCGTGAATCAGGTGCTTTTTTTTAGAGTGACACAAGGAACGGACCCTTTTTCCATCTTTTTTAGCGATGGATCATACATATGAGTTCCACTTGAGGTTTATGGGGAACTCGAGTTTCTACAGGTGTTCAAGGCAAGGAACCCCATTTATAGTACAACTGTTTATCAGGACTGGAGAAAATAAATCTGTGGAAACTCATGAAAGTACATGACAAACGATTGTTGGATTTGGTTAGACTGGTTTGGTGGATTTTAAGATATTTAAACCGCTGTTGGGTCATTTATTGTCGAAATCAGTTCTTCTTCTTCGTCTTCTTCTTCCTCCTCCTCTTCTTCTTCTTCTTCTTATTATTATTATTATTATACATGGATCTATAGGTAAACTGTTGTGGAGTAGCTGAACACTCCTACAAGATGGACTGGTCTAAGACTATTTACTGAGCGAGAGGAGTTACCGACTAATCGATATTTTGCTTGTCGACTCTCTGTCTTTGGGAGGAGTTAGAGTCTCGTCTGGAGAGGTAGACAGCTACCCAAACCCGAGTATGCGGAGTCTACGGGGAATTTTTGTTCAAGCGTACGCATTCGAAAAGCCGGCTTTGTGTCACATCCCGCTTTGTAAGAAGATCTCTGGTAAATACCGATGAGCTATTAGCTCTTTATTACATTAGTCTCTGTGCTCAACCGTGTACCATATTATTCTCTGGAATAAATTACTTCTTATCTTCAATATGTGTGTCAACCTTTCCTATTTATGACACACCATAAACTTTGATGTCCTTTCTGCAAAGCTCCAAGATGTACATTTATGCATTTAACAGAGGATGGATGGAAAATGCGTCACAGAATCCGAAGGTGTATTGGAAGAACGAAATATGTCTCCAAAAAGTTAAGCAAAGTATTAAGAAACAGGAAAATTTCGTGAAAATCTAAGAAAAGAATGTTGAGCCTCTTTGTAATATCAGTCCTCCTATATAGCCGTGAATGCTGGACAACACAGATGGAGAGGAGACTTGAGGCAACAGTCGTAGTTCTGCCGAAAGCGGCTGAGAAAACTGGATAAAGCATGTGAGCAATGAGAAAGTTTTAAGGAAAATGGAACCTTTTTACACAGAATCAGAAAGTGATACTTGAAATTTCTATGACACATAATGAGGAAAGTAGGCTTAGAAAATTTGATGCTCACAAGATATATCAAAGGCAAAAGGGACAAAGGTAGAAAGCGGACATCACCTAAACGACATATTTGAATGGATGGCAGAACGAGAAATGGAGGGATGGTAGAAAGATAATCAATGCTAAGAACTAAGAAGAATAGAAAATTGTATAAGTCCATGATTGCGTACGCCCTGAAGAGACACGGCACACAGAAGATACAGTTTCGTTCAGCCACAAGAAAATTGCTACAAGAAATTTTTGCTTTGGAGAATCTAAACGAAGATTACTCGCATAACTTGTGTATTATCGGTGCTTCTAGATGGCAGTGGATATTGGACAGTAGTTTCATCACTAGATGAAGAAGATATCTATGTGATTGTACAGATTGAAACTGAGAATACCATGGATTGAACATGTGAGTAAAATACTCAACAAGCTTGTGTAAATGGATGATAGAATAGGTGTTGAAGAATGATAAAAAGATAAAAACTTACGAAGAGATACACACGTCAGGAAGTTGAGGAGAGCCATGTCCAACCACTTCCTGATATTCACAGGATATATTGATAGCATGAGGGATAGAGCGAATAAGCTTGTGTAAATGGATGGTAAAAAAAAGATGTTGGGGGATGGGGAAAAGATAAAACCTACGAAGAGCTGCAAATTATAGGAAGTTGTGGAGAGCCATGTTCAACCACTTCCTGATACTCATAGGACATATTCATCACATGAGAGGTAGAGCAAATAAGCTTGTGTAAATGGATGGTAGAGAACGGTGTTGGGATGGTGAAAAGACAAAAGTTACGAAGAGCTACAAATGATAGGAAGTTGTGGAGAGTCATGATCAACCCAGTCCTGATGTTCACAGGACATATTTAAAGCTAAAGAGGCTGATGGAATCAGTGAATAACGCCTAACGAGCTTATATAAATTAATATTTCATTCTCCATCAGTGAAAAATTTCTGAACTGTTATTTTAAAAGCACTCATTTTTTATGGCGGAGAATGCTAAACAATCTCATCGCAGATGAAGAAGAAAATTAAGGCAACAAAAATGGAGTTCTACAGAAGGATGCTGAGAATAACATAGGCGGAACATGTTAGCAATGATGAAGTTTTAGGGAAAATGTAATCAAAAAGGAGGTTTATACTTAAAATCAGAAAGAGACAGCTGAAATTACCAGAGCTCATGAAGCGGAAAGAGGGTTTGAGGAATTTCACACTCACGGGATATATTGAAGATGAAAGCTACAGTAGAATCCCTCATATCCGGAATCCCTCATATGCGGAATCCCTCATATCTGGAATCCCTCATATCCGGAATCCCGCTCGTCTGGACATGATTTTGATATGTATATTTGAACTATTTGAGTGATATGTAACTGATTTGAAATTTCTGTTTTTCAGGACATTTACTTTGGATAATTGCTTATTTCACCCGAATGGCTTGTATTGGTGCAAATGATGATGGGAATAAGAGGAAAGGATGACATCGAGACACATCTGCAACAAGATAGCGACGAGATGCATGATTGTGATGAAACCTGGACTGATAATGAAAAAGCTATTGAAAAGGTTGTCAGTTTCATGGAAAGAAAGCCAGCATTCAGCTATGACGATTGCAATAACGCACGCAGAGTTAAAAAGTGTCTTTCGTTTAAAAAATTTCAAAAGCAAAAAACGAAATGCTGAAAAAGTTGAGAATGACATTAGAAAAGAAAGAATCATCATGCAACAGAGATTAAAAAATCCTCGTTACATTATTTGTTTTGCATACGTGGCATACTTAATTTAATCAATTTTCATTAACATTAATTAATTTATTTCTTTTTCCTTATAATCAATTTGGTTATATTTCACTCACTATTAGCTTATTTTGTTTACTATAAAACATTGAACATAAATGTTAAACCCGATTTCAGTTCTTTTATTTTAATCTAAATATAACCCCTCATATCCGGACTTTGTAACCAATTCCTCATATCCGGAATCCTTCATATCCGGAATCCCTCATATCCGGACATTGTAACCAATTCCTCATATCCGGTTGTTACTGTATTACGAAACAGCGAATATCGTACAAAAGAAGTTTGTGTAAATAGATGGCAGAACAGACAACGGGAGGCGATGAAAAACAAACACTACAAAGTTGGGAAGTTGTGGGAAGCAGATATCGCCCGCTTCCTGCAGGGACGCATCACACAGAAGAAAAAGAATCACTCGGTATTTGAAATATAACCTTAAAACTCTTGGTTGCTGAAATAACATCACAACCAGAAAACGTTTGTGTGTCGTTTCGCAGTTTAAATAAACATCGAACCACGCTAATAGCTTGCTAGTGAAAATTAAGATTTCTCGGTTTTTCTGTGAATTGATTTTGATAAAAAAAATTTTCCCAGCTGGTTTGCACAATATGGCAACAAAATTGTTGGGTTTTCATTATTCTCTGTAATGTCCTTTATTTTTTTATTTCAGACTCGACAGCTTTGGGTGGGGTTTACCACGTTAATAGCGTCTCTCCTCTCAATGGGACATGGAAAAGGCCTCAACGATGAAGAAAAGTCTCATCATCAAGGAAAGTGCTAAAGGCGCCGCTTTTCATGTCATTGCGCAGAAGTTAGGTCGTCATGTGGACGCGGTTAGAAGATTCGTGAGGGACTCTTCGCAAAGGAAAAATGAACCGATTGTGGGACATCCAAGACTGTAACAAACATGTAACAAACATGTGACAAAACTCGGACAAACATACGAAACCGTTTCACTACCGCTGGACCTATGCCGAAAACCGCCAGAAATCGCATCCTTGGGGCCATGCATTCCGTGCGAGCTCCCGCAAAACAGTCTGCTTTAATGCCACATCACAGGAGTTTGAGGCTTGAATGGGCATGACGTTGGATATGCGTTGTGTTCTTTTCACTGATGAGACCAGGGCGACCCTTGACGGACAGGACGGTTGGGAAAATGATTCGGTCTATTTCGGAGATGAGCATCGCCAACGTTTACGACGTCAACAACAGGATGGAGAAATGTTGTGGCTGGAATCATTGGGGATAGATTTGTTGGCCCAGTCAAATTACCTGAAGGGGTTAAAACCACAGCCACCTACTGCAATCTCCTGAAGGAGGTCTTGGATCCCTGGCTAGATGACATACCGCTGACATTTCTAAGGACTCTAGTATTCATGCAAGACAACGTTCCCTCCCGTTCTGCGAAGGACACCGAAGGATTCCTATGTCATACAAGGTGAAAGGTTGATGATGTGGCCGCCAGCTACTCTGGATCTCAACCATATCGAAAATCTTTGGTCCATCATTTTAAAAAAAGTGTTTATGACGTGGACATCAATTTACGTCGAAAGATATCTTATGGACGACCATCAAGGCTGCAGCAGTGACAGTCTAACCCTGCTACTATAAAAGAAGTTGATAGATTCCATGACTAATATGTTTTTTGAAGTTGTCCGTCGAAATGGCACTCATTCGCTTAAAGCCAGAAAATATTTTAGAATTTTATGTCTATTTTTTCTATAATAATGGTTTAGTCATACAAGATTTACTAATTAACATCTAGCTGAGGTGAGAAAAAGTGGATTCATATCTTTCCCAATTATATTTGCGCGTAAGTGAATATGACAAACATAACGGGAATTGGAACTCGGCTTTCCAATGGACAATTCCGAGCCATTCTCCATCATACCACCCACACACCCAAGCTTACAGCACCTGGTATTACCAACTACTCACCCATGTAGGTACTGACCAGGCTCGACGTTGCTTAACTTCGGTGATCGTACGGGAACCGGTGTTTCAACTTCATGGGGTCGCAAGCAAATATTTTTTCCTGAATTTCTAACATGAAGAGTTATTATTTACATTATTCACACGCGGACTATAGTCCTCATAATTGGTGGGACTCAACAAGGAAAATAACCTAGTAGATTAAAGTATTGTTTCACGAATGTGGTGACACTAATTCCGAGTTCAATCCCTGGACATGGTAGTGCAAACATAGATTCAGTGGAAATAGGATGTGCAATAACTGAGCTGTACAAAATGACAAGAAGATGAGATATCTCTAGACACAGACATCAGGAATTAAACCATCATCGTCATCATCAGTACCTTGACTACTTCAATCGTCGGGCGAACCTAAGGGTAAAAGAAACAAACATTCACTATGTTAATAAATCTTATTACGGTTTTCTGTTAAATATGTTAGGCATACTTAATATGTATCATTATCCTTCATTTTCTTCCAAAAATGTCTAAATGGGATATTTTCATTCAAGAGCTATTTCACAGAAAACTGAGAAATCTTAAATTTCACTATCAAACTATTATCGTGGTTCGGGGTGTAGTTGAATTGGGAATTTTATTAGCACAAGTATAAAGTCCATTTTGTTACTGAGAGACTTTCATTTTTACTTTCACTTTCACTTTATTCTCACTTTTAGAAAGTTGAATCTTTACCTAATGACCAGTAACTCTTCAATCTAACTGTTTACAATGGAAGGACTTATCTATAACATTCTGTCGATGAGGATTTTATGTTAGATACCAATAACAAAAGCTTGCTTTTGGGCGCGAAGTTATTTTGTCCTTGTTTTTCTTATTTTTGCCTGTTGTCTCGCTTACAATCTTTATCCTTTATTCTATAAATGCTATATAGGATAATCAGTGTTAATCAATAAACTTACCTTATTCTCATTATAATCGCTTACGACCTTGTGGGTAATCATCCTGATGTACTAAATAATGTTTCTTATTGACTTTGGTCGGGATTTTATGTTCAAACAAACGGTTAAAGTTGCCAGTTGCCGAACGCGTCCATAGTCAGATTTTATTCTTCCATTGAAAAGAAAGCCCGGACATTAAATGGTTAAAATCTGGTCAGCAAATTAGGCAGAGACAGTTGAAAATTTTCTGGGGTGCATAATTAAGAAAAAGGGCTTGGAACATTTGATACACACAGGACAGATATAACGTAAGTGAGCCAGATGAATGCAACGCACAATCTCCGTGGCGAGATTGAGTGAAAGAATGGCGGAGCAGGGTTTGGGAGAGGTGGCAAAAAGACAAATGTTATTAAGGGCTACAAAGCACAGGAAATTGTTGAGAGCTATGATGTTCAACGTCTTGGAGGGACACGACACATAGAAGAAAAACGCTGCTATTTTCTAAATATTCAAATTGTTTCCAATCGCTAGAAAATATCTTAAGAAACAACAAAAATCTTCGTTAGAAACAAAGAAAAGAGTGCTGAACTACTATGCCATATTAATCCTCTAAAGTTGCAGTAAATTCTGGACAGTCTCTTTACAGATGAAGAGAAATACTTGAAGATACAGAAATGTGGTTTTACAGAAGGATGCCAAGAATACCATGGACTGATCATGTGAGTAACGAGGAAGTTTTAAGGAAAAAGGAAACAATAAAATCAGAAAGTATTGTGGGGATCGCCTCTTGTCCACAAGATGGACTCGTCCAAAGTATACTTATACTACGGAGAGATAGCGTGACAAAAACGTCGAGACAGGGTGTTCACCCAGAGTTATACGAGAATCCAGAAAGAGAGATAATTACGGCTTTACTTACAAAGACTTGTACATATACTTTTCTACTAACCCGCATTCCTGGACTACTAATCTTCATTTCAAGTTTGTATTCTTACGTTTAATACACATATTTTCCTATTTCAATTACTGGCGTGTTTATTTATTTGTGCAGGATTCCATCCCCGGGATCCAGATAGAAAGAGAGGTACATAATGAAAAAAGAGGACTTAGGGAATTTAACACTGAAAGGGCACGTTGAAGGCAAAAGGAACAGGAAATCAGCGAATAGATTACTTAATAAACATGCGTAAATGGATGGAAGATCAGAGACTGAGAGAGATAGTAAAAGAACTTTTGTAATGTCAACGAATACTCGTTGTCACTTTTCTAATGCTCGTTGTAGTAGAGACTTTTATAATCGCAGATACAACTATAGTACGTCGTTGAACAATACTGGTGTCAGGCGCCTTCGAGTAAATCTCGCACTAATAGTACTTGTTCGATAATACTCGCTCGAATAGTAATCGGTATACAGAAATAGTATCGTGAATAGAGTAGAGAATAGTGATCCGCATCGTATAGAGGATGGACTAGAAATAGCGATCGTTAGTCGTTACGCGACTTCCTATGTCATGTGGTCTACTTAGTTCAATAATGGGATCGCCTGTGTTTACTCACTGGCGATCTGTGTTCAATCTCAAGTGTCAGCAGTGACACTTTATTCCTATATAACAAGAACAAAGACTGAAAAAGACTACATAGGGTAGGAAGTTGTGGAAAGCCGAGACTGTCCAAAGAAAAATTGAAGGCTTGAAGAATCGAAATCGTAGAATCTGCTTTAGGAATCTTTGATTGTCATTAATTAGAGACAACATTCAAGGCTAAATGTTTGGAACGTTTACAGTCTTTCACGACATATAAAAATATTGATTGGTTTGTTTTTTACGGCTTATCAGTCTTTTGCAGATTATTAAAAAAAAAGCCTGAAAATATTTTTAAATTGTAAGAATCTTTTAGAGATAATAATGATTTATTGATAGAAGTCATACTAATTAACCCATAGCTGGAGGGGAAGAAGAGGTGAATTCATGACATTTGCAAGTAAATTAATAAATTTGCGAAAATTAATATAACGAACTCGACCGAAATTGGAACTCGGCTTTCCGATTTCCAGTTCCGAGGTGTTATTCATACACCACCCGCACATCCAAGCTTACGTCACATGGTATTCCCAATCATTCACTCATCTAGTTACTGAGAAAGTTTGACTTTGATTTGGTGATCGCACTAGAACTGGTGTTTCAGCGTCATATGGCTGGAAGCCTATATAAAAATAAATAAATAACCATTTTCATAGAGTAAAAATTGCTTTGCGTAATTTAGCAAATGACCCCAAACAAAACATATATTAAAATTGAAAATTCCTCTTTAAGTCGCTGGCTGTAACTAACCTCATCCTATTAATATAAGAGAGGAGAGCCACTCAAGTTAGAGTTGAAATCAAAATGGTAATGGTGAAGGAAATTTGTGATATGAATGGAAAAGATTTTGAGAATAAGGAAGAAAATAACGATTGGCTGAATATGACAAACATAACTGGAATTGGAACTCGGCTTTCCAATGGACAATTCCGAGCCATTCTCCATCACACCACCCACACACCCAAGCTTACAGCACCTGGTATTACCAACTACACACCCATGTAGGTACTGATCAGGCTCGACGTTGCTTAAATTCGGTGATCGTACTGGAACTGGTGTTTCAACTTCATGGGGTCGCAAGCCTATATTTTTTTCTGAATTTCTAACATGAAGAGTTATTATTTACATTATTCACACGCGGACTAAAGTCCTCATAATTAGTGGGACTCAACAAGGAAAATAAACTAGTAGATTAAAGTATTGTTTCACGAATGTGGTGACAATAATTGCGAGTTCAATCCCTGGACATGGTAGTGCAAACATAGATTCAGTGGAAATGGGATGTGCAATAACTGAGCTGTACAAAATGACAAGAAGATGAGATATCTCTAGACACAGAAATCAGGAATTAAACCATCATCGTCGTCATCAGTACCTTGACTACTTCAATCGTCGGGCGGACCTAAGGATAATCTGTTGGCGGTGGCTATGAGGAGTCCCGGTATTTTGATGTCCGTCCATTCTTTATCGATGTCTGACCAGCTTTTGTGTTGCCGCCCCTGCTTGCGTTCATCTTGCATGATGGTCTTACAGAGGCTGTTATACCGTGTGACGTGACCAAACCATGCCATCTTCCGAAGAACAGTACCAATGAGAAATTCCTGTCGGCCAGCGAAACTTTTGAAATTGCTCTGTACATAGTTATTGGTTTTGTGCTCCCAAAAGGAGATGCGGAGGAGCTTTTTCAAGTATTTGTTCTCGAACGCCTGGATCCTTTTTCTTTGTCTCAACCAGAAAAGTCCATGTCTTACACCCGTACTGGAGGATGGATAGTGTTATAAGACGTTACCCATAATAACATAATGGACTATTCCATACGTAATAAATACTGCGCCTCAAGAGGAAGCAGGGAGTTCAGTCTGAAGTCTGGAGTGAAGTCCGTCAGGAGTCAGTCAGTCGAGTCAGAGGCAGTCCGAAACAGACAATTACTACTAAACCTGGTTGTTTGTACTAATACTTTCTACTTCTCGGTATATATTCCTGTTTGTAATATATCTGTGTTATACCATATCCGTGTTCGAGGTCTTCTTTATTGGTTCTACCTTGGACTATCACCGTGGTACAAGGAACCGGACCATAACAGATAGCGATTTGTAGAGCTTCAACATGGTATGGAAACTGATGTTGATCGTCCATATTCTTTCCTGTCTGGCCATCGCTGCTGTGTCCGTGTACAGATTGCAGGTGCCATCTGTTGACAGGGTTGTTCCTAAGAATTTGAAGCTGGACATTTCTTTCAGTGCTTCGCCGTCCATGGTGACGCTGGGAATTCTGTTACATCATTATTTTGGATTTTTCCGTGATGAATTCCATCCGTTATACTCTGGCTCTTTTGACGAGTTTTTTTGGTCAGGTCTTGCAGCTCACTGTTAATGCCCGCAATAGGGTCAATATCGTCTGCGAAAAGCATTTTGTAAACAAGTCTACCGCCGATAGAGAAAGATCTATTGTGGTCATGGAGGGTTTCCTGCATAATTATCTCCAGAAACAGGTTGAAGAGTATTGGAGAGAGTTGGTATTCCTGTCTAACATTGATAGTCCTCTGAAAGAAACCACCCACTTAGTTACTAAAGAGAACTGCCCTGGTGGCAAAGTTATAGAGGGCCTGTATGTATGTGCCCCTTTTCTATGTTGAATCCTCTGCTTCAACTGTCAGCTTCCTCCAGTATGATCTGTTGACGGTGGCTATGAGGTGTCCCGGTATTTTCATGTCCGTCTACTCTTTGATGACCAGCTTTTGCTTTCAACAGTGCCTTGTGTGATAGTCTTACAGAAGCTGTTATGCCGTGTGACGTACACAAAGCATGCCATCTTCCGACGCTTAATAGTACCGAGGAGAAATTCCTGTCTGCCAGCGAGACTTTTGAAATTGCTCCGTACATAGTTATTAGTTTGCGTTCCCAAAAGGAGATCCGGAGGAACATTTTCAAGTATTTGTTCTCGAACGCCCGGATCTTTTTTCTTGTCTCAACCAAAAGTGTTCAAGTCTCTCACCTGTTGAGGACGATGGATACGGCCGGCGTTTTGTCGGTGTTGAACTTGATAAGGAAGCTGATGTTGTTCTATATCTGACCACTGCCCCGATCCGCGTGCGGATTTCTGTGTTGCAGGTGCCATCTTTAAGTTAAATGAATGATTCAGTTTGAACTACCCTGGATCAACAAGCTCTGATGGCGATCGGAGGAAACAATGGCTGAAACGTTGTGATAATAACAACAAAGATGAAGACAATAGTCCGAGTTTCAATAATGCTAATAAAATTATTTGGTTTTACGTCTAAGTGACATGAGGAGACCGTGATCGTTTCTAGATATGAACCGAATATTTAAACCAGTTCTTCAGGTTGGAAAAGATGGGACAGTAAAGTTATTTGCGTCTTTTTCATTCAGATGCAACTCCCATGGCAAGAAACAGATGGGCGGAAGTGTTGAATAAAATAAAACTAGACAAGCAGAACACAGAAAGATATCAAGTTAACAGTTAGGAATGTTAATAAAAACAAGAGTTTAATGTAAAACAAAAATGATTATAATTGCTTTATGATGGCGATTCGTGTATTCGCGTGTTCTAAGAATTAAACGAATATTAATTTTACGTTAACTACACAATTACCCGTCTTAAATATCAAAGATTGTACTCTTTATATTTTAACCCCTGTCAGGGAATTAAGTAATCGTTGATGCATTTAACACAAGGGAAACCTCAGATTTAAGATGGAAACAACGATTTATTCAACAATTCTTTTTTTACCTCTTCAGGCGCATTTCTTTAAAAAGAAAATGTTCCCAGGTGCTTTTTGCATCATAAGATGCAGACATGCACATGCAATCAGAAAAATGTTTAATTGTGATCACTGCATGGAGAGACAAATCAGGATGATTTTTTTTTTTTTTTTTTTTGCTGCCAGCAATTCGATCTATATATTTACTTATTTAGATATTATTCCCCAAAATACCAATAAGAACGAGTAATGTTATTGTCATGGGTCCTTACCTATAACTACAGAATGAACTCTTCCTAACACTATGTATACTACGCATCTCAAAAGAGAGGGTCGGAATCGAGTCGAACCGATAGTAGTTCACTCCAAACCAGACTGACAGTCATACTAACACCTTCCACATCTTGTATTATTATTTCGTGTAATATACCTTCGTTATTTCTACTCTTGTGTTCGTGTTGTACTTCCTTGGTCCTAACCTGGACCATAACACTTTCTTTCTTGCGATGTCACTTTATTATTATTATTCCTTCATTTGATTTCTATTGCATACACATTTCCTTCCGGGTCCCAACCAGAGAAATGGCTTCATGACATTTTCCACTAATCATTTTTGTAAAACAAAACATCACACACATTTTACATAGATAAAGCCCTTAGTAATGTAGTAGCTGTACTTGTGAGTACAATTTTTTGTATTTCTTTAAGGCCTGAGATACCAGAAATCCCATCAATGAGTCTGTAGGAACCTTTTCCAATATATCTGAGGGCTCCAACTGCAAGTGGAATTATTAATGTCCTCATGTGCAGCCATGTCAATAAGAAAGCACATTCTGTTTATGTGGTCTTTGATCACGATGATTATTTTTATTGTGGTATTTACTCATGATAATAATAATAATAATAATAATAATAATAGTAATAATAATAATAATTATTATTATTATTATTATTATTATTATTATTATTATTATAATAACGTATTTTGCCTTTGCTTTGTGTCGTATGAGTTACTCCAAAGTCTCAAGAGGCCAGTTTTTTGTACTAGAAGACGCAAACAGATGGGGTAATATGTGCTGCATTTTTTAGATTTCCACTTCAATCTTTGTATTTTGGTAGTTTTTTGAAGATACATTACAATTAACAAGAACTGTCATGTCAATAAAAAGCACATTCTGTTTTTGTTTTATTTTGTTCTTTGATCACGATTATTGTTATTATTATTATTTATTTATTTTGCCTTTGCTTTGTGCCGTACGAGTTACTCCAAAATCTCAAGAGGCAAGAGACGCAAACAGTTGGGGGGTAACATATAAAGAAAAATATGCAGTTGCGGTCATTGCATGTAGAGAAATCTACGCAAGTACTCATATATATATATATATATATATATATATATATATATATTGCAATTCCCATAATTTAGGGCTGCCAGGAATTTGATCCACATATTTGTTTTCTCTTTTTCATACCATTCTCAAAGTCCCCAATAACAACAGGTAATGTTGTCGTCTTTTAGATACCACATTCTAATGAATTCTATCTCGAGCTTTTTAGTATTCACTTAGTTACTCTAACGTTTTCAAAGATCTGCTTTTGTCAACATCTACCAAAAAACATGTCCTTGAACATGATTTTTCACAATTATGTCTGATCGATTTCCCTGGATTACCCAGCCACCTGAAGGGTGAAATTCCAGATGATGGCAACCACATAATTTTGTACAAGCTGTAGTAGTTTATGATCCCACCGATTCTCTTTGCGGGGGAAGTTGAATATACCAATCTTAACCAATGTTAATAATACTTAATGCTTAATAATAATAATAATAATAAAATCTCAAAAATGTGACACATGGGAACGTCAACAATCCCTGTTGTAGTTGGATCTCTCGGATTGGTTGGAAAAAATTCCAGTAGACCTACTGACAGGATTCCTGGAAAGACTTGCCTTAAACAAATACAAAAATTGTTCCCACAAATACAGCCCACACCTTATGAACGGCTTTATCTATGTAAAATGTGTGTGTGTGTGTATATGTGTTTGTTTTTGTTTGTTTGTTTTTTTAATTGGTCATTGGAAAATATCATGATGCCATTTCTGACCTTAGGTCTCTGGGCAGGACTCGGAAAGAAATGTGTAAACGCCAGAAATCAAAGAAAATAATAATAATAATAATAATTCTTAATTATGTTTTTAGTTTTTTAAATTAATAATTATTATTAGTAGTAGTAACAGTAGTAGTAGGAATTCCCACAAATACCTATTTGAATATAAAAAACTATGAATGTCTGTTATATAATATTATATATATAATAGAGTATATATTATATATATAATATAGCATATTATATATATAATATATATAATATAGTATATTATATATTATATATATAATATATTATATATACAATATATATAATGTAGTATATTATATACTGTGTATATAATGTAGTATATTATATATAATATAGTATTTTATGTTAATGTTCACCAAAATCAAGACCCAAGAGCCACTGAAGAATCATGTTGAAAAATATGTCTTGTGATAGATGTTGCAACTCCAGCTGAAAAAAGCACATCTTTGAAAACGTATGAGAAACTAATATGAAAGATCTTGGGATAGAAATCAGTAGAATGTGGCATCTAGAAGACAACAACATATCTGTTGTTATTGGGGACTTTGGGAATGGTAAATATACTGTGTTGTATGAGCGTAAATAAAGGTAAGAAGTGAAATTTATGTGGTTATGCAGGAACTATAACGAATATTAGTAGACATGAAGAGGTCAAGATTATAGTGATTGGGAAAACATCCTGCCGGAAGTCTGGTCCACAAAGCAGCTGTTCTTGGGAAGAATCTCTCCGAGTGGAACTTCCTCCTTACTAAAGGAATACGAAGGAAATGGGAATGATTCATATATGGCGGGTACAAGTTGTAATGGTTAAAACTAGAGAGATTAAGTAATGTAGTCCGTCAGAATATTTGCCATGGAAATAGCGATAGGGCAGCCATAGACTTGAGATGTTTCGTCTCTGGGAAAAGGGTTTATAGGGGGCGGGAAGAAATTCGTCAGCCGCAACATCGTGTAGACGCTTTTGAACTTCATCAAGACAGGCAAGTGAAGACTGAGCAGCTCTAGAACATATATGGCAGCAGTCCTCCATTTTGGGTCTAATCTGGCTCTTATAAAGATAGAGTATAGCAGAGTGTGTCAGATACTTAAATGAACCGACCATTTTTCCAGCATCTTTAAGAATAGATCGGATATATGAGGTCCACTTAAGATCTGGTGTTCAGCTTGAGTCCCATCGGACGCTGAAGACGTAGAGTCTCCTCGAGAAAAATAAAAACATCCATCACTGTCGAACGAAAGCTTGGCGCGCGGACATTTTGTTTGAATTATTGTGGTGAGTGCAACTCATATACTCATTGCTGGTGCATAGTCAAATTTTGAACAAACTTAAAGATGGCGTCCATAAGAATTTCCCAAAAGCAAGTGAGTCATGTTTTTGCATTTTTTCCCCTGAAATGTCACTTATTTAAAGAACCACATCAAATTACCGTCATCAGTAATAAAGAATTTGATATGCAAATGGATTTGAATACCTACATTTTTTTATGAGCTCATTTTCTTCAAATGCGTTTCTTGGCGTGATACACACACACACCAAAAACTACACACAAACACACACACACACACACACACATATATATCTATATATATATATCTATATATATGAGAAAGAGAGAGAGAAAGAAAAAGTAGTGGTGGGTTAATTCTATGGTATCTTTTGGGGAATTTGAAGCCTTTTATAAAATAAGGGTTGTCAGCGCCATTAAATGATTAATGGATGTCGATTAAATAATACGTTTTGCCATTCTTCTTAGAGAGTTTTGTTTTTAAATAAAAATTTAAGCCGAAGTAGAAATTATTGCTGTAAATATAACATTTCACTTTTCAGTAACGATCTGTACCGTTTCTTTCATCGCGCCAAAAATGTCCAGCTTCGTAATTGTTTTTGTCGTTGAGTTCTTTTGCGAACAATGCGATAAAGCTACTTTGTCGGGAATTAAGATTTTACAAATGCAACAATTTCCTAATTGCCACTGGAGATTAATTCCGCGCTAATTTTCAAAAAAGAATGATTACATGCTTCTAAAAATAAGCAATCGAAATTTTTGCCAACTCAGAACGCCGGAAAAAATAATCGCCTATCTCAGCCCCTAGAATATTAAATTTGAAAAGACTTAAGATGAACAGCCAGTCAGTGTCATACATGATGCACACTTGGGTGATCATATCTCTTTCGGTTCATGACTATCAAGGCAGAAGATTTTTCCCGCAGTAGATTACCGTTTCTCTCTGTGGTAGACTGTTTGCCTACAAAGGCTATATGACCTAGTCAGTTCAGCTATTCAACCGATAGCGTAGAAAATTCATACCTTTCCCAATGACATTTGCACATAAGTGGACTTGAATTTAAACTCGACTCTTCGATTTCTCATTCCGAGTCGCTAACCATTACAACACACATCCGGGCTATTGGATAAAGATTCATTATTTAAAAAAGGAAGCATTAATTTTTATTAAAGTATTTCGTTCCTTCGCGATCTTCCAGCAAATCGACGACATCAAGAGGTTTGACTGTCTTTTGCTCTATTACTTTAAAAAAAAAAAAAAAAAAACGGCAGTGAGGGCGTGTTCGTTAAATTTATTTTCTAAATTATAATTATGCTGTCTCTTTCCCTTTCATTCTCTCTCACACACGCAGAAAGAAACACACACACACATACATATATGCAGGATGTGATGCATAAATTGTCGTCTAAATGACGCAAAATTGAAAATAACACTGACATCTCATTTTAACAGATGTATTTACCAAAATTGCACAAATTACCTTGAAATACTAAAGAGTAAATTTATTCAATAAAATCGCTATTGGCTTCAACAACGGCTTCCAAATGACTTGAGAATCTCCTGCAACTCTTCTGGATGGTCTCCTTGTTTAAGTTGGTGAATACTTCCATAATCCTTGCCTTTAGTTCATCGTTGGTGTTACAAGGAGTTTTGTTGGTCTCTCGCTCAACTCCGCCTCACCATAATAATCAAGGGGTTGCAGTCTGGAGAGTTAGGTGGCCAAATGTAAGGAATGATGTTGTTGCAGAAATTGACTGACAGCCAAGACTGGGTTCTCCTGCTTATGTGGCATGGTGCAAAGTCCCATTGCCAGACATTGACCCAGGACAGCACTACCTCCTCAAAGCACTTGATGTAGGCCTCTGTCTTGAGTCTGAGGCCTTGTGAGAAGATGAATAAAGGCAGTAGTGGTCACTCCAACACCTTGGTAATCACCATTAGACTCATCCAATTCTTTCCATATCCTCTGCACTGCACTCAGATCGACACCCAACACTTTGAAATGTTCGTATTGGAACTTCCGGCGCGAATCCCAAGCAATGCAGTATACCCTTTCCAAATTTCTGGCGGAGTGAATTACGTCATGGTGCTCTTTTTCTCACCCACAATACCCAACTGACCCTATTACTGCAGTCGACAAAATCAAAAACAAACAACATCCATGCGCGAAATTAAAAATATAAAATGGCTACCATTTACCCATCGCACCCTGCGTATATATACAGCGTGCGGCAAAAGTAACGCCCTTTTTTATTAATTATATTTTATTGAGCAAAAATAGATTACAGTAGTTTAAGATGGATTAAGATAAACTATGGCTTACGCGTTCGAGAATGGTTAAATCTCAATTTCGAGTTGAAAACAACGTGGTGTCTATCACGATCATCAGAATTATCAACACTTTTTCTTGTGTGCATACAGGAAGATTTGTTTACAGGCTCAAACCGAAAACAATTCCTGAATTAAAACAAGGAATTTCTGATAATTTTCAGAAATTAATTTCGGGCCATTTTCTTGGTTTTCGGTGAAATTTTGAGTATAAATTATCCAGTGTCTCTTCTCAAACTCTTATCAAAGATATTGGAAATGGACGCTATGCCGGTTTCCTCGTTTTTCAGATATCGCGTCTTCACGCGTTAAGTCGGGGTTTTTTTGTTTGTTTTTTTAATTATTCTGGCTACTCTCGTTTCTTCACGAACTATTATCAAAGATATTTTGTGTTTTAGTTGGGTTTTTTTTTTTGTTTTGTTTTTTTGTTTTGGAGGCTGGGGAAGTTTATCAAAGATATTTTATTTGTTTTTGTGTTTTTTGTGCTATGCCGGTTTCCTCGTTTTTCAGATATCGCGTCTTCATGCGTTATGTGTTGTTTTTTTTTATTATAAATGTTTTATTTAATTATCTCGTCGTCATCATTTTAAAATGGTGAAGTCGAGAACGTGAAATGTCACATTTCACGTTGTTGTACCAATTTTTATTAAATATTTTTAATATGTCTGTGGCTAAATTTGATACATTTTACAGATGTTGGACTGTTTGGTTTGTTTTGTTTTACGGCTTATCAACCTCAATGGGTTATTTAATGCCGTTAAGAGTTTTATTGCCGGTAATAAATTTAAAAAAAATGTATTACTTGTAATATTTTTTCCTTCAAAAATGTATTGATGGTAATATTTTTCCTTCAAAAATGTATCGCTGGTAATATTTTTTTTTTCAAAAATGTATTGATGGTAATATTTTTCCTTCAAAAATGTATTGCTGGTAATATTTTTCCTTCAAAAATGTATTGCTGGTAATATTTTTTTTTTTAAATGTATTGATTGTAATATTTTTCCTTCAAAAATGTATTGATGGTAATATTTTTCCTTCAAAAATGTATTGCTGGTAATATTTTTTCCTTCAAAAATGTATTGATGGTAATATTTTTCCTTCAAAAATGTATTGCTGGTAATATTTTTTTTTTTCAAAAATGTATTGATGGTAATATTTTTCCTTCAAAAATATATTGCTGGTAATATTTTTTTTTCAAAAATGTATTGCTGGTAATATTTTTTTTTTCAAAAATGTATTGATGGTAATATTTTTCCTTCAAAAATGTATTGCTGGTAATATTTTTTTTTTCAAAAATGTATTGATGGTAATATTTTTCCTTCAAAAATATATTGCTGGTAATATTTTTTTTTCAAAAACGTATTGCTGGTAATATTTTTTTTTCCAAAATGTATTGATGGTAATATTTTTCCTTCAAAAATGTATTGCTGGTAATATTTTTTTTTTTCAAAAATGTATTGCTGGTAATATTTTTCCTTCAAAATGTATTGCTGGTAATATTTTTCCTTAAAAATATATTGCTGGTGATATTTTTTTCCTTCAAAACTGTATTGATGGTAATATTTTTTCATTTAAAAATGTATTGCTGGTAATATGTTTTTTATAATGTATGACTGGTTATAATTTTTCTTCAAAAATCTATTGCTGGTAATAATTTTTCCTCCAAAAATTTATTGCTGGTATTAAAACCTGTTTTTACACTTTCATAGGGTTTTGACCCCAGTTTCGGAGGAGGTCAGCTCTTTGCTCATAGCTGGGACTCTAGCAGGTGCTACCACACCGGGTCAGGGTAGACCTGGAAACACCAGCCACATAAAGGTGGTTCCACACTCCTCAAGACCTCCTGATTAGAGGCTTTGCTGTTGGATGTAGTTTATCGTCATACCCAGGACGCGAATGTGGTTTATCATCATACCCAGGACGCTGGAGTGTTTGATTTTATATTTGGTTGTTATATATGCAATATTTCTAGTTTGTATAAATTTTTTTTTCATATAATATTCTTGTACAGTTTGCAAGTATTTGTTGAGTCTTTTGTTGTTTTATCGTTGCGTGATGAAAACGATACGTCTAATTTACTAAATCCCTTTTCTGACGACAATCATTCTTCTTATGATAAATCAATTTCTATTTCAACTACATGGTGACTGAAAAGTAACTCCCCATTTTTTTACCAAAAAATGGATGTAAGAAGAAAGCGTTTTGCATGAGATTTTATCTAAAATTCGATATGGTCACCAGATTTTGCTACCAGTTTCTTGAGCTACCAAGGAATGGCGTCAAATGATTCCACCAGAAACTCTTGTGGTATGAAAGCATAACTTCTTATATTCGCCCTCCAATTCCTTCCAAAGTATTGGTTTGGTATAGTAGATTTTTCCTTTAACTAACCCCAAAGAAAAAAGTCACCGGGTGTTAAGTCAGAACTCCTGACTGGCCACTCATGCATAAAATAGGGAGTTACTTTTCAATCACCCTGTCAATGCTTTCTAAAGTAAAATTCGTTGAAATGAAAATTTCTAGTAACATTTTGAATCAAAACGAAAACTGTAATTTGTCTTAACGCTCCATTTAATTTGCTCTCATTATTCTTTCTTGATTTTTTTTTTTTTTCTTTTTTTTTTTTTTTTGTGCTGTCCAACACTTTCTCTTTGCTGGTGCTTTTTTGTGTGTGAAGTCGTGAGGATTAAGGCAAATCCAACGATGATATGTTTCCCCTTGCCAAGAAATTATCCCGACTTAAGCCGACTTTCACCTGTGTCATCAATTCATTAACAGTCATGCGATGCACTTAGTCACTGCAAACAAATAAAAGAATTTCAAAAATTAAAGAGAAAAAAAATATCGAGACCGCGTGAGAAAATATCAACAATTTTTTTTTTTTTTTTTCTGGCGCGTTTATTGCTACTTTTATTTTATATCGCATCTGAACTTAAGTCTTCCATTTTGTACTTTTACACTTAACGCATAGGTTACAGTCTAAGTCTCAAAGCTCAACAGTCTAAGATCCTAATTCACTCAGCAGATCTCTAAGACCCTGAATACTTTGATCACGATCACAAATTCCACAAATTACTACGGCTGTGTGTGTGCGCGCGCACGCCCGTCTAAAGCAAAAATAATCTGACCCAGCCCATCAACATCCAGGCTATTTTTGAACGCAAAATTGTCCTTCTCTTAGACTGTTTGCTCTCTCTCTCAATATTTAATAGTCCAGTCTGTCCTACTATTTAAAAGGTCAAAACCACAAAGATTCAGGGTTTAGTGAAAGTGAAAGAAATAAACAGGACTATATTCAATGAGAGACAAAAGATGACGATATGACATTGCATTTAAATTTTTGAAGATGAAAGTTGACGGAAAAGGGGGAAGCCGTAAGAAGAGAGAATTACGGGAGAAGAAACTATTACTATAGAACTTACGGTTGCATCTAGCAATTTCAACAGTGAAATGATGGGACCTAGCCGCCAATCTAGTACTGCACTGAAATTCAGGAAGAAGAGATACCAAAGAATTGCCCTTCTACTAGACCGGTTGCTCTACCAAAGAGAGCGCAAACGTTCTTGTTATTTGACCCATAGCTAGAGGAAGATAAGTCCATGCTTTTTCCGAGGACAATAGTGAAACATAGAGAAACAGACTCAACCAGAATTTGAACGCTGCACGCATATTCCATCTAATGCGCCAATAACCGTTATCCTCCACGCACATCAAGAAAACAAAATTTATTTTCTTCTTTTTTTTAAAAAGGCAATGGAAACAGCTGGTTGTTTTGGGGGTTTAAATCTAATACTTACGAAGGTCACAATTTTTCGAGTAACTTGAATCGCAGGAATTGAACAACACCTTTTTTTCTGAGTAATAAAGGAGAGATTGTTTTCATTATTCTGGATATAGAAGGAAACACCCAAATTCAAACCCTGCTGTCTACAGTAAGAAGAAAACTATCTGAGTGATAAGGTATTATTTCCTTCAAAAGTAAAGAAAGTTGAAATATAATGGCTAACAAACTTCAAATGATATTCTTGCAGTTAAAATAAAGGTTTTTTTCAATCATTTTACCGCAAGCAAAGCAATAAAGCCATGAAGACTCAGGGGGATTGCTAACTGAGACATTATTAAGGAGAGAGAACAATAATAAAAATAACAGGAATTAAGAAGAAGGTAAGAGAGGCAGAGAAAAGCAAGGCATAACCTACCTGGCAAGCTTGAGTGAATTTCTTTTCTTTTTCTTAACATTTCACCCTAAGCAAGGCAATAAAGCCACTAAGACGCAAGGGATTACTGAGTGTTAGAGAATACAAGAAAAAATATATTATTAAGGAGAGAGGACAATAAAAGAATTAAGAAAATAGAAAATAACAATTGACATTGCATTTCGATTTTTGAAGATCAAAGCTGAAGATCAAGTAGCCGAAAGAGAGTTCCACAAGCAAGAAGTTATAACTTACGGTTACATCTAGCCGCTTCAACTGTAAGATGATGAGATCCTGCCGCCAATCTAGTACTGCGGTTAAATTCATAGAATCTAGGTACCAAATAAATGTTTAACCCTTTGTGACCTGACCACCGCTTTACCAGTGATAGAGAAAAATGACGTATTGCCCAGTGGACGGTGGGTAAACACTTGCATCGTGTTTTGCTATTGGTTGTCTTAGTTTGAAGAGCCAATCAGAAAAGCCGTAATATTCTGATGTCATTAAAGGTTATACCAACATGCCCGCGCTTTTTCATTGTTTTGTACATGTGTTTTGGATAAAGAAAAAAGATCGTTTTTACCATGAAGCGTGCAAAGTCTCAACCTGAACCGTCAGGGAAGCAAACAGGTACAAAACGTGTGAGAAAAGAACTGGTGAAACTTTTTATATCTACCATGAAAAATTACATACCAATTATTTGTGACTTTTGACTCAGGAGCTCAGGCAGGAGGGTTAAAATTGTTCAGGAACGCAGGGCTCAAAGGGTTAATGATTCTTGCTGTTATACTAAATAACAAATGTTTATTTATAAAATATTCATCGCCTATCTTACATGTGAAACTATCCGCTTTATCTGTGGTCCCTCTATAAAGATGATCTTTCTCCATTGCTTAGATATTTACAGTTGGACAAATGTCTACAGGTTTGTTGTTATATGTTATCCCAACGTTTCAGCTGTTGTAGCCATCGGCTTTCTTCAGGTACCTTTTGATCCGGGTCACCTTCGAAGTATTTCAAACTGAACTTTTATTTAATTTTTATGTAGATCTTGTTCTACTGTCCATTTTTAGGGATATTTTATCCTGTTCTTTTCTTCTTCTATGAGCCGTCTCTCTTCAGGAGGTTGCCGATCATGGATCTCCACAATTTCCTGTCATTTTTAGCTCTTAATAAATGTTGCTTTTTTACTATCTCTCTCAAAACCTGTTCCGCCATCCATTCACTCAAGCTCGCCGGGTAGGTTATGCGTTCTTTCCTCTATCTCTCTTACATTCAGTTTGCCATGTGAGTGTCAAATTTTCCAAAGCTTCTTTCCTCGTTGCGTGCCCAAGAAATTGTAACTGTCTCTTCCTGAGGTTAAGTATAAGTGTCATTCTTATTGTCATTGTCTCTAAAAGTCCGTCGTTGTTCACATGTTCGCTCCACCTTTCCGTTCTTTTAGTACTGTTTAATTACCACTGAGTGTAAGTCCGTAAAACCGGGTCCATGGATTGAACACGCATTTATTTTGCCGCCAAATGTACAAATCAACGCTTTAATCATCTTTGCTATTGTCACACCCAATGGAAGCAGAATTAGAAAAAAAAACTTATCATGATAAAACAAAGTGATATCCCCAAAACCTACACCCAAACAGAGATTTAAGCAAACAAATCAAATCAAAACTCCCAAGAACATTAAATTTCGGCATTAAATGACCCCAAAAATGTTGATATGCCGTTAAACAAACAAATCAAATCAAAACTCACAGGAAAATTAAATTTTGGCATTAAATCACCCAAAAAGTGTTTATATGTCGTTAAACCATCAAATCAAATAAAAGCCTCCAAGAACATTAAATTTCGGTATTAAATGACCCAAAAGGTGTTGATATGCCGTTAAACAAACAAATCAAATCAAAGCTCTCAAGTAAATTAAATTTCGGCATCATCCAAAAGGTGTTGATATGCTGTTAAACAAACAAATCAAATCAAAGCTTCATAGATGTGATGAGGTCAAGATTGTAGTGATTGGTAAACATCATACAGGGAGTCTGTTTTACAAAGCAGCAGTTCTTGGGAAAAATATTTCCGAGTTGATCTTCCTCCTTACTAATGGAATACCAAGGAAATGGGAATGATTCACACTTGTCTACGTTGCATGGTGGTTACCAGTTGTAAATGACAGGACTGGTGGTACTAAGGAATATAGCTCCTCAGAACACACCATGGAACGATCGATAGAGCAGCAATAGGCTCAAAACTGTGGGAAAGGGATTGTAGAGTGAAAAATAATTCATCACCCACAAGGCCACGTAGGTGCTTTTGAACTTTATCAAGTGTCGACTGGACAGCTCCAGCCCAGATATGGGAGCAATACGCTATTTTTGGCCTGATTGGTTGGTTGGTTGGGTTTTGTGGCATATCAACCACTGTGGGTCATTTAATGCCAAATTAAGGTATATATATATATATATACATACACACACACATATATATACATATATACATACATACACATATACCTATACATATATTAAATATACAGTACTATTAAACATATAGCTGGCAACATTATTTTTTCAAAAACGCATAGCTGGCAACATTATTTTTTCCAAAAAACGTATAGCTGGCAACATTATTGTTTCAAAAACGCATGCCTGGCAACATTATTGTTTCAAAAACGCATACCTGGCAACATTATTGTTTCAAAAACGTATAGCTGGCAACATTATTTTTCCGAAAACATTATCTGAAGCCTTGTTGTTGGACGTAGTTTATCGTCATACCCAGGACGCGGATGTAGTTTATCGCCATACCCAGGACGCGGATGTAGTTTATCGTCATACCCAGGACGCGTATGTAGTTTATCGTCATACCCAGGACGCGGATATAGTTTATCGTCATACCCAGGACGCATTTTTCTGCCTGATCTGGCTCTTGTAATGATAGAGTATAGCAGGGAATGTCAGATACTTACTGGAGCGGTACAATGAACTGACCCTTTTTCCAGCATCTCTAGCATTAGACCATATATATGAGTCTCACTTTACCTTGTGCTTGAATTAGAATAGCTGTTCAAGTTAAGGAGCGTCCTTCAAAGAACATCCATCCATCATGATAGGTGAAAGTTCGCTGCCTGCTCAGTGCCTGCTCGGAATGTTACCATTTTGGTCTTGGCTATATTGAATTGCACAAGTCAGTCCTTTCCACCATTGATGTATCCGCGATAGTTAGGAGAGATATGCTGCTAGGTTCTGGTTTTCAAGATCTTTGGAGGCGAACCTATAAAATGTTGAGTCATCCGCATAGATATTCACTAAGGATCGGAGTAGGCTCTTAGTCAGATCCTTAGACGAACTGAATTTTACAAGCCAGTGCTCCCTCCATTGAGCCACCTGGATGAGGTCAGATATGAGATCAGATGTCAGGTTCTGATCATCTAGATTTTTGGAGGTGCACCTATAAACTGTGATATCATAGACATATATTCTTAAAAATGATAAAAGAATGCTCTTAGGCAAATCACTAATATCCAGTAGATAAAAGGTACGCTTTTAGTTTTAAAATTATTTTCTTACAAGGATCACTGTGATGTCGGCAGGGCTAAGAATAAGCTGATTTGACCCCAAATGGGGAATAAAGACCATCTCACCTCAATAAATAAGAAAAATATTCCAGTTTAGCAAAAAGGAAGTTTAATCATAGAAGTTTAAATGTTTGAAAATATAAAACCTAATTAACATATAGATAAAAAAAAAATGATATTGTTTTGTATTTTAAATATTTTCGTTATGGAATTAAAGATTGCAAGAAAGTATATCTTTATTTGTCTTTAAAATAATCACAGATACAAAATCCAATTGCTTTTAGATTTTTTTGTGCAATATTGTCTGGTAGAATTTTTATGGTGTCAGTATTTTTCCAATTAGTGGCTCCCCAAAACAGAACGTGAAGAGACTAAGTTCCTGCTTTTCGTTAGTTGACGGTAAGTAGGGGATATTGAGTACCAGCCTTTCTGAAGCGTATCAACGATGAAGTTGCACCTAAACTATAGTGATTCTATTTTGCTTCAGACAATCATTCGTGGGTATAAAACATAAATCTGTTTCATGTTGGAATAGATCAAAATGGTCATAAAGCTTCCAGATGTAAAAAGCATTCGGAGTGGCAATAGTTGACGGGTACTATGCTTGACATTGTACAGTATTTTAACTCGAATAAATATGCCTGTTTATTGGTAAATAATAATAATACATATATAATCACACATACACACACAAATATATATATATTATATATATATATATATATTATATATATATATTATATATATATTATATATATATATATTATATATTTATATATACAAATATTATATATTTATATATACAAATATATATATATATATTATATATTTATATTATATATTTATATATATATATTATATATTTATATATATATATTATAAATTTATATACAATCAGGCCCTCAAAAATAGTGGTTTTAGACAGGAATTAAACTATAACGGAGAACTTGGAAATCAGAACAATAACAGATTTAAAAATAGAAAGAGGAAGGTAATATGGTTCAACCCACCATATTGCAAGCTCTCTAATATTGATATAGGAAGTTTTTTTCTGAAATTAATTGATAAACATTTTCACAGTAAACATCCATTAAGTAAAATTTTCAATAGGAAGACTCTGAAAATTAGTTACTCATGCGTTAGAAATATGGAGAAAATCATATCTTTCCATAATTGCAGAATACTTAGAAACTACCATTGTAATGTGACTCAATCAAGTAACCCTACCTGCAATTGTAGGAATAAAGATCATTGCCCAATCGGGGGTAAATGTAACTACAAAAATGTAATATACGAGGCAACTATCTTTCCCGAGGAAAATATAAACGAGAAAAAAAGATATATAGGTATATCCGCCGGTAATTGGAAGCAGCGTCTATACAACCATAGACACTCTTTTAGATATAGATGCCTTAGAAGTCAAACTTCCTTATCCAAACACTACTGGGATCTGGTGGATAAGGAGTTAACCCCACTTTTGAAATGGAGATACCTATCAAGAGCCAAAACACCTAATAACTTCCGCGATCGGTGTGATCTGTGCTTGACGGAAAAAAATTTTATTATCAAAGATAAAAATCAAGATGAACTGTTGAATCTTCGTAATGAGATATTTTCTAAATGTAGACATAAGAAAAGATTCAAAACATAAACACCGTTTTGTAACTTTCTGTCACTTATGTCAGTTCCATCTTGGTTCAAAACATCGGGCATGACATTTTAACGGAATGACTATTATGTTTATTTTGTTTATCTCTATATAGATCATTGTGTATGTTTTTGTGATGCGCTATGGTTTTTTTTTGGTTTTTTTTACGCCCAAATTGTTGAAATTTTACTTACTTAGTTCTTAAATTCTAATTTATATGTATGTATTTGTACGTATTTGTATGTATGTGGGTATATGTGTATATATTAATTGTTGAAATTTTACTTATTTAGTTCTTAAATTCTAATTTATATGTATGTATTTGTATGTATGTGGGTATATATATATATATATATATATATATATATATATATATATATATATATATGTGTGTGTGTGTGTGTGTGTGTGTGTGTATGTATGTGTATGTATGTATGTATGTATGTACTTGGCTACGGGTATATGTAGGTATATATTTAGGGGTGTGTGTATTTGTATATATATGTATGTATATGTATGGATATGTGTGTATATGTGTATATATTCATGTATACGTATGTGGGTGTAGGTATATATAGAAGGATATATATGCAGGGATGTGTGTATATGTATGTATATATGTATATATATGAATGTATATGTATGTGTGTGGGTGTGCGTATGTTTTGGTATATATATACCCATATATATGTATGTGTATGTATGTATGTGTATATATATGTGTGTATGTGGGTATAGATGTGCGTGTATATGTGTATGTATGTATAGCTAAACGGATAGATATAGGGATACATTGTTTTTTTGTTTAATTGTATAGAAATGTAAGGTTTTAGGTATTATGTTTATGCACATGTATGCGTATGTTCATATGTACAAGTGTGTGTAAATGGGTAAGGAGTGGATGCCTATGGATGTATGTGTGTATATGTAGGTATATGTGTGTACATTTTTGTATGTATATATATGTATATATATATATATATATATATATATGTGTGCGTATATATATCCGTTTTTGTATGTGTGTGTATGTATATATGTGTATGTGGATGCATGTGTATTTATGTATATGTATGTGGAAAATGTGTGTATAGGGTATAGGTGGATATACGTGTATATATGTGTGCGTATGTATATGTATGTATATGTATGTGTATGTGTGTATGTATTTATATGTGTATGTGTGTGTACATGTATATGTATGTGTCTATGTCTATATATATGTATATATGTATGTATGTGTGTGTAGTATATACATGTATGTATGCGTGTAGATGTTTGTGTATATATGTGTGTGTGTGTGTATACATGTGTGTGTGTCTATGTATATATATATATATATATGGATGGATGTGTGTGTGTGTACATGTATATGTATGTATGTATGTGTGTGTGTATATATATATATATATATGTATATATATATATATATGTGTGTGTGTATGTGTATATATATATATATATGTATGTATATATATATATATATATATATATGTATATATGGAGGTGTGTGTGTATGTGTATGTGTGTATATATGTAGGTGTAATTATTTCTTTATCATATGCGCGGTAATTATTAGAAAGCGCTTAGTATCTGAGATATTGAATCAGATATATGTATATGTGTGTGTGTGTATGTATATGTATGTGTGTATGTATGTGTGAATATGTGGATATATGTGTATGTGTACATGGATATATGTATGTGTGTATGTAGGTACACGGCGATGTGTATGTATATACGTGTATAAGTTATTGTGTATGTGTGTAGTTGCATGCGTTTTGAACATAAAAATATAGGTCCTCGCCAGATTAGATAATCGTCATATTTATTGTTTATAATATTTGATTTGTAACCTGCAGTCGATATTATTTTTGTCAAATTTTCTCAATTACACAGCGTCCCTTGCAATTTTAATTTCACTCGCCCCATCTTTCTTCCCCACCACTTCTTTCCTTACCTCTCCCTCCTTCTTTAAGATTTGATCGGCCATGGTGTGTGTATGTCACCTCGATGTGTATCCTTATAATGTTTTAGACATCCGACAACAGTCATTTTGCCCCCTTCCACACACACCTAATTTTAAATAAAACTCTCTCTGTTAAACCCCTCTCTTATAAACTAACATTCGTCCCACACTCTCATAATTACACTCTCTCTAAATTCTATTTTTATTTCCGGAGTAGGTGTTTTTTTTCTGTTTTCTTTTTGAATTTGTAGGTCTGATGAATTGGATCGTATTTACGATTCCAGTGGAATAAATTATGACCATGGAATATTAGTGTTTAAGCCTTTTTATTATATATATATATATATATATATATATATATATATATATATATATATATATATATATATATATTATTTCAACTCAAGCATGGCGATAATGCCTCTAAGACGCAAATATATTCTAGCAGTGAAAGAAAATGAGAAGACAGTACAACAAAGAACCGAAAACCCAACCCTAAACAGGAAACAATAGAGAAACCACTACTCTTGTTCAAAAGGAGGTGCTTGAACCGGACGACAGGCGGACCTATCTACTCCTATTAAAGGAAATAAAAAGAAATAAAATTTCAGAGTTTAGACAGAGACATTAGAAGTATAGAGACCAAGTGAACTTTCAAAGGAACAGAAAACCCAACCCTAAACAGGAAACAAGAGATAAACTTCTACTCTTGTTCAAAAGATGGGTTAGGAGCTTGAACCGGATGATAGGTGAACCTAGCTACTCCTATCACTATGGTAAAAGCGATGATAATATTAACCGTTTCTTATAATAAAATATTTGCAATTAATTGACCGAGCAGCCAATGCTACCATCGGTTGAAATTTATAAAGTCTTTCACTTAATACATAGTTTCAGAAAAATTGGATTCTCAAGTCCAGTAGCTGTTATCGCTCTTTTCAATACAGACATAGGTTTCCTTCCTAACTTTTTGTTTTCAGTAGTGTGGAATATCAATATCTTGAATATGTCCTTATTTTCCGTTCTAGTTACATGAGCTATCCATTTTTACTGTTTGCGATTCTGTTGCACCTGTCTACAAAGTTCGTAAAAGGATAGTCCCCAGTAAGACCTATAGGTTTCATTTACTCGAAGCCATTTTTTAATCATTGATATGAGAAAGAGATCGTATTCAGCTGACACTTTAGACTGCAAGGAATATTGGTTTACTGAGTCGTTCCAGAAATTTTTTCTTGTCAGAATCCATCTTGCACATTTATAAATCTACCATTCGCCCGTGCATTGAATGCAATTGCCATATCTGGTCTAGTGCTCCTGTTGTACATCTCGAGATTTTGACAAAATCCAAGAAGGATCTGTTATGTAACCGATCCTGACCAGACATCTCGAATACAGTCGCTTTCTCACCGAGATAACGTGGCTTTCCTCTGTCTTTTCTGCAAATATTTTCATGGCAACTGTTCTGATGAACTTTTGTTCTGGTGACTCGTCTCCATGAATTAGAGCGTTGCTACTAGATTAGCGATTATGTCTCACCGCTTTACTCTTGAACTAGCTAGGGTCAACTGTCGTTTCTACTCTAAGTTTTTTCCTGCACTTCCCATGCCAGGTACTCCCTTCCTATTTCTTGCTTCCCCGATAACTACAATTATCATAAAATTAAATGCAACGTCAATGGCCATCTTCTGATGACTGTTCCTTTTTTGCCCTTTCCTGATCCCCCCTATTTTCAATTTTCTCATTCACTTTCAATCCCTGTAACCCCCTGCATTCTAGTGGCTCTGTCGCCTTGCTTAGGGTGATTTAAAGATGATTTTTTTTAAATCCTCCCCGTCTTCTCATTCTCTTTCACTTTCAAATGTCCCGTCAATCGACATCTTTTTTTTTTTTACCCTGTTCATTTTTTGTCCTTTCTTCAATCATCATCACTAAAACTTCTCATTCACGTTCACTTATTATAACTCCTTGCGTTCTAGCGAAATGATCTTGTTTGGGGTGAAACGATTTTAAAAAGAACCTTCTTCAGGCGATTGGAATTTCGAACCGAACCCTTTATTTCGTCCACCGAGGTAGATTGTTCTAGTTTCACGTGCCATACCTCTTCCAGATGTCTCAGTTATTTCCCTTCAACTCAACTCTCCAGGTTTTGATTCACCATTGCTGTGGCCTGGTATTGGGTCTAGTCACTGGATCTAACCGACGCTTTATTCACTGGGCCATGTGAACCAAAACCTCATCTCAGAGATATAGACAGATATTAAAAAAAAGAAAAAAGGTATTTCTGAACAGGTTTGGTGCTATACATGACATCCACATAAAAGTCTTGATCCAACGAGGCTATTTAAAAACATGACTTAAGTTACGCCTATATTGATATTCCTTATTCATAATACTGTTGTTGTTTTGCTATGTTTTGTTGTTCCTTTTCCTGGCATCTGTCCTTTGTACTCTGCTATACGGCAGCGAAACTTGGACAACATGCATCAACCAGGAAAAAACGCCTGGAAGGCTTCCGTCTCCGCTGACTACGCTGGATCCTCGGCATTATATAAAGAAACAAAGTTATCAACACTACTGGAGCATGCACCTTTTGCCAACGTCGGCTTAGTTGGCTGGGTCACGTACATCGAATGAACGATGGCCCTATACCAGATGATATCACGTACAACGAGCTGGTCACCAGAGGGACATGAACGATGGCCCTATACCAGATGATATCACGTACAGCGAGCTGGTCACCAGAGGGACATGAACGATGGCCCTATACCAGATGATATCACGTACAGCGAGCTGGTCACCAGAGGGACATGAACGATGGCCCTATACCAGATGATATCACGTACAGCGAGCTGGTCACCAGAGGGACATGAACGATGGCCCTATACCAGATGATATCACGTACAGCGAGCTGGTCACCAGAGGTACATGAACGATGGCCATATACCAGATGATATCACGTACAGCGGGCTGGTCACCAGAGGGACATGAACGATGGCCCTATACCAGATGATATCACGTACAGCGAGCTGGTCACCAGAGGGACATGAACGATGGCCCTATACCAGATGATATCACGTACAGCGAGCTCGTCACCAGAGGGACATGAACGATGGCCCTATACCAGATGATATCACGTACAACGAGCTGGTCACCAGAGGGACATGAACGATGGCCCTATACCAGATGATATCACGTACAGCGAGCTCGTCACCAGAGGGACATGAACGATGGCCCTATACCAGATGATATCACGTACAGCGAGCTGGTCACCAGAGGGACATGAACGATGGCCCTATACCAGATGATATCACGTACAGCGAGCTGGTCACCAGAGGGACATGAACGATGGCCCTATACCAGATGATATCACGTACAGCGAGCTGGTCACCAGAGGGACATGAACGATGGCCCTATACCAGATGATATCACGTACAGCGAGCTGGTCACCAGAGGTACATGAACGATGGCCATATACCAGATGATATCACGTACAGCGAGCTGGTCACCAGAGGGACATGAACGATAGCCCTATACCAGATGATATCACGTACAGCGAGCTGGTCACCAGAGGGACATGAACGATGGCCCTATACCAGATGATATCACGTACAGCGAGCTGGTCACCAGAGGGACATGAAGTGCACAGGTATTGCCTCTGGTAGCTGCGAACAACTAGCAGACGATTGCAGCGACTGACGCCATGTTATCCATGCAAGAGACACGAAGGCCGAGAAAAAGCGAAACCAACTAAGAGTACGAAGGAAGCGGAGAGAGCAATGTCAGACCTCCATTCCACATTCCATCTTCATCTACAACACCTGCGCAAGAGTGTGACATGCAACGATTGGTCTGTTAAGCCATTCCAAACGCTGCTCGCAAAAGGACAATATTTGGCCAGAGCGCGTACCATTATAGCGTAAAATAAATGGATGCTTGCTACAACTACGGTTATGATTATTTACGGACATGAATCTTTACGAGTAAGTCCACCGCTAGACGGCGAGTAATGCATATAAGCAGAGTGAAAGCGATGTTTGTCGAAAATCAATGTTCCGCATGACACCTCACGAAACGAAGAATACCCCCTTCAATTTATTTGCTTATTTGCTTAACTCCTTTTTAGATAAAGGTTGATTATTTTGTGTGTCTTTTAGGTGATCTACTGGCATCACCCACATTTTTAAGCCTATTTCCCAACGGCGAATTCTTTACCCCGCCATCTTAGCTGACATTCTCTCTGATATAGTTACTTGTGTCGGATTCAGCTGGGTAAGATTATTTTTTTTATCTTGCTTTATTTATTCCTTTTATTTTTTTTCTTGCTGTGTTTGTATTTCTAAGTCTATAACTCAAAAGTTTCTCAAACGGTTCACCCGGGCACACTAAGATCCCCGGGCACACTAAGATGCCCGGACACACTAATGCGTCCTGAACGGTAGTCATGTGCGTCCCAAGTTAGCAGAAGAGTAATTTATTAATAGTTTTTATATTTAAAAAAATCTTTATTTTTAAAAATCTATAAAGACCAAACAAGTCAAATCTTTGTTATTTGATATTTAAAACTGGATGCTAAATTCATTAATCTTTAAGAAGGAGTAGATAATCATTTCTCTTATCTTCCTCAGGGTATTTTGATCAGTCATTATCGGCCTCTCTAAAAAAAGAAGTAGATTCCTCATAAATCTTTTTAAATTAAACTCCATCACTTAAATATACGATGTAATGTCTTAAAATAAAATACTTATTTCTTAATTATTTTACTATTTTCAAGTTTATTTTCAAGTTTTTAATTTTTCCTTATTAAAATTTAAAGTGCGCACCTGAGATTTAATTATTCTATAAGTGTCCTTTCTCCTCACTTCTTCTCACTAAAGTTTTCTCATTTACTTTCACTCTCTGCAAACCCTTTTCGTCCTAGTGTCATTATCACTTTTCTTAGGGTGGAAATTATCAAAAATTTATGTGATTGCATCATCTGATATATTTGCTTAACTCCTTTTTAGATAACAGTTGATGATTTTGTGTATCTTTTAGGTGACCCACTGGCATCACCCACATTTCTATGTCTATTTCCCAACGGCAAATTGTTAACCCGCCATCTTAGCTGACATTCTCTCAGATGCAATCGCCTGCATCGAATTCAGCTGGATAAGATTAATTATTTTAATTTTCTTTTTTCTTTTCTTTCCTTCTCTGTTTCTTTCTTTCTCTATCCGTATACATCCACTGACATTAGCTGAAGGTGTACAGCTTCTCTATATCAAAAGAAATCATGTCTAGTGATCTGGAACATGGTCCGGTAGGCCGCTACGTTTCAAGGACGTTTGCGAGAGGGACGTGAAACGGACAGGCATCGACTCTGGTAGCTGAGAACAGCTAGCACACGATCACTACGGCTGGTACCATGCTGTTCACGGAGAAGTCACGAAGACCGGGAAAAGGTGAAACCAACGAAGAAAGCAGAGAGATAGATATGTCAAACCGCCATTTCACATTCCATCTGTCACACCTGAACAAGAGAATGTCATGCAACGTTTGGTCTGTTAAAAATTCAAAATTCTTTTTAAAATATTGGGGGTCGTTGAATTTTCTATTATGATTAGTAAATATAGTTTTTACTTAATAACAATATCACCTAACCGGTACTAGTTAATACAGAAATTAAAAAAAAAAATTTAACTTTAGAAATTATTCTAATAAAAAAATGAAAACAATTTTTTTTTAAATTCATTATTCATCGAAACCTGTTTTCTTAAGACAGTAGTGTCAATAAAATATCTTATTCATATAATTTATATGATTTATAATTTTGAAAAGAATATCAAAAGACATGATGTGGTTACGGAACACCGTCCGGTAGGCCGCTCCACACTGCGTTTCAAGGACGTTTGCAAGAGGGATGTAAAACGCACAGGTATTGACTCTGATAGCTGGGAACAACTAGCATACGATAGCAACGGCTGGCACCATGCTGTTCACAGAGGAAATTAACGAAGGAAGCAGAGAGAGATATGTCAGACCGCCATTCTACATTCCATCTTCATCTGTCACACCTGCACAAGAGAGTGTTATGCAAGGATTGGTCTGTTAAGCAACTCGCAAGAGATATGGATACCGACTACTACTGTCTCCTTTTTTCAATTGACAGTTCGTTTGCAAGTCCTTCACAATCTCCAAATAAAAAAAAAATGTCACTGCGTGAAGTTACCGGATGGATACGCGTTACCAATGACATTTATGCGCCAGCTAAAGCGTAACTGTTGTCGCCAGGATTTTATGAGATTGATTGTTCCCGATTGCGTGGTGGCGGGGGGAGAAGATAGAAAGTTCAGGATTCGTTTCTGAGTGGACCATTTATGGTAACACGTCACAATTTGCTGGCCCTGGAGAGAACGCAGAAGCTGGTAACAGGATCCTTTAACACTGAGCTACGTGAAACAAATATGCATTTGAGGTACCGCAGCCGCTGACCTTTGCTCCGAATACGAACAAAGGAAACGAGATATATGTGGGATAGAATTTAAAGCCGATAATTTAATCCTTCAGATTCTCATTTCGTATGCACAAGTAACAAAAGAAGGACTCAGAAGATGGTAAAAGGGAGTTTTAAAAACGTCTATGCGTTTCGAACTGTGGCGCAAATGTATGTCGTATGTCAACAGTGGCTAAAAATGAAATAAATACAATACCAGTGAAAGTTAACTAGATATTTATAATCTACAGTGTGTCCAAAACGTAGGCTTACACTTAGTAGATATGCATTTTACATTTATTTTTTAAATTTTAATTACATTTATATTTATTTATTACAACCATGTTTATTCAATACTTACATTTGTTTAACACTTACATTTTTAAGCAGTTTAATATCTTAAGTGCTCAAAAGGTCCTCCTTCAACATTGCAACATTCATCAAACCTTTCCAGAACACTATGATACACAGCACGACACAAATCTCTATCTGCATCAATTTCAATAAACACTTCTGTCATGTACGCTTTTAATTCGTCCACTGTGTGAGAATTTCTCTCAAACTTTGATCTTTATTACACCCAAAAACAGAAATCTGTTGGTGTTAAGTCATGGCCATTTGATTTTGCCCCTTCTCCCGAAAAAACACTGTAGAAATGTTTGGTTAAGGTAGTTCATTACTGCCAAAGAAACGCGAAATAAATAGCAAAACAACTGTAGGCCTATTTTTAGCCCACTCTGTATTTTAATACTATGGTTTAAGCTCAACCGAATCTATAAATGCACTTTGAAGGCCGAGAGGATAAACGGTGAAATCTTGTAATTTCAGTGAATGTGAAATTCTCCTCCTGCCGAATTTCACATTCACTGAAATTACAAGATTTCACCGTTTATCTTCTCGGCCTTCAAAGTGCATTTATAAATTCGGTTGAGCTTAAACCATAGTATTAAAATACAGAGTGGGCTAAAAATAGGCCTACAGTTGTTTTGCTATTTTAAGGGGCCTAGCATACAGTGTGGGCCAAAAGTAGGCTCACACTTAGTAGATACGCACTTTACATTTTTAAAAACATTTTATTACTTTTATATTTATTTGTTACAATCATGTTTGTTTAAAACTGCTTATGTACATTTGTTTAACACTTACATTTTTTTAAGCACAGTTTAAGTGCTCAAAATGTCTTCCTTCAACATTGTAACATTCTTTGAACCTCCTCATAAGGCTATGACACAAATTCTGATCTGCATCTATTTCAATAAATACTTCTGGGGTGTATTCTTTAAATTCGTCCACTGTGTGGGAATTTCTCTCATAAGCTTTGCCCTTTACTACATCCCCCCCCAAAAGGAATCAATTGGTGTTAAATCAGGTGAACGTGGTGGCCATTCGATGCTGCCTCTTCTTCCGAACCAGCGCTGTGGAAAAGTTTGGTTAAAGCAGTCCCTTACTGCCAAAGCATGATGGGGAAATGCTCCATCTTACTGAAAGATCAGTCATGATTTGAATAAATTAGATCTTAAACGTGAAACAAATAGTGAAATAACTCTACCTCTCTTACGTACGTGTGTGTCTGTGCGCGCGCGCCGCAAAACAGGAAAAAATTTCCATTTAATTTATTCTTCAAATCTTATCGTTTTGGTGTGGGTGGATGGGTTGGCGTGTGTTCTGCGTGTTGGTGTGTGGTGGTGTTTGTGTAGGGTGGATGGGTTTTGGCGATGTGGGTATTTTGGCTTGTGTCCCGCAAACAGGCAAACATTAATAGTTAATTTATTCTGCAAATTTTATAAATACGAAGTGCATTCAAAAAGTATCCGTCATTTTTTTCCCACCAAAACTAATGCCACGTGTACAAAATCCTTTGGATGGAAGATGGCGCCACCCTTCATGCGAATACTTGAAAAGCTTTGCGACAGCAAGCCGCGTCAGTTCCCGGCTGTTACGCCTAGAGTATAGACGTGTGGCGCGCGCTCGTCGGGCTTTCCTTATCACGAACTCATCGAACAGTGATATTGAATCTTTTTGCCAAAAGTCTGGTGATACTCAAGTTCAAAGATTCAACAGGCCTTTAGCGATGATGCCATGTGCAAAACTCAAATCAAGGTGTGATGCAACTGCTTCAAACATGATCGCATCTCAGTGGAGAGCGGGGCTCGCTCAAGCAGGCCATCCAAAAGCCGGAGTGGGGATAAGCACATGATCAGTTCATTCCCTTTTAACGGTGGAATTTTGGATGCGAACAGTGTCGACAAAATTCGCCCCAGAGGTACTGGCGGGGCATCAGGAGTAACTCCGCGTGCAAATCGAGTGGTTTTCAGATTGGGGAAGGTCCAGAAGTCATGTGGTGCACTGTCGGGAAAGTTGAGAGCCTGTTGAACAAATGGTGTGTTGTTCTTGACCAAGATATCTTGGTGCAATATCTCTGACACTTGTAAAGATAGAGAATGATAACAGGAATCAGGTATCCACCGATCATTTTTCCGAAATCATTAGCTATAGATCGTATATACGAGTCAAAATTGCGTATTCATTTGATACAGCGCTCAAAATTTGATCTGAGTAATATTTCTTGTCGTCAGACTTTTACGGCCCTGGATATTAAATCACTGTTTCCACCTGTTTGTACCTCATAGTTCAGGTCCTGATTAATTATTTCGAAATTAGCTTCAATTATTTAAGAATCTATATTATTAAATAAGATTAACGACGAACTGTTTCATTTGAAAAGAAATACAACACTGAAGTTAATTTTCTAATAATTATATAGGCCGTTCGCTGTAATTCACACGGTTTTTTAAAAATCAGTTCGTCTATTCAAGCGCATGTATCTACTATAATATAGGGCTTAAAGTAATTATATATAAGAAATTATATTTTTAAAATTTTTCAAAAAAAATCAATTGTTAAGCATAAAATATGAAACTGACTACTTATACTATTTACATTATTCGGACTATTGTCCTCATCTTTGTCGCCATATTTATTACAACGTTTCGGCCGCTGTATGCTCCGGCCTACTTCAGGTGGTTGGAATGTCGAACTGAACCCTTTATTTCACTCTCTGGGGTAGACTTTTCTAGTTCCACATGCCTTTATCCACTGTGCCATGTGTCCTCAAGGACACATGTCACAGTGGATAAAAGCGTTAGTTAGATCCAGTGACAGGACCCAAAGAGTGTGAGTTCAATACCTGGTTAAGGCAGTGGAGAACTTGGAAAGAGGAATTAACAGGAGATAACTGACAATTGACATCCATTAAACATGGCATGTAAATAGTGTACATAATACCTCATCTCAGAAATATAGACAGATACTGACTACTTATAGTTTGGAAAAGTGTATTCGTTTGTCTAAAATACCTTCGTCTTCAATTGTAAAATGCCATATTTTTTAATTTCCTAATTTGAAGACCATTATTTTGTAATCGTAGGTGTGGGTAGTGTAACAGTTATTGACACGGGGAAATGAAATCGTACTTTTGAACAGGCGTAGAGGTTTATCCCTTGTTTCTTGTTTAGGATTGGGTTTCTGGTTTCTTTTAAAGTCTACTTCAGTCTTATACTCTTAACGCTTGTTCTTTCCTATGGTAATACAATTTCGTACAGTAATCCTCTACTTTGAGTGACTCTTAGGCTTTGCATTGGGTGAACATTAGTAATAAAAATATACATATATTTATAGAAACGGCAGAGGGAAGCAACGTCAGGTTGGTGAGAAAGTAACTGAAGTCGAGTTGCCAGGTCAGTATCGTTTATATTGCAGACCTTTCTTTGAGTTTTGAATGACATAAATGCTTGGTATTTAACTGAATCTCGTCTTCCAGTTGAATTCACGAGTGTGTGAATTTCAAAGTTTATAAATGAAATGGTATTAAGCCAAGAATACTTTTACTGAATATTGCGTTATAGTCTCAGAGGGATCGATCACTCTCAAAGAGAATCCGATTGCAGTAATATCGATTCTCTCAGGGAATTATTATTTAAGGGACAGGTACAACCGGGAAAAATGGAAACGAAACAATGGATGCAGCATGTATTCCTCCTTCGCTGGAACTAAAATATAAACATGATATACAGGGAAATATCTTTATTATTCCAAACGTTATTTTGAGCGCATATCCATGTTTGAAATAGACGCCCATTTTTTATTATTATTTGAAACAGTGTAAGACAAACCACAGTATGATCGGGCTTGCTTGAGAATGCTCGACCACGAGGGTGTATGCTTTCCTTAAATGTGTAAATAGAACCTTTACGATGTTCATTGTTTCCGAGTGGTCTAAAACACAACGGGCCAAACGTTGGTTTCGAACCCTGCTTGGAGAGCACATATTTTCTTTATTAAGTTTTATGGAATGCACAGACCTATAGACCAAATACATACTGTTTAAACTAAAATAAAAAAAAAACGGGATGTCATTTCAAATAAGAGTATCGTTTGAAATAATTAAAATGTCCAATCAAAAATAAATCCTTAGATAAATCTTTAGAAAAGAAAAATATAAATTACTTGTGCCAACGAAGAGAGAGTGATAAGCGAAAAGGCCTTTGTGACAAACAAGATAGTGGGGAAATTGGTGGGGTGAGTGAGTGGGAAGAAAGAGATGGAGAGTGGGGGAGTGAAAGTAAAGGAATAGGATATAAGAAGAAAGGGGGAGAGGGAGAAAGGTAAACAAAGAGACATAGCGAAATGGTAGTAGATCAGAGAAGGAGCGGAAGAGAATGTCAGAGCGAATGATAGGGTAGAAGAGAAAGAGAGAAGGAAGAAAAGTGATAGAGGGAAATATAAAGAGATGGTAAAGAATGGGGAAGAGAAGGGAAGAAAAAGATATGATGGGGAGAGATGAAAAAGAAAAGAAAGAGGACGAGAAGAAGTGAGAAAAGCAGAGAAAGGGAGAGATAAGATGGAAGAAGAGGGGGATGCGATAAATGGAGAGAAGTATGAGGTGAGAAAGGGAGGGGAAGGCGGAAGGAGAGAGGGGAAAACGAGAAAGGGAGAGAAAACATCGATAAAGCTTTGTTTCTGTCCGTGACAATTTCATATATATCTTCGGATAGAGTATCAGTCTGGTCTCGACAAATATATAGTGTTCCTTTTTTTCATTTGTAGATCAAATTTGTCTCCCACTGATCAGAGAACACGGCGAGAAGACAACCTTCAGTATTAATTTTCCCTTCGACTCATTATGTCATAACATAAAATCATTCAAACGCTCTAAAGATATTTATTTAAAAGCAAAATGTGTTAATCTTTTTTAAATTCAGAAAGTAGGTGATTCGCAAAGACCTTTAGCGAACCTAAAAAAACGATTGGTCCGAAAATACGTTTTTTTCCTCATTATCTTCGCTGCGGACATTTATCACAAGTAGGTGCGAATTTTAGCTTACAACTACGTCCGCACCGTACGTACGAAGTTGGGAAGAGGCATAATCGCCTACGTCAATTTAATTTAATGTAATTTGAAAGATAATGAAGATAAAAAGTGAAAGGAAAATAACAATACAATAGGCTCTAGAAGGAACTTGAAGCGACAAGGTCAAGTTTGAGCTTCGAAAATTTAAATGTAATGTCAATTGTTGTCTTCTGCCTTTTTAATTTCTGTTCTTTTATTCTCTCTTTTTAAGAATGTTCTTATAATCTTTCACGCTCAGTAACATCCCGCGTGTTAGTGGCTTTGTCACCTTGCTGGAGCTGAAATGATTAAAAGATTATATATATATATATATATATATATATATATATATATATATATATATATATATATGAGAATTTCACCCCAAGCATGGTAGGGGTACCACTAGTACGCAAAGGGTTACAGAGAGGCATAGTAAGAGTAAAGAGGTGTGTTTGAGGAAAGGATAAAGAGAAGGACGGGGAACTAGATGAGAAGATGTCGATTGACATTACATTTGAATATTTGAAGACTATAGCCATCAGGGAAGCAAGTAAGAGGAACGGAGTTCCACAGACGGGAAGTGCGAGATAAGTATCTGTTGTGGTAGAATAGACGGCTACATTTAACCGTTTCGACTGAGATACCAACCTAGTAACACGCTTAAATTCATGCAAATTTGGGAACCAGCGAAAGTAGCTCGTCGGAACAGTTGCCATGAAAATACTTCTGATGATTCTGATATTAGTAAAATGTCGTTTGCTAAATTGTGATGGTTTATTAAAATTTTATTTGTTCCCGGTTCATTAATCAGAAATAGATTCAAGGCTTGCTGTAAATACATCGTTTTATTTCCTTTTTGTGGTTATTTTTTTATGTTATTTTTCTTTCTTTTTATGTGCCGTGTCCCCTCAGAATGTAGGCGATCATGGCTCTCCACTTTCCCCTATCCCTTGTAGTTCTCAATACGTTTTGTCTCTTTGCCACCTCCCCTGTTCTGTCATCCACTTGCCCATGGGTATGTCATACGTTGCTTTCCCTTAACTCTCGTTCCCTCTATTCGCCCTGTGAGTATCAGATTCTGCAGGCCTTCCTTTTTCATTGTGTCCCAGAAATTTCATCTACCACTTCCTGATGTTAAGCATAAGCTTCCTCCTTGCTTGCATCTTCTTCAAAATCTCATCGTTGCTCACATGCTCGGTTCATGATATCCTTCGCAATCTTCTGTAGAATCATATATCCGTTGCCTCGAGTCTCTTCTTCATCTATGAGGAGACCCTCCAAGAAAAGAAGGACATATGTCACGTAACAGCTCAGTACGCTTTTCTTTGTTACCAAAGAAATTCTTCTGTCTCGCAATACTCTGCCCACCTATTGGAATGCGTCCTTGGTCATCCTAACACGTATATGGGTCTCAGCGTCGCACTTACTATCCTCCGTCAAAACTCTTCCTAGACATTTAAACGTCCGCGTCTGCTTGATTCTAGTGTCCCGGACCTGCAAATCGCATTTCGGGCTCATCCTTTTAATGATGACCATGCATTCTGTCTACTTGTAGTTTATATCACCTGTTCTAAATATATGTATTCCTGGACTTCTTCCAGTTTTTCATCTATTTTTTTATGATCCTTTATAACTGAATATTACTTTTGTTTAGTTTCTGTTTGTTTTAAAGGATCCCCCCATTTTATTTTTTCGTTTTGGTACGAATCTGATAATAGAGGGTTGTCACTGTCTTTGCTCCAAGCGACTGGTAAGTTTTCTTTATAATAATTAAAATCAGAGATCACACAATAATGCTGAATGAGTTCAGAGTCCATGCTTAGCACCCGGCTCTCATAGCTGGTGTCATACATTCAACATACACTTTGCTTTTTAAGCATATTGGCAAAGCTGTTTTCATTATGGCTCTATATTAAATGCTTCCACACTGTTTTTATACATCTTTTTTATTTAATTTCTTTTTCGTTCTTTTATAACATTTTCTATCTATATGTATTCCTGGATTTCTTCCCGTTCTTTATCATCTATTTACATGACCTTTTTCAGAATCTTGCTACTATTGGTCATTATTTTTTTGCTTTCCGTTCATCTAAAAACTCTCATATGACCATATTATAATTCATCCTATGGTTCTTATATTACTAAAATAATGCCAGCAAATCAAAGTTAAGTTTCCTTTGAAGGTCAGTCAGTTTTGTGCCATGCGTGATACACGCTTAGGGGATCATTTATCTTTCGATACATACTGACAAAGCAGTTTTTCCCGCAGTAGGTTGCCTTTCTGAAGCAGAAAGGCTATAGAACCCGATCTGTCCTGCTATTTTATCCATAACTGGGGGAAAAGAAGATGATTCATACCTTTTCCAACGTAAGTGAATACAATGAAATCGGCTGGAATTCGAACTCGGCTCTCCAATTCCGCAATCCAAACCGCTATCCATTACTCCACCGTGCCTCCTTTGAAGACACTATGCCGAATTTAATGTTATTTAAAATATAAATGTAACACTGAAGTTAAGGTTTAAGCATTAAGTTTTCTATAAAATCTAAACCACAGACTTTAATGTGCTTTCCCATGGGATCAAATAATTGAGAACTTTGCAGAAATTTTAAATCGCCTCATGCGTGCAAAATACAAATAATGAACGACATGCCCCGGAGGAGTTGGCTTTAAAAGTGTTTTAAAAAATAAAAAATATCACCCTGTTCAGACATTATGAATACTGGAGAAATTAAAGAAATGTGTTAAAAATTATATAAAAGCATATTTAGACATAAGTCGTCATGTCATGAAAATTTACTTCTCTCTCCCTGACACTAAGCCACGGACGATGTAATTTTCACGTACTAATGAGAGTATTTATTAAATTTAACTCAGGCTGACACAAGGTCAAAAGTGAGGAGTGCACAATCAGGATTAACTCCACCTGTAATGGAATACAAACCTAGTCTGTATAGTACCCGGTATGTAGCAAAAATACTTTTTAAAAATTTCGGGGCAGGTTCCTCACACCAAAGAAAGGACAAACTCACACATTAATCGTAAACTGATGTTAGACTCTAGTCGGTAATGTAACATGGGGATTCTGATCCGCCCACAGATGATGGCTGTGTAAATTTTTTATTCCATCTCTTCGAAATGTTGCCTCATCCGTAAACAAAACTGAAGAGACAAACAACGGATCAGCAGTTTGTGCAATCGGCAAAAGTTATCCCATGGTGAGTGATCAGATGGCAAAAGACCCTGCACACGTTGCAAATAATACGAATCTGCTCTTGAAGACCCCTCGATGTGGTACTGTGAGATGAACCACATCCTAGGGCCAATTGACGTGTCCTCATGCCTGAAACTCGTCTCGACGGCATGTAGAATATTTTCTTCGTGGTCAGGCGTACGAACGGATCTCGGTCTTCCTTGATCCATAGTTTGTGGTGCCACGGATCCTGTCTGAGCAACGCGACGATAATAGCAGCAAAGTTTGGATGACACGACTGCTTTCGGTCTGAAAACGCAATCTGATAGAGCCGTGCATTACCATTGGCATGGCCCTATTTAAAAATAATGTCTGCCTGCTCACAATAGGAATATCCTGCCATTGTTAAACGGAACACTTCTTAGTTACTTCGTTACTACACACGTCAAACGTTGAAGACAGACTAGCGACAAATGTACACGAATGACAAATGTAACCTCGTCTACATGGTAACACAGCAACATCTACCGTAAACTTTGAACTTAATAACTCAAAAGGGATATATTTTATGTACTTTTGTCCTTGTTTTGGTGTGAGGATATATGTATATCAACTTATAAAAAAATGAAAATTTATAAGAAATCTCATAATAATTATAACAGAGCGCGTTGTCTTCGTAATTCACCCCTGCGAATGATGTCGGAGGAAAGTACGAAAGTACTTGGGTTAACAAGAACTACGGCAGCGTCCTTGATCAATTTTAATTGAACATCAAAAAGATAATTAGGGAACTAGAAATGATTATTATAAAAATAGACATATGTCTATATTATTCAATGAAACATGCTTCAATGAAGATATACTGCATATATATATATATATATATATATATATATATATATATATATATAATTATTATGAAGAGGTAATCAGTCAATGAATCAATTAGTAATATTAATGTAATTAATGGCGATTACTCTTCGCTAAGCCTTAATATAAGCATTAACTTACTAACAATCCACTGAATGATGCAATCCTTATAAAATTGTTGCCAGATGGATCTGGTCTATTTTTAGAATGGCAAGTACTTTCGAAAACTTCATGTTCTCATCGTCAGGCTGCAATTTTTTTCCATTAGAAATAAAATTCCAAGACGCAATAAATGTATTGTAGACCGAAAGAAGTTTTTTTTAAAGAATGTGTTATTTATTAACGATTATATAAAATTGCGACGTGCAAGTCGTAACGCTAGAGTTCAAATATTTCAAGTGAGAATTTAGCGTATGAATTTTGTAATGTGATAAATCCACGAATTCTCTTGTAAGTGTTTTCCAGTTAACGTGACATAAACTAAATATATAGTTCAATTAATAGAGTGATATCTCTTAATATTTTTTTCTTGGATATAGTTTCCGACACAAAAGTGTAGATGACGGGACAAAATGGAAAATCTATTTTAAGTGACAACGCATTTCACCGGCGTGTGTTAAATTCGGCGTCATTTTGTCGGAATGAAAGACAAAACTGTTTCTAAGTAAAAATGGTTTGGGGATTTTTTGAGGGACAATAAACATAATATCACCGGAATAATCAGACGTAAATAATAGAATGGACAATAAACTTAATATCACCGTTTATCACAAAAGCAATAATAACACAATGGCGTATACGAGTTAGTCCGGAGGGTGCTGATTTAAAATCAGACAGACATCATCGTATCTAATATGTAATTTTAAAAAAATGAAATAAGCATTTTCTGGCACTGGTTGTCGAATCTGATAAAAAAAATTAATTTATTGCCCCTCTTATCATCGAAATTCCCAACCTGAAGAAGACGACCCATACACATGTCGGCGAAACGCGTTGTCACTTAAAACGTCTTTTCTACTTTGTTCCCAAATCTCTACATTATATATATATGATGGACTCGCCTATCATGAACGATAAATGAGGGTCTACAGTGGATGGTGCTTTTCCTTTCACATTTATGCATACTAACAGGGGCTATTGTGGATAAAAACAGGTAAGGGAAAGACATATTTCATTTGTGCTTTCTTAAGTGCGATGCTAACCCAGCAAGTAGCGACAAATCCACACTAACAGATGAAATTTTTTAAAGCAGGATTTTGATGACTTCTCTGCTTCAGAGCTTGACGAAGCTGATCACGGTGCTTCAGTCTACTGTCTTCAAAACCCTTTAAGGAAACATGTCTTACGCCACTCCTTTTGGTTTGATGCTTGGGGGTCCCAGGTTTTCCGATGAAAGTTTAGACGTTTCAAGTTGTCTTTCAGTCTGTCTTTGTAGCGTAAGAGTGGACGGCCAACTGAACGCTTGGACTTTGGTAGTTGTCCATACAGCACCTTTTTTAGAAGCCTATATATATATGAGTTGGGATTAAATATAGAACAAATGTGGATCGGAGTCCGACAGAATGATAAGATAAACAAATAGGAAGCGTTTATCAATCTATAATGTTTCACTTTTATTAGCGCACTGAGATATAGAAAAAAGAAGAAAGAAATTTTGTTATTTTTATTTTTGTGTTGTTTGATTTTCATTGGTCAATAATGGATGACGTGCAATCGACTCTTTTAAACCAACGTTATTACAATTTGCGGCGTTCCGAATTCAATGGGAGAGGACGCGTCCATCCGAAGTTTCAAGAATTTAAGCCTATCAGAAAAGCCGTAAATATTGCAATATTTATGTATGTGTATAAAAATTCTAGTTTGTCTATGTGGGAATCAGATGGTAATATATATTCGTAAGTGTGCGTGTGTGTGTGTAGTAGACATAATATTTGTTGGTTTATCGCATGTTTATTCGAGAACGTTTTTACGTACACATCGTTTGTACATAAACATATGTATGATCCTTCAAGAAACGTTGACGATGTAATATAAAAAGTATATATATATATATATATATATATATATATATTTGAAAAATTTCTCAGAGTTAACCAGTAGAAAAAGACAATATTTATAAAGGTAAAAGACAATAGGAAAACTGTAATATTCTTCCAGTTTCTAAGGACATTTTGTCTGTTATTTATAGTTACTTTGTTTTAATAAATTCATTTCGTTTTTTTCTTGAAAAAGTCCACATTGGACGAAACGCATCGGCTAATAAATACAGTTTTCCTATTGTCTTTTACCTTTATTAATATATATATATATATATATATATATATATATATGTGTGTGTGTGTGTGTGTGTGTTTTGATATATATATATATATACTGTTTGAAAATTGCTGTATTTATAAAAGCGTGCTCAATATCGGAGACAGAGCGTTTATAGATATAGTGTGGGCAAAGGAATCAACACTGCATGGTGACTGTCAGTTTCGCATTTTAATGCGATCTTCAGCTCGGCATTTACTGCTGTTTCACGCTGTCTACTCACTGTCGTAGACTGACGGCCCGAATAAAAGTAACAATTTAAATCAACTACCGTATTTGACGGCATATAAGATTCACGAGTGTATAAGTCGCACCCCAATTTCAGCGGGGCAAATCAAGACAAATTAGTAATTAGTAAAATTATTAGTAAATGGTAGAGCCTAGGTTATATTTATGAGGTAATGTATTGGTTAAACAAGCCATGATTAAAATTAAACGAAAAATAATAGGAAAGAAAAGAATGCGAGCTTATATAAAACTTTATTATATCCAAATGTAAGAAAACGAAATAAAAAATCTAGCAATTATGACAATTGAGCAAAACAGTACAGTTACCATTATTATTCATCTTCAAATCCATAAAATTCGTCGTCTTCGTTCTCAAAACTCTGATACTCATTTTCAGTACTACTATCATTGTCGTTAAATAATTCGTCATCTTCCGTTCCAGTAAGAGCATTTCTAATGTCACACTTTTTAAAAGATTTCACAATTTCTGGTCTAAGCTTGCTTCACCCATTCGCAGACTTTTGCAATGCTGGGTCTTTTTATTCTTTCTGTAAGTGTAAGGTCGAGATCAGGCACTGCCATACACGTGTTCCATTACTTCTTTATGTTTTGCTTGAATGGTCTATTCAAAGACACATCCAGAGGTTGCAACTGACTCGTTAGTCCACCAAGAATAACCGCTATCTCTGTCTTCAATTCTTCCACTTTCTTTTTATTGGATTAAGTCTAATCTAAAACCAGAAGAGAGGGCTTTCGTAATAGTCCACCAGAACGTCTTTCATATACAACTCGTAGCCATAACTGTAGACCAGCTTCGTCCATCCAGCCTTTTAGATGAACATGAACAACCTTTTGGTATTTTATCTTTCGGTGTAGTTTTTCTCTTAAAAATCAGAAAAGGAGGCAGTTTTGTGCCATCAGCAAAACATGCAAGAATGACCATATAATGGGTCTTCTCATAGTTTGTGGTTTATATTGTAATAAATAGTCTTGGATCCCTTAATACACAGTTTTGTTTGATGGAACATCAAACATTAATGGGACTTCATCCATATTTCCTATCCAGCCTAGTCCAGAAGGTGTTCTTTTTCTAGCATTTGTAACAAATTTATGAAACTTTACTATTTTGTCATCATAGTTAGCTGGCATTCCCTGCGCAATTGATGTTTTTGTAAGCATTGACAAAGCTTCCCGTTTCATAAAACGATAACACCATCCTTCTGTTCCTATGAAGTTTTGAATCCCCTTTTCGCCTCGTTCCTTATCATTTTCGTAGTAACGATTCTGCTTGTACTCCTCACATATACAACCCACGTTTTAATTTCCTCTTCAATTTCAGGCCAGTGTGGGGTTGAGTGGCGAATGTTAGTTTCCTTTCTTCGCTGCCCGTAGGTTATTTTCCTGCAACCACCAGTAACGTATCATTTTTTGTAGGCGGAGGACCAAAATATTTTGAATGCTGCTATATTTCCATTCTCTTTAGCATAGTTTATTACATGAAACTTGTAAATAACATTGTAGCTTAACCTCTTTCTTGCTGTTGTCATATCTGAAGGAGTGACATTCAGTCAAAAATTTTCCTTTATATGATCTGTACAACCTGCGTCTTTTAAACATTTTAGTGCAATAATTAGGATATAAAAAGTCTGATTGTATTTATACCAATACAACCGGAAGTTATCCCAAGAAAATATTAATGAAGCAAATATATTTCACAAATATATAATTTGAATTTATTGCATATAATCTTAGTGAAACAAAGTACTAATATTAAACGTGTTGAAATTAATATAATGAATATTATCAATAATAACATTTTTAATTAGCATAATAGCCTTTTAAATAATGACAACAAGTATATGAAAGTTACACTAAAGTTAAGTGATAATAGGAGTTGCAAAGAAGCTAATTTTGGCTGACTATCGTGAATTTTCAACTTACATATGGCATATAAGACGCAGGGCAATTTTAAAAGATATTTTTAGTAAAAAAACAAAAAAAATGCACCTTATATGCTGTCAAAAACGGTAAATATTAAAATTAAAGTAAATATTTGTCAAAATTATTAAAAGGAATTGACTAGCGCTAACTCCCATAATCATCATCTTTTAGACGAATACGTTACCCTTAAGTGTTAGGTAACATCCTGACACCCGCAGCACATACGATGGAGAAATATATGCACATATGCACAAACAACCGGTATATTGGCCTAGTTATATATATATATATATATATATATATATATATATATATATATATATATATATATATATATATATATATATATATAACTCAGTCCTTTTTATGCTCAATACAACGGCAAAAGTTAATTTTAAACTTAAACCTTTATCTGTTGTAAGGCGATACGTACTAATTATCATACATAGCAACACTGGAGGGGGCAGAGATCTAAGGACTTTCGATTTTAATCAATATGATTTGCATTTTATTCCTGTCGTGCACAGTTCGTTGTCAATCTGAAAAGGTCATTCATGACATTGCATTCACTTTTAATTCCTGTTATTAAGTCACTCGGTAAAATTTATGCAGATGTGTTTCCACATCTCAGTGCTTAGAAATTAATCCCTTGATTATTCTGTAACGTTATATTTTCATGTTCATATGCACACAGACACACACACACATATATATATATATTTATATATATATATATACATATATATATATATATATATATATATATATATATATATATGATATATATAATTTTTAACTGCATATACAATTTATATATCTAACTTTTTTATAATTTTCATTTTTACATTCATAGACAGATATGTTAATATATATATATATATATATATATATATAATTTTCAACTTTTTATATAATTTATATATTTATTAACTATTTTATAATTTTTATATTTAAATTCATACACAGATACACACACACATACACATATATAATTTTTAACATTTTTATATAATTTATATTTATATAAAATTTTTATAACTTTTATATTTAAATTCATGCACAGACACG